>JAEAOA010001729.1:0-502500 GCA_016746295.1 Potamilus streckersoni | reverse complement strand
CATTCCATTGTCTGCATTATGTACAGATTGGAAAGTAATTCTTGTTTTTACACCTGACAGAATTTGAGAGGTAGCTGAGCTTATTTTCTAACAATGTGATTGGGGAATATATTTATAGGGAAATTAATATTTCAGTTTTATGAGTTTGGATCAGTAGCATGGTCACTGGATATAGGCCGTCCTTTCAAATCAAGGTCATCAATCAACATGGGCACTGGAAATAGGCAGTCCTTTCAAATCAAGCTCATCAATCAACATGGGCACTGGAAATAGGCAGTCCTTTCAAATCAAGTTATCAATCAACATGGGCACTGGATATAGGCAGTCCTTTCAAATCAAGGTTATCAATCAACATGGGCACTGGAAATAGGCAGTCCTTTCAAATCAAGTTATCAATCAACATGGGCACTGGAAATAGGCAGTCCTTTCAAATCAAGTTATCAATCAACATGGGCACTGGAAATAGGCCATCCTTTCAAATCAAGGTCATCAATCAATGTGGGTACTGGAAATAGGCAGTCCTTTCAAATCAAGGTCATCAATCAACATGGGTACTGTTAATAGGCAGTCCTTTCAAATCAAGGTCATCAATCAGCATGGGTACTGGATATAGGCAGTCCTTTCAAATCAAGGTTATCAATCAACATGGGCACTGGAAATAGGCAGTCCTTTCAAATCAAGGTCATCAATCAACATGGGCACTGGAAATAGGCAGTCCTTTCAAATCAAGGTCATCAATCAAAGTGGGTACTGGAAATAGGCAGTCCTTTCAAATCAAGGTCATCAATCAACATGGGTACTAGAAATAGGCAGTCCTTTCAAATCAAGCTCATCAATCAACATGGGCACTGGAAATAGGCCATCCTTTCAAATCAAGGTCATCAATCAACATGGGTACTGGAAATAGGCTGTCCTTTCAAATCAAGGTCATCAATCAAAGTGGGTACTAGAAATAGGCAGTCCTTTCAAATCAAGCTCATCAATCAACATGGGCACTGGAAATAGGCCATCCTTTCAAATCAAGGTCATCAATCAACATGGGTACTGGAAATAGGCTGTCCTTTCAAATCAAGGTCATCAATCAAAGTGGGTACTGGAAATAGGCAGTCCTTTCAAATCAAGGTCATCAATCAACATGGGTACTAGAAATAGGCAGTCCTTTCAAATCAAGCTCATCAATCAACATGGGCACTGGAAATAGGCCATCCTTTCAAATCAAGGTCATCAATCAACATGGGTACTGGAAATAGGCAGTCCTTTCAAATCAAGGTCATCAATCAACATGGGTACTAGAAATAGGCAGTCCTTTCAAATCAAGCTCATCAATCAACATGGGCACTGGAAATAGGCCATCCTTTCAAATCAAGGTCATCAATCAACATGGATACTGGAAATAGGCTGTCCTTTCAAATCAAGGTCATCAATCAAAGTGGGTACTAGAAATAGGCAGTCCTTTCAAATCAAGCTCATCAATCAACATGGGCACTGGAAATAGGCCGTCCTTTCAAATCAAGATCATCAATGCAATCTTCTGATACCTCTTTCAGAAAACAAAAAAAAACTTTCTCTCCTTTGTAGTGATTGATCTACTTAATTTCACTTGTAATGTGCTTTGTAAGCATTCTGAATATCAGACTGCAAATGAATGATGAACACTGTTACACTAAGAGGCGTG
Organism: Potamilus streckersoni; assembly: GCA_016746295.1. Classification (NCBI taxonomy): domain Eukaryota; kingdom Metazoa; phylum Mollusca; class Bivalvia; order Unionida; family Unionidae; genus Potamilus; species Potamilus streckersoni. Next base: position 500,825 of record JAEAOA010001729.1, on the reverse strand, counting down.
ACTAAATTCTTTATTACTAATGTAAACAACAAAAGAATTTTAGTATTTGCATACCCTTCTGTATGTTTGTAACTCCTGACTAACTTTAAAAATGAAAAGTATCAAGGATATAAAAAAAATACATACAATTTAGTTATTTTGTTTATTGATTTATAATTTCTGACCTTTTTGTTGCCAAGGGGTCCTAACACTGTCAAGCTATTGGTGTTTCAATGCAAATGGAAGCTCCTTATTAAAAATAACTACCAAACAGAATGCTTGCTGTCTATTTCTGGTTACTAGAATAGTCTATTTCAGCAAAAATAAAAGTGTCATCTGCATCGAGCATTTGCTATATCTAGTTTTAATATTTCTAAAACAAACTAACAGATCAATAGAAGCAACTCATGTATTCAAGTATTCAAAGAGATGTGAATCCAAACTTTATGGAATTACTAAGATTTTTGAAGACTGTGAAGTTCATCACATCTGTGGCTTGAAACAAACTGGTCCAAACTAATATGGTGACTGTATTGCTAATGAAATTCCCTTTTGATTTGAAATACCACCAACCTGACAGTGTTTGGGATCCCCTAATGAAAATCATGTTAGAACTTATAAATCAGTAAATAAAATGATGAAGTTTTGGGCATTTTTTTATATCCTTGATGCTTTCTGTTCTTAAAATCTGGGGGTATAAGCAAACGAGGTGGTGTAAGAATAATTCAACTGGGTTTTTTTTTTCTCCAAGAACAAATATATATGGAATGGATTTAAGTGCTAACCAGAAATGTCATAGATAATGGTCACTCTCAACCTGTCTACATTAAAATAAACATGAAATTGATTACACATAACAAAAAGTTGTGACAGAGCAATTAAAACAAAGATATGTGACTTAATGTTAACCCTGATTATCACTTACATTTGCCAACTGTTTATCCTTTGCCAATATCTGTACTGGAACTGTGAGAACTCGCTTCACAAGAGCCATGCGGATAAATTGACGTCCTTTTCCTAAGGAAGATTGAGTCTGAAAAATAATTTATCCATATTTTTTTTTTAAAATTCAGTTTGAAAAATAAAATTTGTTGATGAAAAAGCTACAGATTTCACTTTACATTTGGAAAACATTTTTGTTCTTGGGTATGGACTCATTTATAGCCAAAAAAAAGTACATAGATGGAAGCCATTTCAAAAATCCTAATTCAATTTGCATGTTACCTTTTATTTTGTGACTTCTGGCTGTATCAAGGTTTGAAACCTTTATCATCATCTACTAATTCTCATAACTAAATCACTTTTCCTTAGTTAATGTAAAAGCTTATTTCATATAGTGTTACAGTCAAGAGTACATATAAATTAAGTCAACATGGCTTGTGACCCACCCACCCACCTATAAATACTTCCTCAAACCCTGATTGCATCAAAGATAAAAAACTTTATCCGCTCATCATCATTGAAATACATTATACCAAATATATTCTCCTTTGGACTCTCAATACCATCACCCTGGACCCGCTCATATGATTACCTAGGCCTTCTTGATATGATTACCTGGGCCTTCTAAATTTAATCGCCTGGGCCCGCTCAAAATGACTACCCAGGCCTTCTCAATATAATTACCTGAGCCTCTTGATATGGCCACCTGGACCTTCTAAATTTAATCACCTGGGCCCGCATAATATGACTACCCGGGCCTTCTCAATATGATTACCTGGGCCTCTTGATATGGCCACCTAGGCTCTCTAAATTTGATCACCTGGGCCATCTCAATATGACTATCCTGGTGTTCTCAATATGATCACCTGGGCTTTCTTGATACAACCCCCATGGTATTGTCAATATCATCACCCTTGCTTCTCATCCTGATCACCCTGGGCTTTTTCAATAGGAATCATGGTACTAATTCAGTTCCCATAGTAAACCTAAGCAAACACCATGATATTAAAAATCTATATTTACCAAATCTATATTTACCAAATTTATATTTATCAGTATAGAGGAAACCTGGAAGTCAGTTTCTGTGCAGAGGGAAGGATATGAGCCGCAGCATTTTCTGGACCTGCGTATGTTTGAAACATGTGCTTTCAATTCTGCACCAAAGAGTCAGATGCTAATTTTAGTAATAAGTGTTTCAAACTCAAGACTATTAAAGGACTGAAATTCCATCCATAAAACAATTTCTCTATTTTTATTTACTTTCTACTAGGATAAAGTCTTAAAAGATTTTTTTTCTTAAAACATCACTTACATTATTAACCAATCCTGGTTACCCAAACCCATATATACTCTATATAATGTTCACCAACTACTAAGTTGGTTCCCATTTATCAATGCAATTAGTACCATGTGTCATCAATTAGCTGTAATTTATGTTGTAAGGAAAACTGAAAACATGGCCTCTAGCTCACAAAAAGTGGATATGATAAACAAAGAAGGTTGTTATCCCATTATCTCTCTCCACACCCACACCCACAGACCCACATTTATTAATAACATTCCTCAAAGGCAACAGATTGCTAAATGCCATATAACTACATATTCCATCTATCATGAAATGAACACTCCTACAAAAGATATATTTAAGTGAAACCTTATATATGCTTGACAATTCTAAATAATGGAAATGGAAACAGACAACATTATAATATGATAGGTTTTCCTTTCTTCAAACCTAGTCAAATCTAGAGCATTATCATTCCACATTTTTTGATAAGATCAATTGGCTTTAAGACTGGATTGTAAAGTCTATTGCATTACCTTTAGTTTTCACATTATCTGACACTTGACTCCATCAATGGCCATTGTCAGGATGGTAAAGTCTAGAGCATTACTGTATTACATTTGTCAACAACATCAACAGTCATTGTCTGTATGGGAAAGTCTAGAATACTACATTTTTACATTTTTTGTCCCAATCAATGGTCTTCGTCAGGATGATAAAGACTATTTTATTACTCTTTTACATTCTTTGACAACATCAATGGTCATCATCAGGATGGTAATGTCTATAGTACTACCTTTTTACATTTTTTGACACTTGACACCATCTATGATCATCATCAGGATGGTAAAGTCTAGAGCACTACCTTTATACATTCTTTGACACTTGACACCATCTATGATCATCATCAGGATGGTATAGTCTAGAGCACTACCTTTATACATTCTTTGACACTTGACACCATCTATGATCATCATCAGGATGGTAAAGTCTAGAGCACTACCTTTATACATTCTTTGACACTTGACACCACCTATGATCATAATCAGGATGGTAAAGTCTAGAGCACTACCTTTAAACATTCTTTGACACTTGACACCATCTATGATCATAATCAGGATGGTAAAGTCTAGAGCACTATCTTTTTACATTTTTTGACATTTGACACTATATATGTGGGCCCCGAGTGGCTGAGTGGTCTAAAGCACTGTCCGTTACGGATCACTGCCATTTCACCTCTGTCTGTGTGGGTTCGAGTCTAGGATTCGGCGAATGTGGATATGTGAGAAAGCTTGCCAGTAGCGAATCGTGGGTCGGTGGCTCTTTCCGGTGATTTTTCCAGTTTCTTCCTCTACCATTAATACTGACCGCCATGAATAGCCTATCGTGTGCTGAAAAATGGCGTTAAGCCCAACAACAACAACAAGAACACCATATATGATCATCATCAGGATGGTAAAGTCTAGAGCACTACCTTTTTACATTCTTTGACACTTGACACCATCTATGATCATCATCAGGATGGTAAAATCTAGAGCACTACCTTTTTACATTCTTTGACATTTGACACCATCTATGATCATCATCAGGATGGTAAAGTCTAGAGCACTACCTTTTTACATTCTTTGACACTTGACACCATCATTGATCATCATCTGGATGGTAAAGTCTAGAGCACTACCTTTTTACATTCTTTGACACTTGACACCATCAATGATCATCATCAGGATGGTAAAGTCTAGAGTATTACCATCTTACATTCTTTTACAACATCAATTGTCATCACTGGGATGAAAAGTCTTGAGTATTACTTTTTTGCATTCTTTGACAGCATCAATGATCATCATCAGGAAGGTGAACTCTAGAGTACTACCATCTTAAATTCTTTTACAACATCAATGGTCATTATTGGGATGGTAATGTCTTAAGTATTACCTTTTTACATTGTTTGACACTTGACACCATCTATGATCATCATCAGGATGGTAAAGTCTAGAGCACTACCTTTATACATTCTTTGACACTTGACACCATCTATGATCATAATCAGGATGGTAAAGTCTAGAGCACTATCTTTTTACATTTTTTGACACTTGACACCATATATGTGGGCCCCGAGTGGCCAAGTGGTCTAAAGCACTGTCTGTTAGGGATCACTGCCATCTCACCTCTGTCTGTGTGGGTTCGAGTCTAGGATTCGGTGAATGTGGATATGTGAGAAAGCTTGCCAGTAGCTTCTCGTGGGTCGGTGGCTTTTTCCAGTGATTTCCCAGTTTCTTCCTCTACCATTAATACTGGCCACCATGAATAGCCTATCGTGTGCTGAAAAATGGCTTTAAGCCCAACAACAACAACAAGAACACCATATATGATCATCATCAGGATGGTAAAGTCTAGAGCACTACCTTTTTACATTCTTTGACACTTGACACCAACTATGATCATCATCAGGATGGTAAAGTCTAGAGCACTACCTTTTTACATTCTTTGACACTTGACACCATCAATGATCATCATCAGGATGGTAAAGTCTAGAGCATTAACATCTTACATTCTTTTACAACATCAATGGTCATCAATGGGAAGAAAAGTTTTGAGTATTACTTTTTTGCATTCTTTGACAGTATCAATGATCATCATCAGGAAGTTGAAGTCTAGAGTACTACCATCTTACATTCTTTTACAACATCAATGGTAATCATTGGGATGGTAAAGTCTTAAGTATTACCTTTTTACATTGTTTGACACTTGACACCATCTATGATCATCATCAGGATGGTAAAGTCTAGAGTACTACCTTTTTACATTCTTTGACACTTGACACCAACTATGATCATCATCAGGATGGTAAAGTCTAGAGCACTACCTTTTTACATTCTTTGACACTTGACACCATCAATGATCATCATCAGGATGGTAAAGTCTAGAGTATTACCATCTTACATTCTTTTACAACATCAATGGTCATCAATGGGAAGAAAAGTCTTGAGTATTACTTTTTTGCGTTCTTTGACAGCATCAATGATCATCATCAGGATGGTGATGTCTAGAGTATTACCATCTTACATTCTTTTACAACATCAATTACAATGGTCTTCATTGGGGATGGTAAAGTCTTAAGTATTACCTTTATACATTCTTTGACAACATCTATTATCATCTTCAGGATGGTAAAGTCTAGAGTACTACCTTTATACATTCTTTGACACTTGACAAACTAATTTTGATCATAATCAGGATGGTAAAGTCTAGAGTACTACCTTTTTACATTCTTTGACACCATCTATGATCATCATCAGGATGGTAAAGTCTAGAGTATTACCATCTTACATTCTTTGACACCAACTATGATCATCAGCAGGATGATAAAGTCTACAGTACTACCTTTTTACATTCTTTGACATTTGACACCAACTATGATCATCATCAGGATGGTAAAGTCTAGAATATTACCTTTTTACATTCTTTGACATTTGACACCATCTACGATCATCATCAGGATGGTAAAGTCTAGAATATTAACTTTTTACATTCTTTGACACTTGACACCATCCATGGTGATCATCAGGATGGTAAAGTCTAGAGTACTACCTTTATACATTCTTTGACACTTGACACCATCTATAATCATCATCAGGATGCTAAAGTCTAGAATATTACCTTTTTACATTCTTTGACACTTGACACCATCCATGATCATCATCAGGATGGTAAAGTCTAGAATATTACCTTTTTACATTCTTTGACACTTGACACCATCCATGATCATCATCAGGATGGTAAAGTCTAGAATATTACCTTTTTTACATTCTTTGACACTTGACACCATTTATGATCATCATCAGGATGGTAAAGTCTAGAATATTACCTTTTTACATTCTTTGACATTTGACACTATCTACGAAAATCATCAGGATGGTAAACTCTAGAATATTACCTTTTTACATTCTTTGACACTTGACACCATCCATGATCGTCATCAGGATGGTAAAGTCTAGAGTACTACCTTTATACATTCTTTGACACTTGACACCATCTATGATCATCATCAGGATGGTAAAGTCTAGAATATTACCTTTTTACATTCTTTGACACTTGACACCATCTATGATCATCATCAGGATGGTAAAGTCTAGAATATTACCTTTTTACATTCTTTGACACTTGATACCATCCATGATCATCATCAGGATGGTAAAGTCTAGAATATTACCTTTTTACATTCTTTGACACTTGACAGCATCAATGGTCATCATCAGTATGGTAAAGTCTAGAGTACTACCTTTATACATTCTTTGACACTTGACACCATCTATGATCTTCATCATGATGATAAAGTCTAGAGCACTACCTTTTACATTCTTAGACACTTGACACAATCAATGATCATCATCAGGATGGTAAAGTCTAGAGCATTACCATCTTACATTCTTTTACAACATCAATGGTCATCAATGGGAAGAAGAAGTCTTGAGTATTACTTTTTTGCATTCTTTGACAGCATCAATGATCATCATCAGGATGGTAAAGTCTAGAGTATTACCATCTTACATTCTTTTACAACATCAATGGTCATCACAGGGATGAAAAGTCTTGAATATTACTTTTTTGCATTCTTTGACAGCATCAATGATCATCATCAGTATGGTAAAGTCTACAGTATTTACCATCTTACATTCTTTTACAACATCAATGGTCATCATCAGGATGTAACCTCTTGAGTATTACTTTTTTGTATTCTTTGACAGCATCAATGATCATCTTCAGGATGGTGATGTCTAGAGTATTACCATCTTACATTCTTTTACAACATCAATGGTCATCATTGGGAATGGTAAAGTCTTAAGTATTACCTTTCTACAATCTTTGACAACATCTATTATCATCTTCAGGATGGTAAAGTCTAGAGTACTACCTTTTTACATTCTTTGACACTTGACAAACTAATTTTGATCATAATCAGGATGGTAAAGTCTAGAGTACTACCTTTTTACATTCTTTAACACCATCCTAGATCATCATCAGGATGGTAAATCCTTGAGTATTACCATCTTACATTCTTTGACACCAACTATGATCATCAGCAGGATGGTAAAGTCTAGAGTACTACCTTTATACAGTCTTTGACACCATCTATGATCATCATCAGGATGGTAAAGTCTAGAACATTACCTTTTTACATTCTTTGACATTTGACACCAACTATGATCATTAACAGGATGGTAAAGTCTAGAATATTACCTTTTTACATTCTTTGACATTTGACACCATCTACGATCATCATCAGGATGGTAAAGTCTAGAGCACTACCTTTTTACATTCTTTGACACCAACTATGATCATCAGCAGGATGGTAAAGTCTAGAATATTACCTTTTTACATTCTTTGACACTTGACACCATCTATGATCATCATCAGGATGGTAAAGTCTAGACTATTACCTTTTTACATTCTTTGACACTTGATACCATCCATGATCATCATCAGGATGGTAAAGTCAAGAATATTACCTTTTTACATTCTTTGACACTTGACAGCATCAATGGTCATCATCAGTATGGTAAAGTCTAGAGTACTACCTTTATACATTCTTTGACACTTGACACCATCTATGATCTTCATCATGATGATAAAGTCTAGAGCACTACCTTTTACATTCTTAGACACTTGACACCATCTATGATCATCATCAGGATGGTAAAGTCTAGAGCACTACCTTTTTACATTCTTTGACACCAACTATGATCATCAGCAGGATGGTAAAGTCTAGAGTATTACCTTTATACATTCTTTGACACTTGACAGACTAATTTTGATCATGATCAGGATGGTAAAGTCTAGAGCACTACCTTTTTACATTCTTTAACACTTGACACCATCCATGATCATCAGGATGGTAAAGTCTAGAACATTACCTTTTTACATTCTTTGACACTTGACAGTATCAATGGTCATCATCAGGATGGTAAAGTCTAGAGTCCTACCTTTATACATTCTTTGACACTTGACACCAACTATCATCATCATCAGGATGGTAAAGTCTAGAGCACTACCTTTTTACATTCTTTGACACTTGACACCATCTATGATCATCATTAGGATGGTAAAGTCTAGAGCACTACCTTTTTACATTCTTTGACACTTGACACCATCTATGATCATCATTAGGATGGTAAAGTCTAGAGCACTACCTTTTTACATTCTTTGACATTTGACACCATCTATGATCATCATTAGGATGGTAAAGTCTAGAGCACTACCTTTTTACATTCTTTGACACTTGACACCATCTATGATCATCATTAGGATGGTAAAGTCTAGAGCACTACCTTTTTACATTCTTTGACAGCATCAATGGTCATCATCAGGATGGGATTAATCCTATAGAAAAGCAAGATATAAATTTATACCTCATTGATATAATTCATATTATATAAATATCACTACAAATTCTTGATATAACTTACAATATGTCAGTATAATTACAAATTCATAAAAAAAAGTTTTCATAATTTGCTAGATAATAAATCTTGAGTTTATCCTTAGTGCCATTAAAGTAAATAAATTTCTGGCAAATGTTCTTGTCTTTCCTATTTGGCAAACTGTCTAATGGGCATTTAATTTTCCATCTAATATGTACAAGAAAAAAGAATGGCATCCTAGTACTGTATAAATTTAAAACTTTTACTCACCTTAGATTAATATTTTAAAAATTATTTTTATATTTACATTGTTTTAAAAAGCAAATTCCAATTTTCTCCAGCTTAGTAAATGTGTGTTAATAATGTTCAGCTGAATAGTTTGAGAAATGTGGCCACAAAAAATTGATATGAACCCTATACTACAGATGACTTTAAGAAACTTTAGCAGACAACTTAAATACAGAATCTTTATATTTCAAAGCACTAATATTGTAGTCATAAGAAAAACTGTGCGTATGTCTGGCAATTTGTAAACACATGCTCTACAAAAAAAAATTAAATCTCTGTGCACGAGAATAATAAGTTAATTTTCATTATGATAACATTCATCCATTACAATCATTTTGTTTCTTACCATGATATTCATTACAATAATATTATTCACCATGACATTCATTGCAATATTTATTATGATATTATTCATTAAAATGACATTTATTACAATCATATTCATCAAAATGTTTACTACAAAAATATCTATTACATGTATTACAATATTTATTACAATGATATTAATTACAAGATTAGTGATATCTATTACAATGACATTTATTACAATATTTATTGCAAAATTATTACAACACATCTATTACAATATTTATTACAATGATATTAATTACAAGATTAGTGATATCTATTACAATGACATTTATTACAATATTTATTGCAAAATTATTACAACACATCTATTACAATATTTATTACAATGATCATTACTACTTTGATGCCTGTTACAATGATATTAATTACAATGAAACATGTTGCAGTGAAATTCATCACATTGATATTAATTCAAATAATTTCAAAGACATTCCTACAACAGAACATTCAGGTTCTGAGAGATCTCAAGGGAACAAATGTGTTGAATTGAAAATTTGATTTTAACAATAGATTATTCTGCTACCAACATGGACAGTAATTTTGCTATTACAAACATGAAACACCATTCCATGGGATTTTCTGAACCAGAAATAAATACTATGACAGCACTTAAATGTTTCATTTCTCCTAAAAATGAGATTTAAATAAAAGGAAAATGTGTATGAAATTTTAAAACATCAATCTTGATAATGTTACATATTAAATATAAATGTATATTCCTGACTCATTCTTCTCTTTCAACTGTGCTGTCCTGACAAGTAAATAAGGCTGAGAGTTCCCCTAAATTAAAGGCATGATTTTCACTTTGACAGATTCATTTCTATAACAAAATTATTGAAAATGAACTTGTGTGTGTGTGTATGTGTGATTGAGAGAGAGAGAGAGAGAGAGAGAGAGAGAGAGAGAGAGAGAGAGAGAGAGAGAGAGAGAGAGAGAGAGAGAGAGAGAGAGAGAGAGAGAGAGAGAGAGAGAGAGAGAGAGAGAGAGAGAGAGAGAGAGAGAGAGAGAGAGAGAGAGAGAGAGAGAGAGAGAGAGAGAGAGAGAGAGAGAGAGAGAGAGAGAGAGAGAGAGAGAGAGAGAGAGAGAGAGAGAGAGAGAGAGAGAGAGAGAGAGAGAGAGAGAGAGAGAGAGAGAGAGAGAGAGAGAGAGAGAGAGAGAGAGAGAGAGAGAGAGAGAGAGTTATACAAATGCAAATTTACCGCTGGCTTGCTGTCAGTATTGGAATCTTTACAATCCATGCCCAATATCCAGACTTTTTAAACCAGGAGCTGGACTCTGGAATAACAATAATTTTTGTTACGGTACTGAACAAGACTTAAGTCATTTTCACAAAATAAATAGCTTTCAATATCTGTGAAATTCCAAGAGAAATCTGACACATAATTGTCAAATTGTTTCCTTTAATGATAAAGATAAAAATTTACTAAATAATTTTTGCCAATTGATTGAACATGAGGAAAGTAAAACCTTGAATATGCTTATCAAGATTAGACAAGAACAATAACCTCTCTAACAATTTCTTTGATCTATGAAATTATTGCCATCAAGCCTGATTTTTCATGCATTCACAAATGTTGGCACAAAAGAATAGGCTACAGACTCATGCCTGCCAAATTCCAATACGGTTTGGTTTGGGGTGGAGGTATTCTTGAGCTCAGTATGGAGATGGATAGATGCTTCCTAGGGAGCTTGAAAGGTCACTGCATATGAACAAAGTAACATTTATGGTGAACAAAAAGTTTCCTAGAAAAAGATTTAACTGACCCTAATAGAATGTTGATAGGAAAGAAATTTTAAAAATAAGGAGAATAATTTTAAAAATATAAATTAAAAAATATAAATTAATGAATACCATGTTCAGGCCTACACTAATGATAATAATAATCACCTGTTCATTTCTGGAAACATGCTGAGCCAAGTCTGATGAAAGAATATAAAGTCTACTGGAAAACCATCATTTGGTTGGATGGGTGATGACTCATTGTCAGCTATTCTGAGGCTTGTGGATCAATAAACTGGTCTTTCTCTCCCCCTTTATTAAATAGCTTTCTTTGCTAGGAAGACTAATGCCATCATGGTAAAAATAACGGCTGAGATGAGGCTGATAGTGACAACAGGAAGAAGGTGAAGGTAAGGCATGTTACCAGACAATTCCTGTGCAGCCTGCTTCTTAACATTTTCAATATGGATTCCAATCCATGTGTGGGGAATCTGAACATTAATGAACAAAAAGCCACTGAACGATTTGGGTCTGAGTGACAACAAGCCTAGAAAGACAGCTGATCTCACCAAGTCAAGAATGCAGCCAGGACATTTGATAGAGTTTAGTGAGCTTCTCTCCTGACAAGCAATGTCACCTAATATGTCCCATGTATCTCTGTTACCAGCTTTCTCCAAAAGTATGAATAAAGCACTGATGCTAAGTAAAGCAGCTTTAACTGACTCTTAGGTCACTTGGAACACTCAGGTATCTACTTTGTAGAAAACTGGGTGAGACATGCTGACTGAAGATATATCTTTATCCAGCCTTGGGACTAGTACATAATCCATCCAAAAGGTCATCATCTACAATCATTGATGCCCTAGATACAGTATTCTTATTGATAGCTTGGAAGAACACATAGCAGGAGACAAGATTCTATAGCTCTATCCAGAGGATAAAAATTCACATGTTAAAATAATTACAATTATTATGCAGATTAATGAATGAAAACCATGTTTACTTACCTAGTTTCATTTATTTTAACTTCAAATATGAAGAAAATATATCAGTCCTACATAGAGGCCATGTAAAACTATCACTGTTAGTAGTTTATACAGCCAATTGTCCTAAAGGCAATTAAAAGGTAAGGTGGTCAGGTGTAAATAATTTCACTAATTACTTAGTAGGCTGTCAATAGCAATAGTGATGTGTTAAGTTTGTAATGGTGCAAAAGTTTGGAGATAGGGCACACCAGCTGTCATGGTTAACCACTCTTGCTTGGGAGGAAGTTGGGGAGGGAGGGCATAAATGAATTTTAAGTTTGATAATGGTCAGAAAGAAGGTGGAGGCCAATGTTAACTTAAGGTCAAACAGTGAAAAACGATAGCTAAGATAAACCTGTGCCAAAATTTTTGACAACTCTTGTACCATTTGAATCAAGTTTAATAAAGTGACATTTTTTAGAAAAATTATTGATAAAAATAATATAAGGAGAATAATTCTGACTTTGATGGAAAAGTTAAAATTTTTTGGCAGTTAGAGAAAATAATCATGTTTGGCTAAGCTTAATGGGTGGGGTTGGGTGGGGAGTTCCCAGATGAAATCCAAGGTTTAAGTAATTTCTCCTACAAAATTTGTTAGTCTAAGTTTCTGGGAGAGCCAGATTTTAGTTCTGGGAAATACATGTAATAAGTATTTCTCATTAGACTTTCCAAGGCACATTTCAGAAAGTTGTGAACATGAAAAGAGAGATTCAGCTACAAAGTAAGAGTGAGTCTTAATAAGTCACAAGGTTAGTCTCAATCACAAACAGCAGAGAGAGATCAAAAGTGATTTGTTAAGACCAAAAGCAACCAGGTGATGCTGACCTTCTCACACTCTGCATTTAATTAATTACTCGATTATATAATGAAATCTGTTTATCAGTATAACAGAATAGCTAACTGAATATTGCATAAATTTTATAATTCTATTTCTAAGAGAAAGTTAAACATTCAAATGTCAGGTTCACTTTCATTTTATTTATGTAATTGATTAAACTTATATTTTACATACATGGCTCATACTATTCTACTCTAAATTTCTGCTCAGATTTTTGTTACTCCATCCATTATTTTCATATGTTAATTTATCGTTTACTCAATCCAGTCAATAAAACTGTGGTCCATCATCTCCTAGTTAACCATAAAATAAGCACCAAAAGGAGGACATCACACATCTCCCCACCTCTGACAAAGTCTTTGAAGACAGCTGTAGGGAGCCCTCTGTGCTAATCTATGTAATTCATTAAAGTTATAGTTGAATCAAAGCGATGCTAGATGCTGAAGAACAAATGTTCTTACATATTATTGCCTTAAATGACAATGTTTAAGCCATCTGTATTAAAGATTATTGGCAAGCTTGTGAACTTTACCAACATTTCTTTCAAGTCAGACCTTACTCTATATACAAAATGCAAAGCAAGATTTAAAATATTTAAGTTGTCAAATGATGTTCAAGTGTGATTCATTTTTTAAAGTGATTCAGGCAACAAAAAGCTGTTGGCAAAGAAAACAAAGCTGAGCAAAAAAAATCAGAACTCTTGGTTGATGGAGTTTTACTTTCTGAAGCACAGCAGCAAATGGGAACATTTAATTCTTTGCACAAACTGTAAGCAACATAACATGTTTTATTCTAGAATATGTGACATCTGTCAAAATATGATCACCAACTGCATGAAATGTATTGAAAACAGTGAACTGAATTTTCAGATTGTTTCTCTTTGTTATTATTTGTTACCTTTAAAAATGCCAACTAATAATTGACTTTGTAGGATGATAGGCACATGCTCATGTTGGCACAGTTGATTTGTGTTGATAAAGCATTAACACCCATACTAGACAGAGGCATTGATCACTGCTGTATTACCTGTACTGCCCCCTATTAAATCTCAAAATTATGCCCCCTCCTCCCCCCTTCCCCTAATCAAATAGACAGTCTCAATTGTAATGAATGTCCAGTTTTCTATAGAGACAAATATATCTTGTGGTCAAATTGCATCAGATACATTATGACCATCAAGAACAACTGTCCAGGATTCACTCAGAGAATCCAGCAGGGATGTTTGAACAGCAATACCATCCAGTCTCTAGTAAGCATAAAGATGAATAGAATTACATTTGAATTGCCTTCAAATCCCATACTGAACTGCTGACAGCAGCAAAGATAACATCTAAGCATATATTTTGATGTTTTTATTTTTTTATTTCAAGTTGGTGTGACTGATTATGTGAATGTTTGCACATATGTGTATATGTATGGTGATATTTGACAAGTCTAAAAATTATTTCTTTCTTTAGTAAGAGTATTAAATGCTATCCTCAGCTGGATGATGTTGCTTTCTTTGGTCATATGCACTGACCATCCCTAGTAATCTCAAAACACTTTTTGAGTCTCAAACTAGACCACCTCCAACAATATCTGGCAATAAAGACAGGCATGTTAAACTTATAAAAGACTTACAATCTAATTAAAGTCATATCTCCAATCACCTACATGAAAATCGTATAGTGAAAGCTTAAGGGGCATGTTCTGGTGACCTTTAAATCAGCCAATGAAAATGCATCTTTCAAACATCTGAAGGTAAATTAAATCATTCAGCAGACAGTGATGCTCTTCTGACACCCTGCTCAGTCTCCCAAATGCAAAGATGCAAGAGTTCATCTGATTGGCTGATAATATCTGCAATTATGGTAATAATATAAGTCAGCAGAACATGACCCCTAAGTGGTCAATGTCTGATCTTCCTGTAAGACAGTGGAGATCTGATTTTAATCAGACTGATAAGATGAACAGGAAACTGACTTACACTCAAATGTTTATAAATTTATATCAAATGCATGAAATAAGGTTCTGCTTTGTATTAAGTTAGTTGGCTTTCTAGCTGGATGAGCTAAAAATTCATTAAACATGGGTTTTATTAGTCTGACCTTATAACCCAATATACCTTATAACCTGGTTGCCCCCAGTGGTGCTCTAACCCCATGCATCACAACTTGGGTCAAAGAGACTGATCTCAGAACTATAACAAGGTCAATAGGGAAAGAACATGCAAAAATGTCGATGTCTATAACTCTTTTCATTCCCATTATAGCCAAACCCCAAATATGTTTTTAATTTTCTCCTTTTAGGTTTAGTTTGTTTTATTTATTTCAAAGAGAAATGCCACGATTATGTAAAATAACTTTTTTCTAGAGTTTTCAGAATGTTTTTTTCTCTGCATACAAATTTTAAACTGTATTCTTCATTTTAATACAGACTGCTTCAGTGGCCTAGTGGTTAGAGTGTCTGCCTTGGATGCAGGAGGTTGTGGGTTCAAATCTTGCCCGAGTCATACCAAAGACTTATAAAAATGGTACTAACAGTTGCCTTGCTCAGCAATCAGCATTAAGAGGTTAGTATTAGGACTGGTTGGCCTGGTGTCAGGATAATGTGACTGGGTGGGACATCATGCCACATGTCTGCAGCATGATTTTGAAATGGTGGGATAATGAAATATATGTTGAATGATAGTTACAGCTTGATTTTTGTACCCTGATTTTATTGACAAGATTTTTTAATGGTTTTGCACTTCAACTGATGATTTTACTACCCCGTATTTTAAATAACATTAACAATTAATATAAGTTTTCTGATACTGATTCTATAATATGCATGTGGCATTTAAATTAAAACATTAAAAGTTTAAAAATTAATTTAGCTGTACATTTCAAATAATTATTACCCCCATCTGTGTGATCCTCTCTATAGAAAGTTAACTCCCTTCACAAGACCAATTTTCTGCTGCAGAAAGGGTGATCTTTTAAGATTGGAACCAATGTACCATGCTGAAGGTACTGACAGGCTCAAAAAACATTTCAAAGTAAATTCAGATATTCCTTAGTTACTGAACCAATGTCAGAAAAGATATACCAGCTATGGAGTTTGGGGAATTCATGTTTTGTGGACCATGGTTATATCTTTGAATACGGGGGCCCAAAATCATGTATTTTTTTTGTCACCATTTAGCAGATATGTGTACATGAATTTGGTTCAAAGAAGAAAGCTATCTCTGATACATCTAATACTTCCAAATACATGCTTGTGCCTCAGTTCTGGTTATACTCACTCTTAAGACCTTTGGAGAAGATACACTCAAGTGTGTGACAAAGGGACACTAAACGAGGATGGCCATCTCTAACTGCTTCTGACCTGGACCTCAACTCCAAAATGTGACCTAAAAATAGATTAATGAGCACACATTCAAAATCCAGTCTGTATTATAAAACATTGGCATAATTTTGATGCATATGACCATCTGTCTGACTCTGAAAACCACAAATTAATACCAAGCTAGTCCTACATAATGTTTATGTTTGATATAGCAGTGCTACTACAGAAACAAGAGTCCCTTGAAGAGACTTATGCTCTACTGGCTAAAAGGAATTTAAAGGCATCAAAGACAAGACAGGCTTTATTTTCCTTTTTTAACTTTTGAGTGCTGAACTCAGCTCTACTTAATCATGAGCAATAATAAGATTTATTGAAGGGCCAGTGTGGCAGCCATATTGCACTTAAGATTAGCACCATTTTTATTCAGGACTAACTAGACATAAAAAATAATTTTTGCATAAAGTCATCATTTCAGGAGGTGTAGCAATAATGAGATTTTCAAAGAAAAAAAGTAATAATGTAGTTCACACATATATTAGATAAAGCAGGATGTACTGAATAAATGAACTATAGTTCCATTATGGGATTGTATCTTTGGAAAGTGGATAGGAAAGTGTTTCATATGTACCGGTAGTGTTTATATTTACAGTAATTATCTCCCCTGACTTAGTTTTGGATTACCTATGAGACCCCCATCCCAAAACCTCTATGGTCCAGAATCATTGGTCAGGCATGGGGTGGAGAATATTCCGTGCAGTAGGTTGTTGTTGTTGTTGTTGTGTTTAACACCATTTTTTAGCATATGATACATGGCTGCCAGTATTAATGGTGGAAGAATAAACTGGGAAATCACTGGAAAGAACCACCGACCCAAGAGAAGCTACTGGCAAACTTTCTCACATATCCATATTCGCCGAATCCTAGACTTGAACTCATGCAGACAGAGGTGAGATGGCAGTGATCCATAGCGGACAGCACTTTAGACCACTCGGCCACTTGGGGCCCAATCTATGCAGTTGGCTTTTCAGCTAAGCTGGAATTATGCTGGAGAAAATGGCTCCTGGGACAGACATCACCACACTGCCATCATTCTCTGGGAATAATGACAGTGCAAAAGTGTAGTTTTTAAAGTGTGAAAAATTCTGTGAGGTCCAGAAACTAAAATAGGATAAAAAAAACAGCACCACATCTTGCATTGTGTACATCTGATGAAGTAGAACATTGGCTTTATTTGCTCAGAGTAAGCTCAGAATGAATTCACAAAATTGAAAACAATTTAGGGAATTGTTCTTTTCATCTAAATTGTCACATCACAGAGTTAGAGGTCTTACATGGAAGTTACACTGAGCAATATATGGAAAAAGTAAAAATGAAGGAGGCGGCCATGAGAAATTTAGCATCAGAGATCTCTCACTATACAATAAATGGACTCAATCCAACTGTCAAATATTTCATTTTATTTGATGAGGTAAAGACACTGGAGGATATTATCAAATATACAAAAAGCTCAAAGGAGATATGGAGAACTTAAAAGCTAAAATGCAAGAACCTGGACTCAAGAATGACCCATTTAATGCCTACAGAAGGAAAGAAAAGCATTACAGATTCAAATTACACTACAGGTATAATTTTTTTCTCACCATATAATCCCTTTCATTTTAGTGGCCATATTGGATGCCAGATTGTTGGCATCAGGCATTTAGCACCAACTTGATACCATGAAAAGTCTTATGTTGAAAACCCAGTATTGATATGAAAGTCAAAGATGGTGGCCATGTTAGATGAAATATCAACACCATTTTTATTTCATACCAATTTAGAGTCTTACAGTGAAGACCTCATTAAATCAAATGACTGAACTTTAATCACAATGTAAATTGTATTTAGTTGTTATTTCATTCTGCATTAAACAATTAACATCATTGGATTTTGTCAGCAAGGATATTTTGGTTTTAATGTTTGATGTTTAACAACATGGATTGGGGCCCTGAGTGGCTGGGTGGTCTAAAGCGCTCACCATTACGGATCACTGCCATATCACCTCTGTCTGCATGGGTTCAAGTGAGATGAAAAGTAATTTGGGCAGGATTAATGGTTGGATTACTAAAGAGCTCAAGTGTAATAAAACAGGCTGGTTTTGTATTTAACATTTGTTTATATGTCTAAGCATGCATTGTATCCCAGTTCTAAGATGTCTATATCCAAGCAACCAAAATATCACAAAAAATTTAATAGTGGATTTAAACAGGAATTTCTGTGGTTGAAATCAAGTCCAAAGGAAGAAGAAGAAGAAGAAGAAGAAGAAGAAGAAGAAGAAGAAGAAGAAGAAGAAGAAGAAGAAGAAGAATAAGAAGAAGAAGAAGAAGAAGAAGAAGAAGAAGAAGAAGAAGAAGAAGAAAAAGATGTTTGACTGGTAACAATGAAAATATTGATGGTGATAGTAATGATAATGATAACAACAACAGTGTCTGCAAATTAGGTTTAAAGTCACAAAGGGTGTAATGGCATAATGTATGCATAGCGCTTCATGTGGACAACTTTACCAACATTAAAACAACATGCCTGGGTGTGCAATAAATGCTGATTAGGTGAGTTGTATTATCTATCATCATTACTAATTATTACTGGCTATTTATTGGCAAACAATAATACAATATTATATATCCAACAGTTTCTATAATATTTCAGAGACAGAAATCCTTGGACCAATTGCACCAAATATGAAAGTGACAACTTAAGGTAATGAGTGGGATAAAAAAAAAACAAGTGTTCCATCACAAGTTAGAAAGAGAAATCTTATTTTCTTTTTACACTGGATGCATGTACCATCTTGCCAACATCTGCATCCAGATAGGCATAAAGGCTCTGCATTTACCTGTTTACGATATCTTTTTTGATTTCTACTTCCATTCCGATCACATTTATTATATTATAACCAAAACCATGACAATAAAATAAAGTAGCTTAGTTGTTTTTGATATTTTTTTCTAATCACTGATGTTAGTGAACACACACACATACACACACACATTTAAAAGGCACAGTCAAAGAGAAAATCATGTCATTTATTAAGTTGTTCAGTTCCAATACAGAAAAGAGGTTATGACATTAACTTAGAGTGAGAGAAATGTACTGGAAGATGAAATTCATGACTACACACTGACTCCCAAAGAAGAACTTCCCAAATTTGACCCATATGGTACCAACCTTGAGGGATTCTGGCAGGCAGGCAGCAACCTGAATATATCCACATGCATAATTTAAACTTCTTGATGGACTCAGAAGAATTATATTAGATTGCCACATTCCAATGAAAACACTGAAAGGACATTTTCTAATATGAGTCTCAGAGATGATTCATTGTGGCTCGAGAGGAAGCCTGGATCTAGTAGTAATAATTATATCTAAAGTGTCGCAATCAACAACGATGAGGGCTGCCACAATTATAATCTAATGATATCCGAAAAGATGCTAAAAATGCATATGATATGTATAAATAAAGTATGAATGGCAACAAGTGACTATAAAAGAACTGGTATGATAAGATGATGTATTTTAACATTTAAAAAAAGGAAAATATTTTTGTCCATTTGTATGCTAAAAATCTCACTAATGACAATCCTCCATCTTTTGAAATCAAAATTCTTAACCAAATTATTCAAATCACCTGATCTGTTTGTCCTAAGCTGGCCTCTCTGCTCTATCACATGTATGTGATAAGATTTTCAAAATTGCTGGTCTGGCAGCCATTTTAATATGTCAGATCGGCTCCATTTTTATTTAGGACTGACTAATTTAATGAAAACCCCATGTTGATATGACCATCTGTTCCAGATAAGATTTTCAAGATGACCATTTTGGCAACCATACTGGATATCTGAGCAGCAAGATTTTCATTTAGAGCCAATCAGTATGATAAAAAGAATTCTCAAAACATTCCCTTTTTCAAGAAATATCCCACAAATGGACCAAAAGTAAAAAGTAAAGTCTTTGTGTACATCTGCTATAATTACATATCTAGAATAAAAATTTAAATTAAATACTTTAAGCTATGTCAAAGATGAGGCAATAACAAAATTAATTCTGCAAAAACTCTTCTGTGGCAAATTTTCCAAATGTTTTCCAAAAAATGGGCTATATATATATACCACAAACAGACAAGTAAACCTTACTGCACATCTACATCACAAAATGAATCTAGCACCTAAAACTATAAATCTGAGCTATCTTGAAAGAGATGTGATCCAAAAAAAAATACTTTCAAAAAAAAAATTTGAAACAAAATTCTCCAAAGAATAATCAGAGGAAAAAAGTAAACCTAAGTGTGCATCTACACCAACCACTTATAAAGTTAACAAAGTTTCAATGAAATCATCAAAGTTGTTTGGAAGACAAATAAACTACTCCTTTCTTTAAAAATTGAAAAATGTTACCAAACAAGAGTCTGAGAAATAAAAGAAAACTTTATCATACATCTACACCAAAAACCTATCTTGCTTAAAATGAACTCCTCCATGCAGTATAGAAGAGAAGCAAAATAAAACTGAATTCTCACAAATGCCACTTTCTGATAATTTTTCAAGAAATGTCTCAACGAAAAAAAATTAAACTGCTTTCACTTCCTCTGATGCATACTCAGGAAGGATAGAGTTCCCATCACAGGAGTTCTAGAGCTTGGAAACATCACCAGCACAATCACATTGCTAAAAATAGTATTGCCCATAAAGGTCTGGGCATGTACACTTAATGGATGATGGATGCTTACCAAAGTACATCCTATACAGTGAGCTGGCTTCTGGCAAAAGACTGCCACCAGGTCACCCACACCTGTGTTTCATAGATTAATGCAAGCTAGACATTAAGCCTTTGGACATTGATAACTTTCTCAGGACCAAAGTAGCTGGAAGCATGAGCTCAACCAAGGACTTATGAGAGACAACAGTTGCAACTGGCAGAGAATACAAGAGCCTACAAAAAGGACAAGATGCAACATCATGTGGCAACCCAAGACACCACTGTTAAGTGTAGAAAATGCAACAGAGACTATTGTTCCGTCATGGGAACTGACTACTTCTGAGCACAACAACATTGATTTCCAAGAATGAAAGATGCAAATAAATACTGCATGTACTAGCTAAAAGTAGTATGGACTAAACAAAACAAATTTACATCTAAAAATGGACAATTATTTTAAAAAATAACAAATCCATACAACAATAGTCTCTTTTGTAGAGGAAAGAATGACTAGTGTCACAGTGCAATAAATCACCATATTGTTATATAATGTCCTCAGTCTTCATACACATAATGTCACAAAAAGTTGGCCAAAAGTTATAAAAGTTGAAGTATAATATTTCTATTTGCTACAAAACTACATATAAGCTGCTGTACTGTTGCTAATTAGAGCCAAATTATCCACTGTCTTGTCTCTAATATCATCAGCTGTTTCAACTTCTTAAGTCCATGCAAAGTAATGTAAACAGCCATTTAGTTAATATAAATAAACACACATACATGTTATTTCCAATAACTACCAGCCTGTGATCATCCTATAAATGAAAGGAGCCTTTGTGTTCATCACATAGGGAGGTTGAGTGGCAAGTATGCTCTAAAGATTCTGCTTGAATGTTGTAGGCTACAGAACCAGAAACTTTCTCAATATGTGAACTGCAATCAATGCAACTTGTAAAAGATTAGAAAAATCAGAGACAGTTAAATTAAGTCATGTCCCCTATAAGGGGAACAAAAATTCCTTTGCACAAGAACAAAACACACAAATGCTTAAAATCTCTGTAGTGTCAAATAATATTGTTCTTTTTGTTCCTGTGTATATTTCACCATATTATGGAGACGTACTTAGCTGGTAAATGTGGGTGCAGTCTGCTCCAGACTGCCTGAATTGTATCATGTAAAAAATTATTCAGTTTCATCTTAAATGTAAATGTACAAATTACAATTAAATTAATTATATTTCTCTTTTTCTCCCAGGTATGTTGCAGTTTTAAAACTGGATTTAAGGAAACAAAACCCCAATTTTACAAGAGATAAATGTGTAGTTCTATATAAAAATCACATGAAATAAAGCAAGACTGTTTATCTTTCAATGTCAACTTAATAGTGAAATATTTCAAAACTGCTCATTCACCTTCATGCAAAACTGAATTAGTTTACTTTATTTATTAAAAATATTTAGAACTAATATTGTGGATCAACCAGTAGATCATAATATAATGAATATTTTATGTAAATTTACAGGCAAAACTTAACCTTTTACATTCTCTATGTTTAAAAAAAGAATAACTACTAAAATAAAAATGGTGTGTTCCGTTTTTTTTCTTAATCAGATATTTTATACGATTCTAATCGGCCTAAAAATTTAGTCCGAATCGCCCTACATTCTGTACATTCAATACACACATGGTTGAAACTCCGACTATAAATAAAGTTTGTCTACTTGAAACTGTTATGGTGGTATTTGTGACGTGTGTGATACAGTGGGTGGGACAATTTGCGTTTCTATGTTAGCAGATAACCTTTCAATTTCTTCAGTAAAGGATCGCTGACAGACATGGCTATTTCTGAAGAGCTCAAACTAAATTATGTACATCATAACTTCATGCAGTGTCTAATGTAGCGCGTAAAACATTAGATTTCGGTAACTTTCGAAAAGTTTATTTATCCGGTTGTCTATGGGCGTCGCCATCTTAATGCCATATCGTGTTAAAATCAATTACTCTGGGCACGGCGCCGCTCACTTGTAATTATTACAATTCGACACATGTACCCTGTTTGTACACGACAAATACATGTGCTAGCTTTTTGTTTCCTCTGACAGTGAATTAGATTCCAACAGAAATTGTTACACTTTCTGACCGAAATCTTTGCAAGCACTTTTATTTGTAAAATTATAGACCATTAGTGACCTCTGTAGTCTGAATACATGACCGCTATGGTGTCAATACGTTTGTGGAGGTACCAATCTGATTTTTTAAAAAAAGGATCTACTTATATTAAGTATATTCGAGATTTCTATAGGATCAAACTGCTCGGTTATGTCTGAAGAATACTAGCTGATTTGTTTGTTAAACCAGGCATCCACAGTGAAATTTCTATGGCGAGTCAATGTTTTGCTCGTTCAAACTTCGATTTTAATTATATTGGTAGAAGTGTGCAGTCATAAACATTGGTAGAGTTGCTTCAAATTAGCTTTTAAATCGTTTGGACTTTGTCACTTTAGGATGAAGTTTTAGAAACTAATAAGCTGTTTCGCCTTAGTGGCAGTTTGTGATGTGATTATGATTTTTAACGTAGCTTTAACAATGTTTCAATCATATCGCTGCGATGTCTGCAGTGTGGCAGTTTATAGTGATGTCTAGACCAACAAGTAGGTCTCTGCTTATATATATATATATATATATATATATATATATATATATATATATATATATATATATATATATATATATATATATATATATATATATATATATATATCTGACAGCTGTCAGATATAAAATAGAAAAAGCAGAGACCTACTTGTTAGTCTAAGTTGGTCGAACCCGCAACCTCCCGCATCCGAAGCGGACGCTCTAACCACTAGGCCACCGGAGCGGTTAGTGGCAGTTTGTTAAATGTGTATTCATTATAATTTTTTCCACATTAATCCAAAAAATCACACCCACACCCACACCCAAAAAACTGATGATACTGAAAATCAATATCAAGAGGGAAGGGCTGATCTATCGGCCTAGTTCCCAAATAGCATTGTGAATTTTTCATATCCGTACGTAACTCAGCAAATTTTCAGGTCACCGTCATTAAATGTTAAAGGTACATAATTCGTTTAACACGAAGTATTTAAAACCCAAGTATGTACTTCTAAATACATTTAATGACAATGACCTATAAATGTACTGAGTTGCAGATATATAACAAAAAATCGCGATGCTATGTGAAAAGAACCATAACTGGGTCGATTCATGCAAGAAAGATTAGTTTCTGGTATCAGCGTAATTGATGAACCTGAAAAGTTTGGAGTAAACTAGGTTGCCACAAATTAATTAATTCTATTCTTCGCTGTTCCGCGAAGACTACGCGAAAGCGAACAATCTTTGATCCCCGTTTCTTGCACATGATATCCGCAATGGAATTTGCATGGTATAAAATCATACCTTTTCGTTAGCGTAAACAATCTGCGTTTGGGCTGATACAGCTCGAAGAACCCAAATATTTACATCATGGGTCTGCATTTAAAGAATTTTATAGTGATGGGCAAAGGTGCAACCAATGACAGTTGGTGAGTTTCGGTGGACTGATCTTACACACGTGCCCACGCACAAACACGTATATGAATTCTACAACAATAGCGACGTCGGGTATTTCTTCGAGACGAACCTCAACGCGATCATAACAAGCAGTGTCGGATTACCAAATAGGTAGTAGACACCGGCCTGTGGGCCCCACGCCTTTTAGGAGCCCCGGGACAACGGATGAAAGTAATATTATATTAATTTGATGTCGACGTATTAGGAGATAATTTGCAAGGGGGCCCCCGATATTTCCACTGCTTAGGGTCCTCTACAGGGTTAATCCGGCACTGATAACAAGTATCCACTGACCCGAACGAGTCGTTGGTGCTCCGCAAAAGGCGATCCCAGTATCAGTCTGATCTCGTGGATGGGAAGAAAAACTTTTAGTGGGGTTGGTGGGGCTGGTAAGTTCAATGAATGAACCAAGCTTGTTCCGAACCTATCCCGGAAACTCGACTATGTTGCTCGCGTACGGAATATATAGCTGTATCAGTAGCGTGCGTGGATGGTTCATTCCAGATTACCACCCCGAATAAGTTTGAGAAAGTAAAAACAACACTGTAATGGGTAAAACTATGGAAAATTCCAGAACAGAACCAGCGTTTTCCTTGTCTGTGAGAGTGATCAGGGCACACTTCACAGGCTGACTGAGAACAGCGCATTCAAGTAGCAAAAGATATTGACGCTCGAGTCTTGGTCGTTTACAACAAAATATCTAAACTAAAGCTGACAAAGCCTATATACATTTACGTGTTAGTAACTGACATGTCCAAACTTTTCATGCATTGTTTCTTCTATGACGAGTTTAACCATGGTAGCATGACCAGTTAAAACTCTGTACACGGTGAACAAGACATTGCTTGCGTACGACTCTGACAATAATAAATACTCTAAGGGTAATTCGCAGTTCGGGGACGCCAATGAGAGAGTCATTGTGAGATTCAAAAACGAATGTGTGGGCACACATACTGGGGAATTCATAGAATTGCAACTAAATATGAACTCAAAAATAAAACTGCTGGCAAAATAACAGAAAGCTCAAGGAACCTCACGCGTGGTTGTCAAAAACATCTATTCACGACTTGCGTGTGGAGTGTCTGCGTGAACGGCGTGAATTTACGTCAGTGGTAGCACTTACTTTATTGCAATATCATTGCAAGGGTGTGTTACCGTTGCACCACTTTGATTGTGTCTCCGCTGAAGATCAAGCGAAGCATTTTTTCTGACAGAATCGCAAATTATATGTATGGGTACCGTCCGATTGCGCGCTGCGGATGATCGCAAACGGCAGCCCAGTATTCGCTGAATTACTTACAATGCTTCCCGCATGAACGCTCTACTTGGTTGTTGGATAGTAGAGAGCACTTTCAATCATTTGTTCTCAGCAACAGAAAGTTCCTGAGCTAGATGGTAGCTCGTTGGTTAGTTCTGAAAGCCAATCCTGTCTGAGACTGTATATACATCAACGGATTAAACAGGTCTTCTAACTGAAGCTTCTACAACACATATATGTATAAACCAAAGTGTTTCTGAGTGAATCTAGTGCTGGTAACTGCAGTGGCAAACCATCTCGTGCCATGTCGCGACAGCAGTGTTCAACCCAATCGCGCGTGTAGTTTCATTGTTCAACACGGCTATGACCGAAAGCAGCCTTGCCATCCATTTGCAAGACTGGCTCTCGCGAATCTTTAATTTTCGCGTGTAATGATGCACCAATTAATAGTTCCGCCGTCGACGACAACAATACACGTCCCTGTCAATAAAGTCATAAACGAAGCTACTCAAGAACACCTAGCCCAATTTACCCAAGTCAGCACCAAATCGATGATTACAAATGTGATTCGAAAAGCGGAGCTTTTTGAAAAGGTATGAGAGAAAAAAAAAACGAGCATGTATAAACGATGACTCAGTTAAAAAGATGAATCCAATCACATGTGATACATTAACCCGCCAATATTGTGCGACAGAAACATTTAAATAACCAACATTACGAGTACACCAGATGTACAAAGGCGAAAAGAATTTCAGATGTTCTGTATATCTATATTGCGCCTTTAACTTTTATTATATGACTAGATAGCAATGAACTATAAACAGAGTATTTTTGTTCGTGTTATATATGTTGAACCTGTATTACGGTTTGGGTAACTTCCTATTGGATGATTAAGTCGGTTGGGTTGTGGTGAACGACAAAAATCAGATAGGTGATTGAGTGTGACATAAATCACGTAGGAGGTATTGCGAAACAGAGTCGTAATAGTTTTGTGGAGATGTATATAAAGAGACAATTTATTCGTTCTTAATTCCTGTCTCCTATGTTCATGTTTTAAAATCAGCTTGCATATGTATTTAATGTGTTCAGATATAATGTGTTCAGATATAATTTGAGAGAAAAATCATTTGTTCATTGCAATTTCAAAGTGCTCATTGACTTTGAAGAAACTTATTGTTCTTGGGATTTTGTGAATTCATTAAAAGACATTCTGGACAATGCAATTGTGATACAAAAAGACTGTTGATCCTTCAGGATATTCAAGGATATCGATACATCAGCAAATTCAAGACCTACATTTCATATAATATTTAGGTGTATTTTGTACTTGATTCGTAATACTGTAAAATCCTCTTAAATTTGTATTTTATAACTTAAAGAATTAAATTATTTGTTAAGTATTACAAAACTTGTAGATTTTGCTTCTTTCTTTTTCTTAGTGTAAGACCATAGAGCCGTGACACGGGTTAATGACATATCTCGGAATTTCTTCCTTGCATTTTTGGGAGTCTAAGAAAATCTCTTACACACCGATAACAACGCTGCATACGACGACAACGACAACGACAAGCTCGGAATTTTGAACAATGGCTTCACGGTGTTGTTCAGCGACGCGCGTTATTTCAGTGACGGAAAGAAAATTGAAGCAATTCTCATCAATGCCAACGTCGCTACAACAATTATCAGACTCGCCCGTTGCAATGACGATTACGAGAGATCTACTGGCCGTTCTATGTTGTTCATCAAAGACAGGAGCGAACACCGTTATGCAGTACACGTCAGAAACGTGACAAGAGGTGGACCAACACCCATTGTAACTGCCTTCAATGGCAAATTCAACCATGGTGAATTCAACCATGGTGAATTATAAAAAGAGCCTTTTTTGTTTCGTGTTCTATATGTTGAACCTGTATTACGGTTTGGGTAATTTACTATCGGATGATTAAGTCGGTTGGATTGTGCTGAACGACAAAAATCAGAGAGGTGGTTGAGTGCGACATAAATCACGTAGGAGGTAATAGAGTCGTAATAGTTTTGTGGTTAACGACGAGGTTAGCTTAATGCGCTAGGTGAGATTATCTGCAACTTCCCGCTCGCATATAATTGGATTTTCAGAGTCTTTTGGTAAAATTATTTTCGGGTCCAAACTCATAACTGTGTTAAACCGTAAGGGCATTGCCAACGATGCAATTTCTTGTGATATGGGTTTCATTCCTCGTAGAGCTGAGTTATATTGATTTACGCTTTAGATTCCATCGTTAAGTCTATCACTGGCCACAGATGACTGTTGTACATAATTTTGGGATTCTTGCAGAACATCCACAATCTCGTTTGTAGCAATTATCACATACACAAAGCGG
This sequence comes from Potamilus streckersoni, assembly GCA_016746295.1. Lineage (NCBI taxonomy): Eukaryota > Metazoa > Mollusca > Bivalvia > Unionida > Unionidae > Potamilus > Potamilus streckersoni. Next base: position 472,703 of record JAEAOA010001729.1, on the reverse strand, counting down.
CGACCCAGGAGAATTTCCACGTCAACACGTATACCCCAAACCGTGTCGACGCACCGCGTTACGTGTTTGTTGAATAATGTGAACAACCAACTCGTCTTTGGCGTTTTGCGGTTGTTAACATTTTGCATGGATTTTAAGTTTAATGCTAGCACGAGCACATACTACTATTCCATATGATATGAGTCAGGCTTATGTATAGATGATTGGATACCAGCGGTGCTGGGTTGTTAAAAGATGATGCTTATTTGACTATTCTTGCCCCTGCGTTCTGCATACTTGTGCTTCTTGCTTGTCTACTGACGCGGAAATGAATGTCAGCTACCAAAATACAGAATGCCACAGAAAAAAGGTAAAATCAGCTGCCTCTGATGATTTTGTGCTGCAGTAGTTACATGTGTATCAGCAGTCTCCGCTTTTTTTAGCTTGACTTTGTTTTGTCATCTTGGCAAGTCTTTTACCGGGAACAACTCTACCTTCGTGTATACATTAGTGACATATGCCACGTACTGAGCTTGTGCGTACATCATCAGCTGTGTTCTTAATTTCTTCTAGTTTTTGGTGTCCAATATAAACGTCCATCCTGGCAACTCGGTTACCACTGAGCATAGATCTAGTGTATAATGGCATAAATCGTCTCCAACTGTTGATAACAGTGTTTAACTTTCGATATAACGAGCTAATTCTTGTTTGCACGTGCAAAGAGCAAAATTGTCGCCGTGATGCTTTCTACCTTTGTGTTCAGGTAGATTTTCCATACGTTGTGTTCAAGTAGATGTTCCATATGTTCTTTCTTTTGCGATGGTATAGTACTCGGAGGTAATATACAGCCACGTTTGCCATGTAGTGCTGCCTGCTTATGCGTAAGAGTTTTAGCTGGTCATAACATCAAGCAACATACAGTGGTACGCAAGAGATTGTAGAGCTCGCCCCATTATTTGTACTCTGGATTAGCATGCTGTAATCGTTAAACGTCACCATAATGGAGATTTGGTCTGAGAGGCTGGACTTGTAGTATGTTATGTGGTTGTTCAACAACTCGAACTCAAGCTGCACATAAAAATATTTAAGTATCAGCAACTGTATTGACAGATACGGCTGCGATATTGGTGTTTTGTATACCCCATTAGCCCACTTTTTGTATAAGCTGAAGAACGCACCAGCAAACTAAATTTCAAACGAATTGGTCCGGTAACATCGCAATGAAGTGGAGATGGCACTGGATCCTGCTATTTCATAGAAACAAGATGATTAAATTAATTCTTGACCCTATCGAGACTCGAATGCGTTAGCTTTCAGTTTAAATAAAAAGATACAGTCCAATGGAAGTCCGCTAACAGATATCAAGCTCGTTGTACCAGTATCGGAAGACATAGATATCAGTAAGCGGCGGTACAAGTACTTTACAGCTTCTGATGAGAAAGATCCTGGGCATCAACGCGAAGCTTCACATGACTCTTAGCGAATTTGTAAATAACTTCTGAAAGATTGCAAGGACTATACATGAGTTCAAGCAATATGGATCTTCTCATAAACTCTTATGAGGGGTCTCCGGAATCCGAGAATTTCGACTGCGAATGATTTCTCGGCAACTCAGTACTCGAAGTCACTAGACACTGTTGAGTTTTTCCTTAAGCTGCAAGGGCTGTTGTTTTTTTTTAAACAAACAAAAGTATGATTTACTTTCTTTATAAAACAAATTTTAAATCATTTGCACTAAACCCAACTTCAAACTCCCACCCCCAACTTTCTTACCCACCCATGGATCCGCTAATAAAGAAATGTAGAAAGGTGACGACCTAAAAGAATTTCGATATATCATCTGACATGTTTAGTATTTGCACTTTTTTGCAATAAAGTCTACATAAGTTATTAATTTTCTAAGATTCTAGCGAATACCTAGTACTTTCAATATTTCATCTCGTCTGTGAACTTTTGTTTAAATATGAATGTCTATAGAAATAGCTAACATTGGATAGCATGTCATAAATATGACATAAGAACTCTAAGCATAGGCTTAAGCGAATTTGTTGTTAAATTTTTAAAGCCCATATATTTTATATTCTCCTCAAAATGGCTTATACTATACCCAACATGTAATGTTGTAATCTAAATTTATGAGTGAAAAGGAATACGACCAATTTTGCATGTAAGAGGAAATTAGATGTCCTACCGCTCTATACCTAAATGAATGGCCCCGAGTGGCCGAGTGGTCTAAAGCGCTGTCCGTTACGGATCACTGCCATCTCACCTCTGTCTGCGTGTGTTCGAGTCTAGGATTCGGCTAATGTAGATATGTGAGAAAGCTTGCCAGTAGCTTCTCGTGGGTCGGTGGTTCTTTCCGGTGATTTCCCGGTTTCTTCCTCCACCATTAATACTGGCCGCCATGAATAGCCTATCGTGTGCTGAAAAATGGCGTTAAGCCCAACAACAAAACAAAACAAAACAAAACCTAAATGAATAATGCGGTGGCTATATACCGGTTTTATCTATTGAAAAAATTTAACTCCAACAAAGCTCTTTGACATGATTCAGTGAACACTTGCACAAACAGTGATTAGAGGCCAACATAAGTGTTCTTCTGTCGTATTTGAAATAAGATGGTGTATTGTTAAGTATATTACCCAAAATTAGTAAGCAAACATTGATGAAAATAAATTACAACAATGCCCACTTGAAACACCGTACAATTTTTTTTAAAATATACATTTGAAAAACATACATGGTATATACGCACTAGTCACAAATGTAAGCATATCATCATATGTATATATATAAAAAAAACCCCCTCAGATTATTCGATCATCTTTTCCAATGAAATGCTCCCCCCCCAAAAAAAAAAATTAGGGATCAAGGTGTGGTACAAAATCCAGTAATAAGATTATCAATAAAATAACAAATGTTTTTACAGATGTGAATATTGTAAATACTCTCTTGCAGGCGACACAAGTTATATGTGAGGAAAACAATAAACGGTTAATTCTTCTCTCGTGTCGAAGCGGATTTTGGTGTCCCGGGTGCCTACTCTGCGTTAATAAGTTGTATTGACCAGTTGGTTCATTTGGCCTACTTTTGCTCTTGTCCATTATGTATTTTGTTGGTGTTTTTTTCATACACGGATAATATTCCAGTATTCGTGGTAAAAGGATATTTTGTGATAGAAAGTTGTAATACGTGTTTTACAGAAATCAACTGGCTTATTTGTTTGCAATTTTTATAGCGGCCGTCAAGACTGATAAGAACCTAGATTGGATCTCAGTGGAGACTGCGAAAACTAGGTCAATCGTAGGGATCTTGATTGCAAATAGCTTGTGCAGAAAGAACATTAGATTCAATCGCGAACACATTTCTCTTCGTTCATTATTTAAAAAATGTATATTTTGCAGTTTGAGGAATTAGACATTATAAAGTTTTCATTTATCATCCATCTGTGAAAGACATTTTTGACAATTTTGTCCATTGTAATATAATACTTAGAAATGTTGGTCGTTTTTTTTTTTCTTTTTGTTGCATGTTTATGCAAAAGCGGTTTTTTTTTCTCCACTTGACTTTCACAGTACTGAGGCAGGACAACCATTTTCTTTATATTCTTTATGACGAATCTGACGATTGATTTCAGGCTGACTGTGTCCTCATACATACTTACACAATCTTAAATGCCCCACACTATAAGCCCCTCGGTATTGCATGGAACGCAGAATTATCGCGGTACATGATGTTGTAATCAGTACTTATTAAAACCGTTTACTGTTGCTGCATGGTCACAATTCGTAAAATTTCTATGACTTTCCGTCTCATTTCTTATTTTTAAAAAATTCACTGTAAATTTGAGGACGTAAATGTAAATAAAACGGTATATGGTTGCTCTCCCAGATTAATGTACCATGGAGACAATTCAATATTATAGCAGTATTTACTTTGGTATGGCAGTACACACATAAAAAATATCATAAATTGTAACTTATGTGTAAGAATGTCCATGCTTGCACTGGCTGAATATTTCCACAAAAATGAAAGGATCCAATTATAAAATTGAGCTCATAAATGCAATTAAAGTTGAACTCCATGAATAAACAACATCACAGATTAAAAAAGTACTTAACTTTACATGAATTTTAAATGCAGTGTTTACAAAGAAATATAAACATCAAAAAGAATCTGTTACAAATATTGTTATTGAAAACTTAATGATTTAAAAAGTTTCCTGTTTATGTATGATTAAAAAAATTATGATCATAAGCAACCTTTTGTCATTTTTAGTCCTTTTGGCTGCTATGGAATGAATTCCCAAGCTTAATCTTGTAAGGACATGTACATCACTATCAGTATATGTCCTAGAATTGTCAAGCAGCAGATGATAAGCTGAGTATATTTTGTAATCGAAGCCAATGTAAGGATAGTAAGTTTGACAAGAGTTTTGTATACAACGATAAGTGGAATTGAATTCACTTTGCAAAAAGTGATATTCATTGTTTTTCAATGTAGACTTAACAAAATTGTTGACATTTTGGAGGAAATTATCAATTTATGCTATGACAGATTTGCATCCTTACTGATAACAGCTTTACATATATAAAGAACTGCTTGACAGCACATGTTCAGAATTAATTGGGGAATCCCCTTTGTCACAAACATTTGGAACAAGTTTTCCACCTTTTTTTCTGATGTGACATGGCATAAACTGTAAGGCATGATTTAAGCTGGAAAATAAATTTTATTTAGGTGCATTATTGGGTTGCCTGCAACTAAATAAAAATTGTATTTTGGCTTTGATCCACATTAGATCTGCCAGAACTTTCACTTTTTTGTGTAATCTCTGTAAGAACAAAAAACTGTATCCAGTGGCTGTTGACTTCAGATTTTAATCATTGACAAAGGTATTATCCCAAGAATTTATTACATGGGATGAGTTACTTGAGTAGTAATATTTTATAGCTCCCAAGAGCAACATTATAAACTGGGTACATTATGTATGTGTATATATATCTATATATTTTGGATACAAAATCAACAGTATTGCTGATTATTCTGTGCAACTAGTTTTGCATTTAATGTATACTTTTTTAGGAACAATATGTTTTGAAAGAAATGGATGATGTCTTTATATTTTAAAAAACAATTACTTATTGATGTATCTTCATAAATGAAATGCAGCATCATAGCATATATATATATATATATATATATATATATATATATATATATATATATATATATATATATATATATATATATATATATGACAGAATCAAAAATAGACATAAGTCGCTGATGAAAACTGAATGAGTATAATAATAAAATAGAGACACATCAATTTTGTCATTAAATTTTTTTACAATTTTATATAGTGCAATTTTATATAGTGTAATGTATATATCTCTTTCTCTCTCTCTCTCTTTATATATATATATATATATATATATATATATATATATATATATATATATATATAGATGCAATAAACTGACGACGAACAGTACGAAACTAGTAACTAACTAGCCTAAGCGCTTTCGACTTAATGAGTCTTTTTCAAAGGCAAATACAAAACATAGTTACGACAAACAAATAAACACAAAAACGTTGTGTTTGTAAACCTCTACATTTCTGTCTTCACATGTGATAACACTATAAATACAAGCAGCTTGTATAAACTAGTTGCGAAAACTGAAAACGTATAATTCCCTAAAAGTCTACAAGCCAAAGCGACATCTATTTTTACTTTTTGTACATATGTAACGCAGATTATATCCCGGATATTTGATTCTATACCGGTTATTCTTATAGTAAAAATTGAAGGATAATAAGAAGATTTAGAAAATGTTAAATTCTACTAGTGCATAGTTTTCATTTTCTAGTAGGTAAAATCATCGCAAACCACTGGCCAACCGTGCAATCGTCAGACCTACTCAGATATGGACAGAAAGAAAAGGTTGATAGGATACCATTTATTCTGATCTATCACCCAGACAATCCCAAAGTAGGTAAAATCATCGCAAACCACTGGCCAACCGTGCAATCGTCAGACATACTAAACATAATACTTCCGAACAAACCTGTAGTAGCTTACCGGAGACCAAAAAACCTAAAGGACATCCTAGTCAGGGCCAAGCTAACAACAATCGCTAGTCAAAACCAACCTAGTCAATCTGGACCCTGTGGCGATAAAAGATGCAAAACCTGTCAACATATGATAGAGACCAAGACATTCACTAGCACAGTGACTAAAGAAAAACTAAACATACATGGTCCAAACAAAACGTGCAAAACAGAGAATGTGATTTATCTCATCACATGTAAGATCTGTGGCCTTCAGTACGTGGGAGAAACTGAAAAGCTACACATAAGGATAAACCTTCATAGATCTGATTGGATGACAAAAAAGCTGTACAGAAGCCCGGTCGCAGAACACTTCTCCTCCCCTGGCCACACTTTCAGTGATATAATACTTATCGCTATTGCTAACAACCACAGATGGAGTTCCGAAACCAGGAAGGAAAAGGAATCATACTGGATACGCCGCCTTAGAACATTGAAACCAAGCGGTCTAAACCAAGAAGACTAGAAAATGAAAACTATGCACTAGTAGAATTTAACATTTTCTAAATCTTCTTATTATCCTTCAATTTTTACTATAAGAATAACCGGTATAGAATCAAATATCCGGGATATAATCTGCGTTACATATGTACAAAAAGTAAAAATAGATGTCGCTTTGGCTTATAGACTTTTAGGGAATTATACGTTTTCAGTTTCCGCAACTAGTCTATACAAGCTGGTTGTATTTATAGTGTTAGCACATGTGAAGACAGAAATGTAGAGGTTTACAAACACAACGTTTTTGTGTTTATTTGTTTGTCGTAACTATGTTTTGTATTTGCCTTTGAAAAAGATTCATTAAGAGTCGAAAGCGCTTAGGCTAGTTAGTTACTAGTTTCGTACTGTTCGTCGTCAGTTTATTGCATCTATTTTAATTAATCCCTGACAAACGTGATCCTTTGGTGGATCCAGTACGCTTGAGAGGGTTGTTATTTGCCATATGATTTGTATTCTTTATATATATATATATATATATATATATATATATATATATATATATATATATATATAGTGGGATGTGTGATTTGGAAAAGTAAAGGATAAGATAGTTTGAATGTACTCAACAACATTTATACTTGCTTATTTTACAGATGCAGAGTTAGTAATTGCAGTTAGGTACCTGTGAGAAAATTAGAATGGAAGAAGAATCAGTAGAATTTAGAAAACTCTTTCAGAGAGTCCTGAAATATGAGATCAAGACTTTGGTAAGTTTTTCAGGTGATATTTGTGCTGGGTAGAAATGATTTCTGATCCTGGAACTTTGTTGGCATATATGATCACCAAAACCACTATCAGCAATCAGAATTTCAGATGGTTATTTAATTCATGGGAAATAAAGATCTGGCGATCTGAAAACTAGGAACATTTACCATTAAATTATGCTATTATCTGCAAATTTGTTTTTGAAGTTGCTGCTGTCCATTAGTGAATCATTTTGAGGCAGAATAAAATGATCTTAGGGACTTAATTTCTTAACACAAAAAGTTGCTGAAAATGCATGAAGTGTTGATAAATCAAACTTATAATTGTTTTAAAAGTATAAGAACATAATTTGGACAAAATAGGTAGAGAAGTAATGAAAGAAAAAGTAGTTAACAATGGGTAAAGGACTTGGATTGAACAGGAGCCAGATCTAAAATGGAAATGGAAATTTCAAGACTCAGAACAAAATGAAAATAAAAAATTCGTTAAGTGTACAGCATTCCATAAATTTGGAAGTATGTGATAAAGATATGTAAGTAATAAGGGTTGAGGTCTGTTGCCCCAGATGGCTGAGTGGTGTAAGTAGTTGCCTTGAGCAGTCACTTTCATTTCACCTATATCGAGTGGTTTCAGTCTCGTCCTGTCTAAAATGGTATGTGAGAAAGTGTGCCAGTACTTCCCTGTTGGTCAGTAGTTCTTCTCAGGTCACTGTGTATAGCCTCGCTTATGCTAAAAAAGTGTTAAACCCCCTAATTAGGTGTTCCCACAACAGGGTAAAGGGGTCAGCAAAATTGTGTGTCCTATGCATATTTTTATTATTTCCATCTTTCCATTGAAAGCTCACTCACTTTAAACTAGAACTGTGAAAAGTTAAGAAAAATTCTGTTGTGTACCCATCAATCTTACTGGTCAGCTGCCTAGGTACCCAGTCAAACTTAAAATGTATTCAATGTGTACAATCCCTTAGTGCTTTGGAGGCTGACGCTAGCACAAATATTATACATAAGTGTATTTTTCCAGTGGTCAGAGAGTGTAAGTCAGGGTGTATTTTGCAAGTCAGATCTCTATAAAAAGGTGACTTGTCATTGAGTCACAGATGCATTTTGGAAAAATAAATAATGCCAACTGGATGGATGGATAACTGGATAGATAGATAAATAAATAGATAGATTAACAACACAACTGTAAAATGCAATTGCATTATTGAATATAAAATGTCACAAATAAATAACTTCCAATTTGTTCTAATTAAGTCCACTAAAGTCCAAAATGCTCAACATTTTGAATACATTTGATCTATCCATGAATGCAGGTATGTGTCACATAGTGGTATAAAAACAGTTCAGAATGATCCAATTCACAATATCCCATAATATGTTTATTCCATGTTTCTTTCAAAATAATGAATGCTAAGTTCACAATGTTTTAAATTCCAAGAAGTCACTTTTAAATTCATAAATTCATAGCATTAGGAACAAATTACGTGAATTCATTCTCATTGTCTGATAGAGTTCTGAATTCCTATCTTGGCTTCACTGTCATATGCAGATACTTATGTAGAAACAGAGCTTGGGGTCTGTAAGTAACTCTTTTGATCATACAGTTTCAGAAATCTATTAAAGGTTGCAATGGAATATGTGTCATTGTGCAACAAGATAAAATAACCACCCTCCGTTACTTGCCACTTACCAAGTATCACTTGCGGCTCAAGCAAGGGTTGTTATATGGGAAAACAAGATAAGGTCAAACATTAACTGGAATGGGCAGAACAATACTTGACATTGAAAAGTACATATATTATATTCACAGCTAGATCAAAAGGAATGTAAACTTTAAACAATGTGAGTGCTGCCTTTACAAGCCAAGGGCTTATGGATCCTCGTGTACTGGTATAAAACTTGTATATAGTAAATGGGTATCTGATAGCTCATTTTTTACTTTGGTTATTATTAACAGGCAGGTACCTGAGTACCCGGATATCCATTCACAGCTCTGTCTAAATATGATTTTAAGAACATTTTGGATTTTATAATTGTGATACATGAAGACTTAGCACATTAAAATTATTCCCAGCTATTGGTACAGCAGCACTTTCAAGATTGGAATTCATTCTGAATGCCACTGGAATTCTTTCAAAATACTAAATTATGTTGGACTTGTGATAGAACTTTTATGACTATTTGGTATTCAGTTCACAATAGGGTAAGTTCTTTTTTAAATTCTCACTTTGTATTCCAGAGAAATAAATTATTTGTTGAATTTTACAAAACTTGTTAATTGTCACTCTTTTCTGTTACTAAATTTAAGAAGACATACTTTGTAAAAACAATGTCTGAATTCATTTTTAAAGTTAAAAAATAATTACTTTTGTTAAAAAAAAACTTACCCTGATATATACCAAATGGAAACATAATATCATGTGTTGTTTTCTTTTGTATTGCAGTTAGAGAGACTGGCAGATACTGGGGAGGAGTCTCTGATAGTCCTGGCCAGTGCAACAGAGGGGTCCTCAGCTCACCTGGGATCAATGAAAGGGGAGGGATTTGCTGGGATTCAAGATCTAGAAGAACTTAAAAGCCAATTTCTTCACTTCTGCATGGGTAATAATCTTGTCACACCACAGTTAAACGTTTATCAAGATGAAATTGCTGTCCGTTATTTTCATATAGTTCAACTAAAGTGTCATAAAGGCCCCCTTTAGAACATAAATTTAAACTGAACCAATTTTGTAATTAGGTATATTAGTGTGAACCTCTTGTGTGTTTGCATCAACTGGATAGTTTGTCAGTAGTATGCATGTAAAATATGCCATGGTTCTCGAAGATGCTGAAATCCACATAAACTTGCATGTATTTTTACAAATGTTTGACACAAGAAAATTACAATAGATAGGTCCTCAGTAGACAGTTTTTTTTCTTCTTCAAACTTAATTATTATTTGATCTGTTTCTATAAAGCATGTATGAAGCGTGTAGTGTCCAAGTTATAAACATTGATTGAAAATGAGGTAGCGATGCCGATGAGCCTGAATCTTGTGAGACTGGCTGACATAAACAGGGATGAAGGCACTGCCTTATCCATAGTATGGGAACAACATTGTTTAGTTAGCATAATCTGACCCCTCCCTGAAGCATATGGCAGTATAATTTAAAGTGGCTGTAAAAGAAAATTTTAGAGTTTCTCTAATTCTTATGTGGACACTACTGTCTGTGAGCTAATCCTACAAATGAAGGTGAAGGCTTCAGTATATGAGGACAAAGATCCCTTCCTCCTTCTACTGTTACAGTTGCAAAAATTTAAAGAGATTTCTAATTATCTGTCTAAGAAGATCTAAACCCTGGGAAATGCAATGGATTTTTTTTTGAGAAAGCCACCTTCTAGCATCATTCTAATTACAATGGTACTGCATGCACTCTGACACTGTTCTGGTTTCTGCCACTAATAGAATTAAGCATGTGCAGAGGCAGGCATCACAAGAACTGCCTTTACAGCTTGCCTTGCTGCCTTACCAGCATACAGACTAAATAAATCTCAGCTCCAAGGGAGTGTCAGTCAATGGCAAGGAGAGAGGAGGCTGAACACTGCTCAGGTTTCAACCTCAGTCTTTTCATTATGTGACTAGAACACCAAAATAATTACCAGGATGAAACATAAAATGATGGATTAGAACAACAACCTGTCTAATGGCTCTGCTAAGGTGAGACAAGTCCTGGATTAACAATCTACTTGATCTAGTGATAGACATATCCCTAAAAATTTTTGGCAAGGCCTTTGTAGCTTGAACAGCCACATGTCTCACCTGTTACTATCTTTCCTGTATTAGCTTCTTCTTCACTCTTGGCTTTTGTCAGAAGAGCCTTTTGTTAAAAGATATTTAAACTTTCAATCATGGAGAGAATCACAATGGATAGAAGGCCTCACCTTTTAAGGCTAGCAAGAAAAGTTGTGGGTTCTCAGAAACTAAGTCAACAATATCATTCCTTTGAATGCCTTAAGCTTAAGTTAGCTAATTTATTTTTCTTCATTATGGGGAGACAACAAAGTTAATTATCAGTGACAACTACTCATTCTCCAAAACATTGATCATCATGGTATTGGGAATATTGGTCAAGATAAGAATCTATCAGATCCGATGGTAAATTCTTATTTGAATAGGCTAAAATCTTTCACAGTTTATCAACTGGCTTAATTCAGTTCCATGGTAGAGGATGTATTCAAATGTATTTTCCTCCTTTTATTATCCTAAGATTCATGTGATGGGGAACATATACAGCTAAGAATGTAATGCTTTTAGTAAATAAGATTTCACTAAGAGTACTTTTCTGATCACATTATTTAACCCACTCACACCTCTCCACAAATGCATGCATCTGCATTGATGTGTTGCTTCACTTTAAATGGTAAACATCTGGTTGATGGGTATCCAGCTATCATTGGTGACAGGAGGTAATAGATACAAATTTTTTCACTTTGTTTATATGGTATAGAGATAGGAAAGATAAAATTTTCAGCCTAACCTGGATTACTAAATTGGAGAGATAGCAGAGATTTTTTGCTAATCTTATGTAAGTATTTTTAGGGAAACATAAATAACTTTAAAAAAAGTTACTTTCTCTTTCATTATATAAATCTTGTTTATTTTTGTCCGGTGCATAAATGTTTATGTATGTACTCTTTAAAGTTGAGGAATCCAAAGGGATTTGAAAACCCCCGACCAAAAATTGATGGAAATCACTGATATGTATCTCAAAATCTAAAATCTAATTGCACAGTATCAAGACATTGGCTGATAAAGGTAGAAAGTGTGGGATTTATTATAGTATTTGTTATCCAATTCCCTGAAATGCTTATTGGACCAAGTAAAACAAATATGGTTCTCTATATTCAAATTATGGGAACCATTTTTTTCCTGATAGCACTTGTTAATAACTCCATAATGCAACCTACATGGTCATGAAACTGCTGCAGCAATCTTGTCTCTTGTTTATGCAAAATAAAAAAAATAGTCACTGAGCCATTGGTTTTCTATAAAGGTTGCCCTGTTGATGGTTCTGATAATAACACTGTGAAGATGCCTAAACAGGAGGACACAGATGTCCCAGTAATGTTCATCAAGACAGAGCCTGAAGAGGAGGATGCAGAAGTGGGGAATTTGGTTACAGTTCATGGAAAAATGTCAACCACTTTAGCCGTAAAACTCCCAAATGAAGGTAAATAATTCTTTTCTTAAAAATTATGTTAAAAGTTAAAAAGAACACCAGATTAGCCTCTTATTATGTAGCTAGCCATTGGATTGGTGTTGTCTGTCTGTCCATCCATGTGACATTAGCACTTTTGTTGATGTTTTGTTCAGCTATGCCAGTAGCTTCCCATGGGCGAGTGGTTCTTCCTGGGTTATTCTTCCACTAAATATACTGACTCATGAATATCCTGTCATGTACTGAGAAAATATCAATATTCCTACAAAAAGAAAACCTATGTTTGTTGGGTTCAGTTTATCACTGTTGCTTGCAGAGTTATTCAACTTGATATAACAAATATAGTACACACTTAAGGCTATTGGTTATCTTGAGAAGCTGTAAATTCTTCTTTAAAAAAAGTATACTTAGCAATTTAAGCACACTGCATTTGTAGTCTATTTCTGTGGTTCCCAACATTTGGGTCCCATGGGGTTATTCAGAGAGAGCCTAAGAATACAAATATTAGCATGTCAGGGGCTATACAAAATTTTCTTAAGTTAGAAGGGTGACCTCATACTTAAAAAGGCTGGAAACCACTGGTCTGTTTCAACCATACTCTAATGTGGCACCATGCATTCTTTGCCATATGAAGTTTGGTAAAAAATAAAACAGAGCTTTTATGGTAACCACATGATGGGATTATCCCAAAAATTGGAAAAGCAATTTCACATTCAGATAAGATGAGGCAATGTTTTATGTTATTGTAATGACAAGAGATTGACATGTTTCACTTAAATATGGACATTTTCATTGGCTGATGGGAACATGTTTCCTGCATTGGTAGCGTTGTTAATTTGGTTGTTTTTTTTATCTTTTAAGTTCTCTTTTTATGCTCATACATGTTTTACAGTATTTGTCCATCCATCTGTTCCTTTTTTTATTGTCAATGAATAACTCTTAGGTATTGAACATATACAGTTACTGAACATGGATGGCTTCTGCTTGGGGTAAGAAAGAAGTGTATTGATTAGGAGTCAAAAGGTCAAAGGTAAAGGTCATTGTGATTGAAAAGAAGATAAATTGGTTTTTACATGATATTAGTTTTTCATCACTTGCTTGGACCAGTCTTTGTTGATGGCATGTACTTCGGGCAAACAAAAAAGCCTGCTGATGTTGGGGTTAAACAGTCAGGGTCAACATCACAGACCTGGACAAAGCTTTGTGGAAGGTTTGCACTTGTGGTAATTATTTATTTTTGTTTGTATTCACTAGTTTTAATGGGACTTCTAGCTTTTTATTGGCAATATATTTTGGAAAATGAAGCAAAGTGCCTTTCCTTTGACATGCAGAGGTGGCCGACTTGGACTGGTTAGCATGGGTATCAAACTCATGACCCATGGTTTACAAGTCGGATGTTCACCCTGATGAGCTACCATGGTTTCCTCACTTTGGGTAAGAAAAAAAAAATGTTTCAATTTGGGAATCACAAAGTCAAAGGTCAAGGTTACTGACTAAAATAAAAAACACAATTTCCAACAAAACTTTAGTTATATGTCATAGACTAGACTTTGTGGATGGTTTGCTGTTAGAGTACAGTAGAAGACTTGATTTTGGGGTGACTAGATCAAAAGCCATGGTCACTGGAAAATGAAACATGGTTCTGCACAAAATTTTCAGTACCATGTTCTTCACCAAAGTTTGTTGGTGACTTAGATTTTGGGTATGTAGGAAGCCTTTTGATTTTAGGGTAATAAGGTGAAAGTCAGAGTCACATTCACTAAAGAAATAAATGGTTTTTGCACAAAACCTTTAGTTAGACTGCATACCATGACAAGACTGGAAGCCATTTAGTTCTTTTGGCAGAGCATAAGATTCATAATCTTAAGTGTTGCAGGCTTGAGATCTGCCCATGCCAGATTCCTCAAGGTGTCACTGGGAGAGTTACATTACTCCCATTTTCTCCGCATGATATAGCAGTAATGTGTTAAAAGTGCTGTTAACACCAGAAAAGGCAGTTGACAAATGTTTGTGGATGGTATGAAATGTTTGTGGATGGTATGAAAGAGGCCCATTAATTTGGGGTCAGAAGGTCAAAGGTCATGGTCATCATGGCTCGAAGAAAAATGTCTTTTGCACATTAAGTTTTGTTCTGCAGTATGTTTGTTGACTTTGTAAATTGGTTTGACTTATGGTAATAAAGAAACCTGTAGAGTTTAGGGTCTCAAGGTCAGGGATGATCATTATATGTCTAATTAAAATATAATGGTTTCTTCACAGCATGATTTGGTCAAGACTGCAAACTATGACCATAGATCCAGGTTCTTGAGATCCCCACCCATTGGTCAGTAATCTCTTGGGTCAGTCATGCACCATCAGTGTATACAGGGGAATATTAAACGTGAGACAGGCATATAATGTGCCATTTATGATACTTTTGCTAACATTTTTGTGCTGTGAATGATTACACAAAATATGCGTAGAAACATTTAGAGATTATGGTATCTTTGTAGTTTTGAATCTTCAGAATTTAATCAAAGTGCCTTTTATCAGTAAAAGTGATCAATGAAGAATTTTACAAGACTCTCATGTAGTGAAGTTCTCGTACAGATATTATAATAATAACAATGAGGACATTTTATATAGTACCTAATCTTTAGAATCTTCAAGTGCTTTACAACATTAGGCAACACCTAGGTCTTTAAGTTTGTTTTTGCAGTCAAAATAGGTGAGTTTTAAGAGCGCTCTAGAATGAGATCACTGTCTTTGTGTAATAAGTTCAGTGGGCAATTCATTCCATGTTGCTGGACTCTGGTATGCAAAATAACGCTGTCCATATGATTTTGTTTTAATAGTGGGAATAATGAGTATAAAATTGTCAGAGAAGTGTAAGTATCTTGCTGGTGTATACACATGGAGGAGGTTGGATAGGTATGTTGGACTGGAGCCCATCAGTGAATTGTAGCACAGAGATCAAATTTTGTGTTTGATTCTAGATCAGATGGATAGCCAGCGTAGGGTACAGAGCAGGGAGGGAGGTGTGCTCTGATCATGGTACTCAAGGGATGATCCAAGCAGCTGTAGTTTTAACTTTTTGAAGTTTTCGGAGTAGATATTGAGATGAACTAGACAGAATTGAGTTACAATAGTCCAGTCTTGAAAGTACTAAGGAACACAAGTGTTTTAGTCGCAAATGAAAGATATTTGCGAATGGAGCTGATGCATCTCAGCTCAACATATGCAGCCTTGCATATGTTCATGACATGTTGGTACCATAAAACCTGTCATGAGCTACCTCTGCTATGAGTGACCTCATCACAAAAATCAGATCAACAGCACTAACCTCGACTTAATCCTTTGTAAACATGAGAGCTCAGGATACATATAGTATGCAAAACAAAGTGCACATTAAATAACACTACAGTTTAACAACCATATAGTGAGATAAACACCACTAACCATCATTTATTCCTTTGTATCAACGACTGCATAAATAGTACCAGTTTTGTGAAATTTTAGAAGTCCAGTGTATGGTGTCATTTGTAAATTGCAGTAAACCAGACGAAAGTACATGTCACTAACCGCCATTGTAGTGCCGAAGTAGTGAGAATTGCCAGCAAAATTAACAATTTTTTCCATCAAAGGAAGTAATTATGGACATACACAGTCAATTTTGAGATTTGTATTTTTTCTTTATCTTTGTGAAATCCCGCACAATGTCATAATGTCCAGGTGATAAATCTTTTGAAAGGGCTTCAATTTAGGGTTGAACTCATCATTTGTCTTTCCAGTTACTCTTTAATGCCTGGGGGTCAATGAGATATTTGTCTTCAATACTAGTAAGTGAGAATCATTTGCAGATTTGTTTTGTTTTATTATTTCTTTTGTTACAGTGTTTTACCAAGCCACCATTTTTTTACCTGGGTGCAGATGGTCACAATCTTTGTTTATTGAGCTATAACTCTGGTGATTCAAACTTTATCTCAAAATGTATTGTTTCTTGATGAGTTATTTATTTTTTGTTTGGTTTCATTCATTGGTACATTCCACATTTCCCCAAAACCTGATCAGAACCGAAATAATGTTTAGTCATTATTACATCAACACTAATAAGAATTACAGAAGCTCTGATGAAAAAAAGAAAATTCTAACACTGAAAGAAAGATTTAATGTAATTGAAAGAAGTGAAAAAGGGGAAACTGCTTGCAAAATAGCAGTCAGCTTAAATGTTGTTAAAACACAAGTTCAGAGTGTTATTAAAGACAAGGAGTCCATTAGAAATGAATGGCAGAAAAGTGCACAAGCACAGAGGAAATATGCCACGGCAGAATGGACATTGTATGGAGATCTAAATGAGAGAGTATGGGAGTGGTTTTTTGTTGCAAGGATTAAAAACATGCCAGTAAATGGAAAGCTGATTCAGGCAAAAGGCATATAATCTCAGCAGAACTGAATTATAATAACTTTGCTGCATCAAACGGATGGCTGGAGAGCTTCAAAAATAGATAAAATATCACAGCAAGTGTGTTCAGTGCAGAATCAGCTGATGTGAATTTACAGACAGCTGATGACTGGAAGAAAAGACTACCTACCATTCATCACTGAAGTGTATAACCTATGTGATATTTTTAATGATGATGAAACAAGACTCTTTTACAGATGACTACCTGACAGGTTCCTAGTACAGAATGATTATGTTTATAAAGAAGAGAAATTAGCAAAGAAGAGGTTAACACTATTGGTAGTATGTAGTGCAACTGGAGAAAAAACTGGACCCCTTAGTTATAGGCAAATTATGTAACCCAAGATGTTTTAGGTCATTTAATTTAAGATCTTTGGGTGTTGTCTATGAATCCAACAGAAAGGCTTGGATGACATCAGACATCTTTTGTGACTGGCTTGTAACTGTCAACAATAAAATGAAAAGGAAAAATTGGAACATTTTAATTATCATAGATGACTGCAGTGAAAACCCAGATGTTAAGTTTAGCAATGTCAAACTGGTCTTTCTGCCCCCAAATACAGTAGCTAAATTGCAGCCCTGTAATTATGGATTAAGTCAGTGTGGCATGCTCTGTCTGCATACACCAAAGAATGGTGTTTTGCCAAGTGTGGCTTTTCTGTCAGTGTCTAAGCCAAAAAGCTAGAGAGCGAAGAGAGTGTACAGGAAGTGCATCCATCAATGGATCCTATTCTCAATGGCATGGGAAGAATATGCTGATATGGACCATTGTCTTGAAACTGCTAATGACTTCTCAGGGTCAGACTGGGAGAAGGATATTCTTCAGAGAGGTAAATCTGGTACTCCTCCAACTGCTGACAGTGACAATGAGTCATCTATTGGTGAAAATTCTGTCTCTGGTTATTTCACATTTGGCAGTCATAGAACATTTAAAGGAGATTAAAAAATATGCTTTGAAACATGGCAATCCCAAAATTTTGCTTCTTTGCTCAGAAAGAAGATATATGCTCCGACCAATCAGCTGAGTAAAAAATGTGAACACAGTATACTGGATTTCTTAAAGAAAAGTGATTAAGTGCATAGAATGAGATATATACATCATAGCTAACTGTGCAGATATTGTTGCATGTGAAACAACTCTAAAATTTATGGCCATGTGAAGTTACCTTATGGATAGGATAAATATTATCTTTGTTTATTTCACAAATCATATACATATTCATGTGATGTTAAAATATAAATTTGATTCATGTTGTTTGATAGATGCACACTGTATACCTTTATTCTATAAAGTTATTTTGAGAGGAATGCATGCCATACAATCCATGTCTTATTTAGCAGATCATGTTCTGACTTAACACAGGTTACAGTTGAGACACTTCATTTCATGAAACCCTTTGTCTTGTTTACATATAGTATTGTCTTACAGGTTGTAGTTTGATGCTACATAACATATTGTGTCTTGCACAGGTTGCAGTCGAGACACCATATTTAACAAAAACCTTCGTCTAGTTTACAATATCTTGTATTTTACACCATCCAGCAGTGCAGTTTGCTTCTTGATGTAAACTGTTATATCATGTCCCAACTTCAGATCTTTCAAGTTGTGTGCATGTTTTGAAGCAATTGTTTAATTACATGCAACAACATTTAATTATATGAATTCTTTTTTTTTAATTTAGAATTATTTTACTTGCATTCTGACCTGTAACCTCCACCTCACTGCTAGTGAAGTCAGCCTTTTTGGCCAATATATGCAGATGATTTGAATGTCCCCAAATTAACTAATTCCACATAAATTTTCATGTTTTCATACCTAATTTAACATAGATGTTAGGTTTGTTCTACATGTATCAGTTTTACTGACATGGTAGGCAATGTATATTATAATTTTGCATTGATGGTACTCCTTCTCAAAAGTATAAAAGAGGGACTTTTTTTCCAATTTGAGTCCAGTTTTTGAAACTCTTCCCAGTGGCAAATAATTTTTAGTTCATTTTGATTTCCTTATTTTGACTTGTTTCTATGTAAACTTTTTTTCAAAAGAGCCCTTTTGTCATGCATTTTTTTTTTCAAAAGTAAAGGACTGGGCCATCTCTAAAAGAATGGTAGACAAACTTTTAACTAACATGTATTTTAAATTTCAGAGCCAGCAGAAAAATTGAGGTTAAGAAAAGGCAAGCCAAAAATGATGCAGGAGAAAAGGCAACATAGACAACAACATACAGTTTGGCCATATCTGTCCAGTGCATCTTTCATAAGGCAGGGCAGCTGTACTTCTAGGCATGAGAATGTTAACAGTTATGTTTCACAGGTATTGCCAACTGGTCCACTTATACAAAACCAGTGCCATATACAAGACAGTTGTGATATGGGGAAAAGAACTGAATCAAAAAAGCAATTGGATACAATTGTAAACTCAAATCTAAAATTGTCTACAGAATCAGCAAAATTTAAAGAACCCTGTCAAAATAAAGAACCTCAACCCATTATGTATATAGAGGAGACTTCTGATGAAAAATTGTCTACAGTGAACAAAGAACTTCACCATGAAGGATCAGTTGAAGACTTGACCAGAATGACCGAGTTATACACACACATTCCTGGAAATGAAAACCCTAGTCACTCTTTTGGAAATAGAGATGCAGCTGGAAGTACATACCATTCTGGAATAGTATCTGCTCAAGATCCATCTTCGAGTAGGTCTGTCCTTTCAAATGCTGCATCTAATGTTAGTGTCAAACTGGAAGATGTTATTAACAGACTGGTGGAAGTTAGGGAGGTTGGTTTTGTGGATAAAGTTGCACAATTTCAAATGTCCCAGATTGAAACAGGTTTAAGTAGCTCACAGAGAAGGAGAGGTAGTGAGCCTGGTTTGTCAGATTTACCTAAGAGTTCACAGTATGACATTAACATATCTAGATCAAGTCAGCCAGAAATCACTGATTTGACTGGTTTATCAAATAGCAGTAATAATATTAGGGTTTCTGGACCCAATCTTCCGGGAAATGGTAGGTTGTCTTGTTCATCAGATCTTTCAAAATGTTCAGAAAATGATAATAACATCTCTGAATCAATGCTGACAGGAACAAATAGAGAATTAGATGACAATACTTCCGAACAGTTTTCTAATGAAATGACCAATAGGCGTCAAAATGCTTCAAACACAAATTTGAACAGCGCAGTTATAGATTCTTTAGAGCAAGAAATATCTAAGAAAAATGCTTTCAAATCCATTGGAAGATTGTACAAGTGTAAACTTTGTCATAAGATCTTGCAATGTAAAAGTTCCATAGACACACACTGGCGGTTGCATACTGGAGAGAAGCCATTTGTCTGCCAGGTTTGTGGGAGGGCTTTCTCAAATTCTTCTAATCTTCAAAAACATCGTGTGACCCACACAGGAGAAAAACGCTACCAGTGTAATATATGTGGCTGCCTGTTTTCTACATCATCGAACATGAGAAGACACAAGTTGAAACATACCACAGTATTACAGGGCCAGGATTATGATGCTCTGAGGGCAAGTTTTCTTTTGATGTCTAAGTGAACTACTCATAACCTACATGAGGAAAAATCATTTGCAGTTTTCACACATGACAATAAATTGAATATAAGCTTTAAATGTAAACTGCTTCAACACTGACTTTGTGACAGGTCTGTGGTAATATTGCTTACTGTGCTAAAGTATACAACATTTAAATTATCATGGTCTGAGCTTTATAACAGAAAATCACATATCATGGCTTGAAATTATCAGTACTCTGCTATCCTGTAAATTTCCTATCTGACATGTATTTTTTTATTATTTCATTTTATTATTTTTTTTATTTCCAGTGACTAGTATATCACATGTATCTGACATTTTTTTTATGGGAAGGATTAGTGAAGATTTAGCAGATTACTACATTTCTCAGTCCACTAGTCCTTTCTGGCTACAAAGAAATTTATCTTCAATTCTTATGTCTGCATACTGAAATGCATTAATTGCAGTACTTTGAATTTAATTGTAAATTATTTTCTTCCAGCATGTACCATTTACTTGCATGTGATGGTGTTATACATTTATGTAAACATAAGGTGAAACTTTGCAGTCATTATGTTGCCTGCTGTTTTTAGTATGAGAACCCCCCTTTTTTCTTCAACAAAAGCATATCAAATAACAGAATTGTGTTACAGAAATAATAAGTTTATTTAAGGGACACCAAGATGTGGTGTCCAAAGGGATATGGCAGTCTTTCTTACAAGTGACTTGATGCCTGCAGCAAAGATTCATCAGTATAATTAAGAATAGTATTTTTTTAGTTCTTAGTTCAGAAAGATACCCACAAAGGCTAAATGCCATGCTTTTCTCATGTTTATGTTTTTGCATTCAAGATGCATACACAAAGCTTGTTTTGAAGACCATTTTTAATAATTTACACATTTTGCTGTTAAATTTTATAGTTCTTATGGTATGTTTGCCCACCATTTGATGCTGGTGTCACATGATTTTCTTGAGGGGACTTTTCAGCCTGTGAATTAATGCAAAAAGGCCTATTAGAATGTAAATACATCTCCACAAGTTATTCAGCGAGATCAGAATAAGGCCAATTAGACCCAGCTTTCATACTCAAGTTAATTTTTGCTTAACTGGTCATCGACCAGGAAATCTTATTTGTTGTCACTATTCTTTAACTGCTTGGAGAATTGTCTTAAAATTTTACACACACATTCAGCCTAGGGTCTTGTTGGTCCTAAATGAAAATGGTTGTGCTCCAGTATGGCTTCTATTTTAGCCATATTGAAGATCATGGTATTAATACTCCTTCTGAATGGCTGATCATATCAGCTTGAGGTTTTCACTAAAAGCTTTTTCTCATGCCCAGTATAGCTGCTGTTGCAGCTATATTGAAACATCTTGTTGCTGATGCTCCTGAAACAACAAGGCATATTAATATGGGTTTTCACCAGTAGACTTCTTATAAAAAAAGTTATGATATCTAGTTGGTTTAAAATGAAACACGTGCCACTTGCACATTCAATATGACAGCCAGTGACCATCTAGAAAATATTGTTATCATTACTTTTCTCATGCATGGATGGTCATATCATCATGGGATTTAGCTTATTATGTCTAGTTGGTCCTAAATGAAATTGGTGACATTCAGACACCCAATATTGCTGCCACAATAACCTTCTTGAAAATTTTGTTATTGCATCACTACCTGTCCTGAATTAATGGTCATAACAACATGGGGTTTTCACTGAAAGTCTTTTTCTGATGCCTAGTTGATCCAAAATGAAAATGGCTCTGATCTGATGTGTTTTGGATGCCACTTTAGCTGCATTGAAAATCTTGTCATTGCTGCTACTCCAGAATAAAAAGTCATATTGACATGGGGTTTTCACAATAATGTATTTAGTTTGTCTGAAACAAAAATGGTGCCACACACACATCCAATATGGCAGCTACAATGGCCCTCTTGAAAACTTTTTTTATCACATCTCCTGAATTAATGGTCATATTAAAATGGTGTTTTTGCTTAAAGATTTCTTATGATACTTAGTTGGTCATAAATGAAAACCTTCAATATGGTGGCCATGATGACCATCTTGAAAATCTTGTCACACTGAAATGGTGCCATTCTGATATCCAGTAGGGCCACAATGGCAGCCATAATGAAAATCTTGTTACTCACCAGAAGATTTATTTAGATGACTTGTTGGTCCAAAATGAAAATGATGTTCAATATGGCTACACATGGAAGTCATCTTGAAAACCTTTCTCATAAAAGGTAAGTAATTCTGCCATGGTTTGTATCAGGAGAGTTCTTTTATTGTCTGTTTGGTCCTAAATGAAAATTATGCAAACTTATCTTCAAGATGCCCACTATGGATATCTTGAAAACATTGCCTCTGTCTACAAAACTAATGGACATATCAACGTTTTCAAAAATATACTGCTGCTTATATTACCGTCTGTCCTAAATGAAAATGGTGACAGTTGGTGGCAGCCATGATGGCTATCTTGAAATTTATTTTGTCATTTCTTCTACAAATGGATGGTCTTAATGACATAGGGTTTTCACCAAAAGACTTCTGTTTATTTTAACATGGTTCTAAATGATGTCAGATATGGTCACCACTCAAATTTTTTTATTGAATATTTTGTTATTGTTTATTTATTGCTTAAGAATTTTGGTGATACTTTCAAAATAAGATACTAAAAAGGAAGAAATAGTCTTGAATTTCTTATAGACCTTTTTAGCCAACATAGAATTAGTCCCCTTCAGGCACTCGTTTTTTTTTCTGCAATCTGTTCATTACACCCTCAATATCAAAATATCTTTTTCCATTTTTTTAGATCCTTTTTCACCAAATGAAAATTTGTATCTGTGGATGCATGTCAGGGTGAACAATCATAACATGAAAACAAAGTCAGTGTGACCTCATTTTATTATATGAGTGTTTTTGTGCTTTTAACAATTTATTCATTAATACACTCAGAATCTCTAAATCAATTTTCCTAACACATGAAACTTGGCAAGTGGATACATCTCAAAGAGTAACTTAGAAGTAGGTCACTTTGATCCAGTTTTTATGGTGGAGTGAGCCATGTACTTTTTGGCTCTTTGTTACACCCTTAATGTCTTGGACCCTGTTTAACTGAGACTCATCATAATTTGTGCATGGAAACATCTTGAGAAGATTTCAGCCATAACAAAAATAGGTAATGGCAACCTAAATTATAACTTAAGTGACTTTTTTGCTTTAAATTTTTCATTCATTTACTTCCTCAGTATCTTGAACCCCGTTTCACCTATGCACAATTGTGTCCTAATATCCAAGTTCGGTATTCTTTTGTATTCTTCTCCATACATGTCTGTATATTGTCAGATATTCCAAATGTGCTGCAGTTGGTATGGGGATATTGTGTATACTGGGAGTGCCATGTTTTGATGACCACCAAGCTGCACTTCAAATGCTTCTTGCTGCCAATATTTTATGTGATAAAGATATATTACCCATTAAGTGACAGAATAATTTTCATGCATTGTCAATATGGGATACAAAACATTTTTGAGTCTCTAAATGAAAATAATGGTAAGTGTATGGATTGTCAGCAAAATGTCTGTTCTTACCCTTTATCCCATGAAATGCCCTCAATCATAGTAGGTTTTTTTTGGCATTGACACTAAGATATTGTGTTTCTGATCCTTATTTATCAGTTTTCACATTTTTATAAGTTTTACCACCCTCCCCAAAAATCTTGGTGACCCTTCAGAACCTAATTGTTACCTTGATTTGGGGTACAACCTGGAGTTCGAAACCACTGTTCTAAAAGAATCTGTGGAAATACTAACGTCTTGTCTTGCAAACATTTATCGTCCCTCACCCTGTACTCTAGCAAAATATGGAGAATTTCTAAATCCTTCCCCCACAAAATATCTGTCCTGACTCTTTTACTCCCTACCTTGTGCTCTGACAGAATTGGGTTAAACAGAAAAGAATTGCTTAACATACTTTAAAGGTTAATCATTATCTTGGAGAAAATACCTTTTTTCCATAGAGGACCAGAATCCATTGTAGGTTAATCTTGCACATTTTGTTACAAATTCATATATTCATGCAAGTGATGTGGTTGCCATTGAAACAATCACACATCCCATTGTTACAGATTTACATAAATGTATAAAATTCTGTACACATGTATATAACTTTCAGTACTTTAATCTTGATGGTAGCTAATAGTCTATATATATATATATATATATATATATATATATATATATATATATATATATATATATATTTGTTTGTTTGCAACATTGTTAGTGTTTTGTATGCCTTTCTATCTTGATTAAATCAGGAATCCATTAGCTAAAGGTTAGCTTTAGTTAAGCAAAAGTTTACATAAATGTATTTTGGAGATATATTTTCTTGGTTATTGTTAATAAATACTTTCACTCATGATTAGAGGTCGTATAATGACAGCATCTCTGGAAAACAGATGACAGTTCAAATGTAAAAAGCAAAATTGCATTTTGTCATCTGCATGAATCATTTAAATTATGTTTATTGATTGGTCTCATCTTTCATTTTAGAACATATTTTTAAAATACCCAATTTTACTTAGATATACAGTATTGCTTTCAGATGACTAGAAATTGACAGTTGTTCTTCAGATCTTTTTAGCATTAAATTTTTAAATAAAAGATAAAGACAAATTATTTGATTTAATTCTGTATTTTGTATTGATTTTATATTTATTCTAAGTATATAGCTTTAGATGTACAACCAAGGTCGAATATAATATGATAATTAGATATATTGTTTTCCTTTAATTGTATCTGATCTTCTACAATTGCCTTTATGTTTAATTACTATATATGCAGACTTCAATTAAATAGTCTTATCAGCAATTAAATGTCTTGTCTTTCTTTTTTATACCCCAATCCGAAGGCTTTGGTGGATTTTATTGAAAATAATTTGTTCATTGTTTCTTTGCTACTTAGCATTGTGAAGTAAAGTATAATACTTGTTTGTATTAAAAGTAATGGTTGACAAAATTTTAAAGTACAAATACTTGATTGTATTAAAAGTAATGGCTGAAAACATACACCTAATAGCATAGACCCGATTACACATATATGCTGCATGCTCTTCTGGTAGATCAGATTAACTTAATAATATATAGTAATAGTGTATTTAAAGTACAATTTGATTGTATTTCAAACAAGTGTACATGAATGATCTCAAAATAAAAAAGATCTCAGAATATATTTAAACCTTAAAGAATATCAGGAAAACTCTTAGTCCACAGTGGACTGCAGAACAGCATCACCAGTGAAAACAAACATTACAATGAGTTAAATATTGCTCTAACAAACCAAACCTGAACAAAATGAACAGCAATACATCATGTATGCACAACCCAATGAAACCCATCAGAAAAACAAAACAAATTATACAATTCACTAATTCTTAAGATGAAATTCTGCATGAACGACTGATAGCTATGTCATAAACATCTTAAACATTACATTTATTACTTGTGAGAAAGAAAGATTGTACACCATGTATATGTTTGAAAAATCAATGAGGTTACTGTGTTTGATGCATATCCAACTCAGTGCATAGATAAAATATTTTGAAAAGAGAGATGCCAAACATTTGAGCCTACTGAACCTTTCAAAAGGTTATTTTCAAGTTATATTAAGTAATGGCAGTCATGATAAATCTGCATTGATTACACAATTTAGTCAGCTTGAATTTAATGTGACTATTTGGTTTCAAAAGAGCTCCAGCTTTGTTTTCTCACTTGACTGGCAAAGTGATGGATCGGGTAGAAAATGTCATCTTTTGATGACCTCATTGTATCTAGTACAACATGAAAGGAATCTCAGACTCATTCGAGTTATTTGAGAAGCTAAAGATGAACCGGAGTTCAACCAAGTGTCAAATCAGAGCAATTAAATATGAAAATGTCTAAAGGCCTGCCTCTCTCTCTCTGGACCATGGTAGCAAGATATGAAATAAAATATATGAAATGACAAATATAGAGGATTTTGCTTGTGTCATCCCATGATATCTCTGGACTTATGAATAATAGTAAAAGTAAAGTCAAACCAACCAAAGGATGAGAGAGTGAGAGTGTGTGTTTTAATGTCAAACCGACCTGAGAGAGTTTTAGTTTTATAGTCTGACCAGATAGAGAGAGGGAGTGAGAGTTTTAAAGTCAAACTGACCAGAGAAAAGAGATAGATCATGGTCAGTGGTGCTATTACTGAAGCAGAATAATGACTTAGATCAGCTGTAAATAAATTAAAATATTTTAATAACCTCTTGTTGGTTCATCATTTTGCTTAGTTTCTATTCCACATTAATTTCAATGAGTTGGTAGGTGAATTGCTTAGCGTTCATGTGAATGGCATTGCTAACCAAGTGTTTATAGTACTCAACTTTTATTATTAAAACCATCTTTCATATTTAAATCATAAGTATTATTTTATTTTATTCAATGTGAAGAAAATTAGAAACTAAAACAAGAAAATAAACTTATCAATATACAAAAGTGATTATGAATAGTCACAAAAGGCATAGAACTAACATTTTGTAGCAGACAACTTGGGGATGTGAGTTCATTCACTTGGTCAATACACAGCTACCTGCAGTAAATCTTTATCTTCAAAGGGCAAATATAAGTATTGGTATGTGATACAAATAAAAAATATCCACAGTATGCACACTGTATCAATGATATACCACTCATATAAATTTTTCATTAAAATGGCGAGTTTTGTTTCCTTTTAATGAAAATTTTATACATTTCATTGTATATCACTGATACACTGCAAATACTACACATGCACACACACACAATGGCGAGTTTTGTTTCCTTTTAATGAAAATTTTATACATTTCATTGTATATCACTGATACACTGCAAATACTACACACACACACACACACACACACACACACACACACACACACGGCCAAGTACTAAACTTGGGTCAAAATAAGAGCACAATTGGAATCGCCACAATTAATGTTAGTTCAAATTTTTTATCAATATGCATAGCTTTCATTGCGACATCACAGTGCACAAAATTCAATAAAAATTGTACTGGATCATACCTTTAGGTTCATTTCATCCAAAAATGTTTATGTACTTTAAATTTAATTTTGTATGCAGCTCATAGGGTGTCTAAATAATGACCTTTCAAAAGTATAATATTTGTATACAATCCCAAATAAAGTGAATAATTGCTATTTAATGGTATATAGAATCTAATTCTAAAAAATGATACTCATTACTGAAATAGTTGGTATTGAATGCCTACATGACCCTAGTCCTACAATGTAAGACATAGCACATGTTGTTTTTGTTTAAGTGCCACCATCCCTGATGGGTCTTACGGGGTAGGACTAACGTGACTTGTACTATATACCCAAGAACAGATTTACTAAAAAACTTGGTGTTTATAGCATTGCGTCAAAATAGTGTGTGGTGCAGTTGTATGGCTTGAGATAAGTTTGCGGGTTTGATCACACATCTGTAAGAGTTAAACATTGTTATTTTGTAAATATTTTTTTTTTTATTTTCATATAAATATTAAAACGAGACACATTCACAAATACTGGATGCAGATTACACAGTTTTTAATAAAAGACTGTTCAAGGCACAAGGGTTAAGTTACAAATTACGAGTATTGGTCAATGGACAAAAATCAGGGGTATCCAGACCAACAGAATTCGTTACTAAGAAAATTTGGAGTCTAACCTGCAACAATATAACACACAAACCCCTGTCCAGACCTGCAACAATATAACACACGAACCCCTGTCCAGACCTGCAACAATATAACACACAAACCCCTGTCCAGACCTGCAACAATATAAACACACGAATCCTTTCCAGACCTGCAACAATATAATACACGAAACCCTGTCCAGACTGGTAACAATATAACACATGAACCCCTGTCCAGTCCTGTAACAATATAAAACACGAACCCCTGTCCAGACCTGTAACAATATAACGCGAGGGAAGACTCGACTCCACATCCATCTTTCAATTCATGAAATATTGGTGAAAAATCGACATTTGTTGGCCGATATCCCGTAAAGTTAATTGAAAGACCTATAAGTTACTGGATGGAAGTTGCCGTAAGCATTTGGATAGAATAGTTGTGGGTTTCGTCCTGAACGGAATGGCAAATTAATAATAATGTGGAGAAATTACGGTATTGATTCGGCTCCCATAGTAAACCTATTAAATTTTACCCATTTCCAGGCTGGTTCACATAAATCCTTGGGGGGGGGGGGCGCAGACAGATATCCACCCCCCGCCAAAAATAAAGATTTTTATGTATTGTGTGTAACCCCGATGTCTTGCAGATGTTTTATGTTTATAAAAGAATTTAGAAAACCGAAATTTTGAAATGGGGTATTTTTTTTCTCCATAATGTTATCTAATGGGTGACCTCTCTTTCCGATTTTAGTCATCAGATTGAGAAGGTGCATCCCTTTTATATATCAAGTGACCGTGCCTAAGGGGTCGCCTACGTCCTGCGTATGCTATATATATATATATATATATATATATATATATATATATATATATATATATATATATATATATATATATATATATATATATATATTGTGTTTGCTATATATGTATTTGTGTAAGGACGGCAACGTAGGCCAAATTATTCGATTTGTTATTAAAGTATATTCAGTTAAGAGACTTAATTATTTAGATTAATTTTTGAATTTCGTATGAGAAATGGTGTAGGTGTAAATTATTTGTGAAATAAAAAAAGGCCTAGTGTTTTAGTGACTGTTGGTTTGTGTTCCCATTTATCCATACCATTAGCACCGTGTGTCCTGGATTCCACAGCGCCCTGTCACCTAGTGCCAACGATATATGGATTAAATATAAATTTCAACTGGTTCTTAACATATCTTTCATTAACGTACTTCAATAGAATGCGCTGAAGATCTGTTAACAACGGCTCGTTGGTCTAGGGGTATGATTCTCGTTTTGGGTACGAGAGGTCCCGGGTTCAAATCCAGGACGAGCCCTGTAACATTTTTTTTTTTTTTTTCAATCAGGTGGTATGGACAGGCAAGGCATGCCGTACAAATAATTTCCTTTCTCTAACAATGAATGCAATTTAAAGTATTAAATATTTTATAGCCTTTGATACATGTGCTACGTCAATTTTTTTTCTTCCCAGACGACTGACTTTTGGATTTCAAATTTTTGGTGGAATAAGGTGTTACTTAGTTATCACTTGCAGATAAGTCTACAAACAATATTCATGGAAAATACATATTTTAAAAAAAATTAATCGGACCAACGCAGATTTAATGAAATAGGTTAATTGACTAATTCAGCAACGATTTCATCAGCACAGTGTTGGTAAAAAGAGTCGACGTGAATATTACTTTTATCTAAACATGAAAACAGAAAGGAAAACAAATATAGCATTATATATGACTTAAGTAATCAATTCTTCAGAAGACTCTTTATAGATAAGTCACTTCGTGAAGAAATGAAAAGAACGAATTTTCTTGACATGAATTAAACTCATCTGTTCTGACCTTAACGGCTTAAAGAGTGAAATGACTAAGGGCAAGCCTAATTGGGAGATAAGCGACTCTTCAGCTTTGAGGACATACATTTCCAGTGCAATACAACACTAAAAATTTGCTTCAAGCAAGAACTGGAGGATAATAATAAAAGTTAGTTGTTGTTATTAGCTTGTTTTTTTTTTCTGTTATATTAGGACCTGGACTACACATATTTGTTCTAAATGTCCGATATATGCAGAAAACCTGAAGTTAATAAAGGTAAAATCTAATTCCTTTTCTTTGGTATCGTTTCCGTTTCCGTTACTTCATGCATATTGCAGCTAAGCATGAGTTTAAGCTTGTACACTACTCCGTTTGCAACTTGTATGTACTATGTACAGTGAACGACTGCGCTCTTATTTCTAATGCTGAACAGATGTATTGTTTTTTTTTTATCTTAAGAAAATGCATAGTTTACAGATTCTTTCAGTGTTAAGAAAGATCGTTATCACAGGCTATACCTCTTCATTTTCTCCGTCGACAACTTGATGTCACCCAGAGCCATTTGATTCCAGTCTTTCAATATAATACGGAGTTTGTCAGGGATAATCTAATTTGCTTATGGAGAAAGCTGGCTCAGATTTTAATGATTTCTTGGACAAGTTCTTTAAACCTAAAGAGGAATACATTCAGTAGATAGACGATCAAGGAAATGAAAGACATTAAAATCATATAAGAAGACTGAATTGTGGTAAGCTGCGTTGCTGCTGCTGCTCTTGCTGATGATGATGATGATGACGAAGATGCTATAAAATCGTTGAGAATGATATTGTCATGGTTACTAGCGCAACTAGCACAGTAATCCCTTGAATATATATATATATATATATATATATATATATATATATATATATATATATATATATATATATATATATATATATATATATATATATATATATATATATATGTAATAGCAGCAGCAACGGCAGTCCTTTCCCGGTCATGAGAACAGCAACAACAAAGGCCACAAAATCCTCTTGGAGCAATTGGAAAGGAATATACATTTGAAATTGGGTGAAACAAGAATAATCAAACGTGTCCGACTTTACCTAGGGAGAGTTCTATGGATGTGACTACCACCAGAAATTAAGTTGTTTTAAGGAAAACTTATCTCAAGCCATACAACTGCACCACGAAGCCCATTGGGAAGTCGCCTTATTAGAAAAAATAATCATATTCAAGGTTACAATAATAATTGGTGAAAAAAACCAACCTGATTTATCTTATAAATACTGGAATAACATTTCCTGGAACATTGGAAGAAAGATCTTAAATTTATAGGAAAGACAAAACCTCATTTGTAGCCAATTCCAAATTGGTTGTGTATGAAATATAAATTCATGAGGGATATTATATTAATACTCAATATCGAGTAGATATAAATTAAAATATATAGAACGGCCACTTTTACTAGCTACTTACCGGAATCAACAGACGCATGCTTTCTCTGCTTCCGAGCATGCAATAAACTCTTCTGTTCCAACATTAACTTCTTATTAGGAGTGAAATGTCTAAGGGCAAGCCTAATTGGGAGCTAAGAGATTCGTCAGCTTTGAAGACATTTCCAGTGCATTGCAACACTAAAGTTTTGCTTGAAGAGGCCTCACACGAGCATTGGAATTTAATAATAAAGATTATTCGTTGCTAGTAGCGTGATTGTTTCTGTTATATTATGGCCTTTACTGCACATATTTGTTATATAAGTCCGATATACACCGAAAACCGGAAGACAAGAATCATATCCCTAGACAACGAGCCGTTGCATTAATACATAAGACTCATCATGCTATCGTACATGAACATGGATTGCAGCCTTGACAGAAAGACATGTTCAAAACATCCAAATTTATACATTAATGACTATATTAATATATTTACTGCAGAATAATGATTGTTCCGAACTTGCCATTCCATCAAAGATAAAATCCAAACAAAAAACATTGATTAAATTTTTTTTTAAAAATTATTTTTTTTTTAAAACTTGCATAAGTAAATGCGCTTACATGACACATGTAACTTGAACATAATACTTCTTGCAAAAGGAAAGCTTAAATCAACTCATGGCAAATCAACCTTAAAGTATCCAAGGATATGAAATATATAATACTTAAAATAAATATAGTTTGTATGAAAAGCGGGAGTTATTTGTTAGCCAGACCTTACCTTCCACCAATCCACAGCTAAACAGAAAAAACAAAATACCATAATAAAAATACACTGGGCTCGTCGGGATTTGAATCCGGGACCTCTCGTACCCAAAACGAGGATCATACCCCTAGACCAACGAGCCGTTGATTAAAACTCCCAAGCGCATTCTATTGAAGTACGTTAAAGAAAGATACATTAAGAACCAGTCAAAATTTATATTCAATCCACATATTGTTGGCATAGGTAACAGGCCATAGTACACAATTAATTTCACTATATTTTCTCTACATTTGTTTCTCAGTACTGAACTTTCTACTGTGTGACAATCAATACAAATCATATGTTAATCTAATATACCTTCAAAGATGACTTTACGGTTTAGTTCTTGTCAAGGGTTGACCTGCATTTTGTTGAGAGGCTGAATTGTAAACAAAACACCAGGCAACGGAACACAGATTTCACTTCCGGATCATCACCATGACCTTATTACTCAATGTGCACTATCGCCGAAATACACACAGACAACCACACCATAAGCTCACATTTTAAAGAATAAACAATTGCCTTTAAATCCTTACCAAGAATGCCAAAATCTGACTCTAGTATCACCACCAAACTTTGACAGGAAAAAGTGATCTAAAAATAGACTGGGACTACATTCGTGGGTACTGAACCGGATTTTATTAATTGTGTACTGATTCCTGAAAGGGTCAATGTTTTTGTCAAACTTTTTTTTTGCATGCCACTATTATTTCAACTTCATACATAAAGTCTTTTGAAATTTCCTTGCAAGCAGAACACCTGACAGTTATCAGAAAGTGTGTAGTGCTGGTGTTCTATAGGGATCCAATTGTTCTTAAGAAACCAAAACTAAATTTGCTATATCTTCCTTAATTATAGGAATTTTTCAATGCAGTAAAAACCTAATTGTAATACTTGATAGGGCCTGTCTGAAAATATTCTTGAAATTAAAAATATTGATATATTAAATTTTAATGAAAATTTAAATAAATATATAAATTTTAAAAACTATTTATTTTACAAAAATTAAATTTTCATACAAGTTGTGACATTCAGTTTGACAAATTTAAGGCAGAAAAGTTGATTAATGAATGGTGTTTAAAACAAATGGTAGTTTAGGTCTGTACAACTGATAATATTAATCCCAGGGGTACTGAAGCATGATAGCTCACAATGATTTTGACAGCAAATTGCAACATGCCTATCCAGATGCATATAGGTGTACATACTAAAGAAACAATGACAGGTGCTATGTTCCACATTTATTGTTTTAGGTACTTGGGCAGTTGTTTGTATAACTAATAGCCCACTCAAATTTAAAGTTTTGATGGGACCACTACCATGTTTTATAGCAAATATGCATTCCATTTTAATGCCGATAACTACAAAAGTCAACAATGCAATATGAAAATACAGTTTCAGGGAAGTTCCACTTTACTGAAAAATGATGTGAATCTCTGTCATGAAGATCTAAGCCATGTCTTTGAGATGCTGTATATCAGTGTACTGATATGAACTCATCTTGGTCACTTATAGCAGCAGACTGCACATGTCCTTATGAGACCTTGCTATCACCATTGGACTACTGGAGAGCTTCCAAAATGATACAACTCTAATACTTTGTTCCAGATACCAGGCTAGACCTGAAAAGATATAACATGTTTCACTTAATTCTAAAAAAAAACAGAAAGATGTAGGCAAATGAAGTTAAAATGTGTTAGAAATGGTGATTTCAAAATAACATTAAGGTTGCAATTAGGGTTGAAAAAGGTAAACTTGATAGAGTAACACTCAAAGATGTGAAGCAATGGGCATGTATTAAAGTGACAAATGCATCCTAAAAATAGATGAAGTTTTACAAGCATATTTAGCCATTTACAGGTTAAATAACTAATCAGGTAGAGTATGTATCATAAAGTTTAAGGCAATGTTGGAATGGTGAGGTTTGATCATTGGTGCAAACATTGATACATACCAGTATAGTGGAAAGTCAAATGAGAATGTACCAAATTAAATTTTATTACTATATGCAATCCTATTCATGAAGGAAAAACAATTTTAGATATTGCAAGTGAATATAGCAAAATGTGGCCACACAGATCAACTATAGATACCAATAGATCCTATATCATCAACTAAATGTGAAATTTTCATCCCGAAAACTTGTAAACAAGGATGGATATTTGCATGTGTGGGACATATGCAATGTACTTGGTAACATCACATGTGCAAATATGATTCAAATAATCTGTTTGAACATTTTTAGTCTATTTTTAAGAGTCTTGGCTACCAAGTTATTAAGTTCAATGATACAATGATTCAATGGAATCAGATATCAGCTGATGCTGCAATACCGCCCTCTGTCAAAGTACTAAATTGAAATGTGTTACCATACAGAGGCATATTCATGATGAAAATAACATCTTGGGATATTTTAAGTGCACAGTCAAAACTGCGCCTTACAGATTCACTATAGGTACTCTGTCAGCCTAACAATGTCAACTTTTGATTCCAAACATTACAAAATATATGCATATTTGTTCATGTCAGCTATGTAACCATATTAGGATCAGTTGTAGAAAGTTAAATTCAAATAATCTGTTTGAATATTACTTATGTAATCTTTAAAGTGTCAGATAACAAATATTATTAGTCATTAATAATGCATAAAGCAAAATAGATCATGAGAATTCTCACAATATCATCTGAACCACAATTCCGCACTAAATCAATCAACATCTTAAAGAAACTGAGCACTAAAATGGAATGCATTCTGTGTTCAACTTACATCATTTTGCAGTTTTCTTACATGCAATGGTAAATATACATGGGTAAAGTATATTTTACCCCCTCTGACCTGTATTTCATTCTCTGACAGCTTAATATGATTTTGTGGAGAACTTAAACAGGTTCTAGTATAAAGTCTTCATCTCTGTCCTCTCACTAAATACCCTATAACTATGTTTATAAACAATTACTGATAGCTATACAAGCAGATATGTGTGACTCAGGACGTCACCCCATCATAAACACATAAATTAACTGTTTGGACCCCAAATAAATAGTTTCAATGACCTAAAGGTACAAAGCAAAGTAGAATTTTGACTTCATGTATTTTAAATAAGGATCTCATTTTGACTAATAAAGATATTTTCTCTGATTAAATTTGACAAATATCCATCATTTGAGGTTGTATATGGTGTAGGAGTATATATATGCTGATATATTTTCATATTATTCCAAATAAATATTATATATGTGTATACTTGTTGAAAATTTTTTATTTTTTAATTGTTTTTTAAATTTCATTTAAATTTTTAAAATTAAAATTATTTTTTTTTTACTTTTAATTTCATTTTTATATTTTTAAAGTCAATATAAATAACCTATTAAAATTTCATGTGTATGTCATTAATAATAAAAATTTTTATATCAGTTTCAAGTTTTTACTGACAGGCCATAGTACACAATTAATTTCACTATATTTTCTCTACATTTGTTTCTCAGTATTGAACTTTCCACTGTGTGACAATCAATACAAATCATATGTTAATCTAAAATACCTTCAAAGATGACTTTACGGTTTTGTTCTTGTCAAGGGTTGACCTGCATTTTGTTGAGAGGCTGAATTGTAAACAAAACACCAGGCAACGGAACACAGATTTCACTTCCGGATCATCACCATGACCTTATTACTCAATGTGCACTGTCGCCGAAATACACACAGACAACCACACCAAAAGCTCACATTTTAAAGAATAAACAATTGCCTTTAAATCCTTACCAAGAATGCCAAACTCTGACTCTAGTATTACCACCAAACTTTGACAGGAAAAAGTGATCTTAAAATAGACTGGGACTACATTCGTGGGTACTGAACCGGATTTTATTAATTGTGTACTGATTCCAACAGGGCGCTGTGGAATCCAGGACACACGGTGCTAATGGTATGGATAAATGGGAACACAAACCAGCAATCACTAAAACACTAGGCCTTTTTTATTTCACAAATAATTTACACCTACACCATTTCTCATACGAAATTCAAAAATTAATCTAAATAATAAGTCTCTTAACTGAATATACTCTAATAACAACTCGAATAATTTGGCCTACGTTGCCGTCCTTACACAAATACATATATAGCAAACACACAAAATAGCAATATACATATAGCATACACAGGACGTAGATGACCCCTTTGGCAAGGATCACTTGATATATAAAAGGGATGCACCTTCTAAATCTGATGACTAAAATCGGAAAGAGAGGTCACCCATTAGATAACATTATGGAGAAAAAAATACCCCATTTCAAAATTTCGGTTTTCTAAATTCTTTTATAAACATAAAACATCTGCAAGACATCGGGGTTACACACAATACATAAAAATCTTTATTTTTGGCGGGGGGTGGATATCTGTCTGCCCCCCCCCAAGGATTTATGTTAACCAGCCTGGAAATGGGTAACATTTAATAGGTTTACTATGGGAGCCGAATTAATACCGTGATTTCTCCAGATTATTATTAATTTGCCATTCCGTTCAGGACGAAACCCACAACTATTCTATCCAAATGCCTACGGCAACTTCCGTCCAGTTACTTTACGAGTCTTTCAATTAATTTTACGGGATATCGGCCAACAAATGTCGAATTTTCACCAATATTTCATGAATTGAAAGATGGATGTGGAGTCGAGTCTTCCCTTGCGTTATATTGTTACAGGTCTGGACAGGGGTTCGTGTTTTATATTGTTACAGGACTGGAGAGGGGTTCATGTATTATATTGTTACCAGTCTGGACAGGGGTTCGTGTGTCATATTGTGACAAGACTGGACAGAGGTTCGTGTGTTATATTGTTACAGGTCTGGACAGAGGTTCTTGTGTTATATTGTTGCAGGTTAGACTCTAAATTTTCTTTGTAACGAATCCCTGTGTCTCAAGCAAGATAAAAAAAGTAACTTATTGCCGGTGTTGCAATGAATGGGATGTAATTTTCATTCTGTGTAGCTATTCACAAATTAATTGGTAAATTACCGAAATGTAAATTTGGATTGACCCTGCCACGCCACAGGTGTACAGGTCCATAGAATCCTCTCGATAAGCAGCTTGATAAAAATGACAATCATATTCCCGAGGAGGAGGCAAACAATCAAGTCGATGAAAGTGTAATTCGACATAATATATGTTACTGTGACAACGAAAACGATTAATCTGGTTGTAACAGTATTATGCTATATGAACAAAAAAATATGAGACCAAAGGGAAGGGTGCGAATTGATCGTTAGCTGGTGCAAGGTATTATTGGAGCGAAATATTAACTTGGGCTTGGAAAGCCCCGACTCGGTAAAACTGTATTCTGAATAGTTCGATACCAACTAGTAAAATAACAAAATCTTTGATTAAATCGTGGGGTGTATAACACCTTGCAATCAAGTAGGTTTAAATCTTTTAATATTTCAAAAAGGACATAGTTACATTTCACTTGTCTGCATAATGACATTAAATATTCTCTTAATGTTGTTAGTGCGTTCTCTCAACAAGTTAAAATCTTTACAAAATGAAAATCAAATGTTATATTTTTTTCGACGGGTTTAAACTTTTAACTGTCAAAGGTTCGTAAAAGGCTATAATATCCGCCAGAATATCTGGTTTTCAGAGACAGTGAATTAAAACTTATATTTATTTAGAAAGGTTTTTAATTTACAGTATACCTCGATTTTGCTGCTACATAAATGTGCTTATCTTGATTTACTTTTCTTGGCTCATCTTCATATTTATCCTCGTGGGCAGAAAATCAATATGTTTCTAGGTCAAGTTGGGGATGTTTTACATGCTGACTATTAATAATATTGGAATTTGTTGAATTCTGATGATCTGGATTACTCGACTTATCACAATCAATATCTGTGTAAAAATTAAACAGTCTTTTCGCAACAAGAAAATTGTTTGCGTCATCTAATACAATAAGTCTTTTATCTAATTTACCGTAATAAAATGCCGGAAGAAATATAAAGAACAGTCTGAGCAAAAATCTCAAATATGAACTTCTTACTCGATGCTGTCCAGCTGTTTATGATTAATAAAAACACGGAAAAGACTATGTATGTGAATTTTTCGTCGAATATGATTCTCACTCAGCGTTTGATGTGCTATTGACATATTCGGAGGTATAAGTAAGAACACGAGAAATATAAAAAAAAAAATATTTGTTCGATATGATAGTGACGCTATTTAAAAATGGGTCCATTGATGTTTTACGAGGGAAATTTAAAAATATTCTGAAAATTGATCTCTGCATAAACTGCAATTTTATGACAATTATTAAATATGGATAAATGTGTCACTCTTGAGCTAATATTATAAATCACTTTTATCTGGAAGAGGCTGCAAGAAATATGTTTCGTGCTGACAATACCTTTGTCGCTCGCTTTGAAGTAGAATGAAAAATATAGTTTAATTTTGTTAAGCAGCAGAGAACTTGATCATATACTTCGAAATGGAAAGCTATGTGTCAAATGCGACAAGGAAATCTTAAAACAAATATCTAAATTACTGCCTGACGAATAGTGAGGTAGCAAATATTTTAAGTAGCAGGTGATTCGTAACGAAAGAAGATTCTAACATTAAATCTTTTTGATTATGCTGATTTAGTAATACCATCTGCAACAAATTTGATCCTGGATTAATGTTAAAATATGTTGATGTAACGTAGATCGACGTAAATGACATTTCTTTACCTGTGACAGTATTAGTTTCTATAACAGGACGGATAGATTGTTTAGGATTAAACTTACCTTTCCCTCGACGAACATTTTCTTGTTGTGTAACAATATGTAAATTCTCAAGTCTATTATCGATTTTAATTCTGTTTCTGTGGTCGATTACAAACCTACTTGGGATAGGTCAATTAAAAAACTTACGAACACAAATCTATGAGATCTGTAACAAACTTTATTAGTACTTGCTCTTCAAATGACAATTTGCAAATATCCGGCATTACTAATATTTTCAAGAACATTCTTTGTTTTAGGATTTATGATAATACCCTTGTCAGAAACTTCGTTTAGATCATAAATCGGATGACGTTGAAATTCGTCTTGCAATGATAAGATGATAAGTTTGAGATGCTATTGTCAGTAACACTGCCGTTGATATGGTAAAATCTCATTCCGTCCAGAATATCATTACCGCTAAATAAAGTCCAGATAAATTAGTGTAAGAAAATGCTTGTGTAATCGCTAACATTAGCATCTTTCACTTTCAACATATAACCAGCTGGCGTTGGAATTCCAATTGCATTTTTTTTGTTTTTATGTTGATCATAAGCCAAGCTTGTTACCAGCAAAAAGATTATATTACTGGTGATACCAGAAAATCTCTTGATGTTTAGCAAGATCGTTAGCGATTATCGGCATCTGGTATAAATTTTCCATCTTAGAAAAATAGCTTTTCCAAATCTCTCATTGACTAATTTCACAGCACGCTCAATTAAAGAAATATAAAACAGCAGATATAGGATGTTGAAACTAGCTGATATATTAAGGAAAAATCTGTTCTTGACGAAAGATATCGACCTATAAAGATCGCAACCTCATTTGCTGGTTTTAATAAATTTAGTTATTTAATAATAAACGTTTACTTACGAACTTCTCTGATTCAAATTTATATCATCTGCTTCAGCCAACGATTAAATCCCAGTTTCTCATGCATAAGGCCTTGAAAATAATAGTGCAGCTGCATGTCACGCTTTCTCAGCAAAATATATCTCTGGAATCCCCACAGATACCTACGTCAGAGCAAGGTGAGATATTTGCTATTTTTTATATTGCATCAAAATTTAATCGAATTCTATTAGGAAGATATTTAACGTCGTAGTCAGAAAATATATTTCAGGAAATATGGAAGGAAATGGATGAGCACTATATCTGGGTCCGGCTGGAAATTTGAAAAGATAACAGAAATACAGTTACACACTATATAATTATTCCATTGCGTGGTAGCTCATATGTTGAACTCCCGACAAATATAAAAAAATCTCAAAATGTTGTATTAATATTCAAAATTGTGATGAAAATGTTTGAAATGAGCCATATGGTTGGCATTATTTCCTGCACAAGACCATCCTTATCGAGTATCAAATTATATTGGTAATGATAATAATCTAAACTTGAGCAGGAATGACTTTCTTAGACCTGAAAAACAAAAACAATCTCCTGGTACCTGGAGGTATTAATGTATTTGGTATCGATGACAAACTAAAGATATATTCCAGATACATCAGCGATCTAGCATGTCAGCAGACAGTACATTTACTATTTTAAAAAAGACCATTGCGCGCGGATAAACAATTGGGCTAGTCGGATGTCAGTATAACAAGCGTAAGGGGAACAAATATTTCTGTGACAGGTGTTTGCATGGCTGTATATACCAACATACTGTACCGACACTTCGAATATTGCTTTGATGTTCAGAAAATCTCTGCCTGG
This sequence comes from Potamilus streckersoni, assembly GCA_016746295.1. Classification (NCBI taxonomy): domain Eukaryota; kingdom Metazoa; phylum Mollusca; class Bivalvia; order Unionida; family Unionidae; genus Potamilus; species Potamilus streckersoni. Next base: position 431,981 of record JAEAOA010001729.1, on the reverse strand, counting down.
CGAAGATGAAAAGTATTACAATTTACAAATTACAAACAGAAGATGACAGTGTCTTTTATAACATACGCAGATTTAGAGTCTATTTTACTTCCGGTTGCAAGGAGTAGAAATAATCCTGTTAAATCTTCGATAAGGTTAATAAATAAGCATGATCCCTGTGACACTGGGTATAAGATCGTGTGTGCCTTTGAAAAATCTTTATTAGAATCAATAAGGATTTACCCTGGAAAATTAATCTGCTATCTGGTTGCTAAGGAACGAAATTGATCTTATCATGCCCTTACGCGCTAATACAATAAATATTGAGACCACTAACAGTAAAGCAAGAAGCTTAATTTTCCAAATTATAAATATGCAATATTTGTGAGGGCGCGCTTTTTCCTCAAGATAAGTAAGGATCACTGCCATATTAATGGAAAATATTGTGGTATGGCACATGAGAACTGTAACTTAAAATATACCGCACAGGATTTCGTTCCTATTGTATTTCATAATTTCAGAGGAAAGGACGCTCATATTATAGATGAAGCGTTCGGTAATAAAGATATAATAAATCGTCTGAAAATTGATGACAGCAAAATATGGCGCATCCCAAATAACACTGAAAAATATATGTCAGTGACCAAAGACTGCAGTCAATTTAATAATTTGATTAAGCATTTCGATGAATCTGCTGGCAGCTTATTGACACAAAAAGGAATTTTTCCATACGAATATCTAAACGACTGGAGCAGATTTGATGAAAGGTGTCTACCTAACAAAGAGAGGTATTATTCTTGGTTTAATCTCGAAAGTGTTAGTGATAATAATTATGTTTATGCGAAATCAATTTGGGATTTGTTCGGCTGCAAAATCTTGAGAGATTATCATGACCTGTACCTTATCATAGACGTTCTATTGCTCGCAGGCATATTTGAAAATTGTAGAGATATCGGAGTCTATGTTGGTTGGTCGATTTAGGTGGATCACCAAGAAACAGTTTTTCAAAAAACTGATAAAACCATTCCGGATGGTATTAGTTATTTCATAGAAGTTGATATTGACTATCCTTTTTAGCTGCACGATGCGCATAATGACTATCAACTTTGTCCAGAGTCGAAACTGATCGACTACGGTGTATTATCTGATGAGCAGAGATATTATTCGTCTAGTGCTAACACTAGTGGAACATATCATGTTAAAAAATTAGTTCCTAATCTGCTTGACAAACGGAGATACGTTTTGCATTACAAAAATCAAAAACAGGCACTTAATCATGGTTTGGCACTAAGAAAAGCTCATCATGTGTTAAAAGTTAAGCAATCGCCGTGGGTGAAAAGCGACATGGACTCAAACATAGCACGACGAGCAGCTGCCAAAACGGAATTCGAAATAAAAAACTTTTCAAGCTTATGAATAACGGTGCCTTTGGCAAGACCATAGAAAATACTTGAAAGCGAGAAAATATTGAGATCGTCAATAACGTGTAATAAACTTTTAGCATCTGACAATTTTGTCAGTATGAAAATGTTTAATGAAAATTTAGTAACCAGTCAACGAAACAAGACAAATCTAAAGTTGAATAAGCCAGTTTAGGTCATTATGACTACTTGAAATATCAAAAAGGCTAATGTACCAGTTTCATTACGATTTTGTCAAGCGATAAGTAGCCTGATGCAGAGATGTTATTTACAGATACTGACTCGCTTATATACAAATAAAATCTGATAATATTTATAAAGAGTTTTATGATTACAGAGGGATGTTTAATCTTTCAGATTACCCCAAAACAGCACATTTCACTGTGATGATAATAGAATAGTAATAGGAAAATTTAAAAATGAGAAAAATTTTTCCTATCGTAGTTTATAGGAATGCGTAGCAAAATGTACTGTCTAACACTAGCTGATAATAATGTTAAGAAATGAGGTAAAGGAAATAAAAAACAAATACGGTAGATAAGGTGGTAATTATAAAGCTGCGTTAGGCGGATTTTCTAAGAGATTATGGAAATAAAAATCAAATTGTCATATAATTGAGACCGATGTTATCATACAATCTGGTCTTTTTAATTTTGATGATTAAATATATTGCTGTGATGGAATACATATATTTTCATTATGTTATAAAAAGTCTGATAGTGTTGATTTTAGCAAGTTGGTTATTACAATAAATCTCCAGTAATTTCATAAAATTTTTTGCATGAAATGTAAATCACAGTACGAGCCACCATATTGTATGAGAGTACCGGAATGACGTTGGATAGCTCTTATGTTAGGTAATGGTCGTGTTTGTTTATCCAATGTGCGCAAATATATCTCCTGGTAAATCGCTAATTGCGAAACGAAATTTTCGAGTCAGAGGGCTGTCCAGGCTGATTTTTAGTTTGACACTTTTTGGATTGATAAACTATAGAATTGGTAATAAAATACATGCCCTAATCTAAGCCCTGGCGATTTTAGGTTCGGAGGTTCCAATTAAGTCGAACTTGGGATTAGTTTACAATTATCCGTTTAAGTATAACACTTCTTTTTCAATGCTCTCAGACGTTCCCCCAATTATAATAGGTTTGGTCTATCACCTTTTTTCTTGACTCGAACAGATGAAGTAGTTTACACTTGTCAATCTGACGTTTGTCTGTACGCCTTAAGAACACGGCTACCAAGCACATACAGGAATACGGATGAAATTTAGATATGTAACTATACGAAGCAGACTCTGATCAGATCCTATGTGCAAAATGGGGGGGGGGTTAAAATAGAAGCGAGTTATTAATATGGAATAAATAGCAGTCAGACATATGGTATGTGGAAAATCTCAGCGAGTTATTTATAGCGGATTGGAATTTTGTGTGACGTTAGGTATAGTAATTTTGTGGGAAAATATGCATAATACTCGATTTCATGTAAAAGCCGCAGTAGTAAAATATAATGAGCGTTTCTCTGCCAACCCAATTTTGCATGACGACTATGATGAGTCAGCGGTAGGTTCTAGAACTAGGTACTCAATAATGAAATACATTTTGTTGACTAAACATAGCTGTTTTGTTATTTTTTTCTTAGATTAACAGGGGACCTGGGAAGATTATGATGCTTCCGTCCTAATAAAAAATAGTTTTGACAATAAACCTCATTATAGTCTACTACTAAGAATATATAAAATAAAAACTTTAAAAGAACGTGGGAATAAAACAGGGATATTTATTAAATACAAAGCCACATAAATGTTTTGTTCTAAGTCTGGGGAAAACGTTCATCAGACGGTCTCGAGATTTATATGCGTATCAAATCCGTACATTCCAGCCACACGAAACACAATTTTCGTCTTTAGATTGCATACTTATTGCAGTGTTTATGATGGTTCTTAAGAATGTTAGAACGGGTTCATATTGCATATAAATGCAAATATACAGGAATAATAATGAAATAAAAACAACAGCGACACAATTTTTTTTAGACTCAACTATTAACTTATTGCTTATTAAATAAGTCCGTGTTTCCCATTTCCAAAGACCTCAAGACCTCAAGACAATAGTCTTTACCAACTTAATAGTTCTTAAACGTGCAAATACTATAATACTTTCCCTCTTACCACCTAAGTATGACTTATTATAATGATTTTCCAAGCTGAAGATTAGTACTTCATGCCACGGAATACAAAACACAACCCAAACACGCAATTAAAAGTATGAGTCATAATTAATTTTACGAAAATAATCGGTGATATCATAAAGTCTCATAAATACTGTTTTCTTTTACGTCTGCTCCTGGAAATTGGCTAGTTGCTAGGTTTGAGAAACATATACAAATAATCAATAAATTCTAATAAATCTATAAACGGAGATATCAGAATATAAACAGCACATACCCTAGATTAATTACAATATATCATACTGAGGTATTGAATTATATATGTGGGAAAACGTGACGTCTGAATGCAGAAATAAAAAAATTAGAAACCAAAGTTCTCACAAGTAAACTCACAATCATTAAATTTGTAGAAAAATTGGTGTTATACTGTCACGTCTGTTGGGAGGTTCTCTCATGTTTCTTCACTTATAGAGGAGACAATAACTAAATTGCGTTGTTATTCAACAATTTTTCAGTTAGAAAACTAGACATGTGTCTGTAGAAAACCGGCACTTTTGCCTCCTCTACCTTCTTTAGTAAGTGTGGTGTGAGCAGAAAGGTAAAACACTGGCAGGAATTAATATAGCATTATGCATATGTGCATATATCTATCAGCAAAAATTACCAGTTCAAAAATAAATCAATCAAGAAATAAAAAAGTGAGAAAAAAATATTTCCTACGAATGCAAAATTATGAAGGTACCATAGAATGCGAAGCCCCATGATATGACATTTACTGGAATAAATAAAACGCTGATACGCTATTTTTGATTCTTATGTGAAACATTGATTTAGCAACCAATAATGCGTCATGCACCTCTCCATTACGGCTACAGCAACCGTATAGCTCTTAAAACTGGTGGAGGAAGGAGTCAATTACACAAGCTTGAAACCCTAAGGTGGATATCTTCAAAAATATCATTTAGTGCATTATGTACATGTACATTTTCTGTGGACATTAAAAACTGTAAGAGGAGTGCTTAATACTACTACTACTACTACTACTACTACTACTACTACTACTACTACTACTACTACTACTAATAATAATAATAATAATAATAATACAAAACAAGGACCTATATTGGAAAGGCTAGTTGAAAAGATTGGCAAGGATAAAAACAAAATATTCAGAAAGCAAATAAATATTCACTTTCATCATACATCTCTCGATTGTGTCATCCTCGCTACAGACCAATGCATAAATACTATGAGGAGTTGATAATTCAGAAGAGGTACCTTAAGGTGACATGGACAGACGAACCGACAAATGAAATGAAAAATAAGTACTATCCAGTGTGCCCCCCCCCAGGTATTTTAATATTTTAATATATAATACTAATAAATACATGTTATTAAACAATGTTAACGACAAGAATGGTTTTGTCGGGAGAGGATGAATGAAAGGACGGATCTATATCTGTGCACACAAAACTACTCGATAGTGCAGGGAAGCACTAACTCGAATAGTCTCATTCTTCGCTTTGATTAGGTCATTTACATGTTGGAATTAAATAAGGTTCGTATATTACAAGCATTTGGTGTAAACCAGTAACGTAGGTACCTAATAAAATTCTATAATGTCTTTACTCATAACGCATTTAACACATCCGAATCCAAACAGTGGGAAGCGCAGACGGTGTTCCAATAAACGAGACGTTTTTTCTGTAGGATCAAAACTGATGAACGCGTCATACACCAGATCTGAGTCTATTCCACCCAGCAAGAGAATCCTTCCCTCCTGAATCACCGCACCAAACCCGCATCTTTTAAAATCGGTTATAGTTCCGGCCTCTTCCATTTCATATCCGTCATCCGTTTTCAGAACCTTACCGTTCGGAAAAATGAGGTATATCGTTCTGTTATACATCACAGCCGATGACATACCCGCAACTGATGGGAGATCTCTGATGTGTGAACAGGTCCTTTGTCGAGTGTCATAACACTGCACAGCATCCATCTTGCATCCTTCTCCGTCTATGCCGCCGAATACATATATCTTCTCCTGAATAACTGCTGTTGAAGCTGACCGAACTGGAAATGCCAGGAATCCATCGTCATCCCACTTGCCAGTGTAAACACCAAATCTTTCAACGCTTATCAATGTACTAAAATCGTTCGCTTCATCAGCATCGTCATCAAATCCTCCAAGAACGTATACAGAATCGGCAACTGCTACCATAGAATGTCTTCTCCTTCCGATAAGCATTCTGCCACAGTTGACCCACTTGTTTTGCGTAGTTGAATAGTACACCACGCCCTGAAGGTTGGAACTTCCACCTGATACAAATATGGCGTTGCCGTACGTGCACACAGCAAACTCAACACCAACATCATAGGGAAGAGAAGCTAAACGGGACCAAGTCCTGGTGTACAAACTGTAGCAATAAACATCCTTCATCGCCACACCGGGGTGAGTATTCCCGCCAATGCAAACGATAACTTCCTCATATTCACCATGATTCCTGAACATTAGGCGGGACGAAACAAACTCATGTCGTCTTGCTGGGAGGAGATGGAATCGCTTTGCCTCATCTACGATTGCTTTACAGCATTCGCTTGATTTAACTAAGTCATTCCTTTCAATTTTTTCCAGAAGGTATTCCGGTTGAACCAAAGGAAGCCTTAGATTTTCAAACAGCTTTTCAAAATATTGTCGTCTGTTTTCCAAATCATACTTGAGCCAACGAAATGTGACTTCGCATATCAACTCTTCATTCGGAGTATTAAGATCGTTATCTTGAATTATGGCTAACACTTCATCACAGTCAAGGAGAAGAAAACCTTCATCGTGACACACTTCTGAAAAATTGTTTAACACATACAGCCACGCTTTCTTTGCAAGAGAGTGACACTGGTGCGATGTGGCTAGTTTCCATATTGCAAGACAGTTATCTACATCCACTTTATCGGTCATAAAATCTTCGCATCTTTCTTGAAGACATTTGATTTGAAGCATCACAGCAGCTCGGAGAACACTGTCTGCATTGTCTTCATCAACAATATCCTCTCCAGTGTAAATAAATTTTACTATCTTTTCAAATATGTCGGCATCTACTTCCTGTAGTGTCACAATTCCATCATTGCTCTCTCGCATGCCTGAGTGATACATAACTTCGAAAAAGGGTGACATGGCGGCTAAAACAACACGATGGCAGCTGAAAGTGATCTCCTCGACGATGATCTTGGTGTCTGTGTACTGTTCTGATAGCCATTGCTGCTCAAGTCCATGACACAGGGTTGTGTGGTATCTCCCTTTCCAATTCAAACGTTCACCGAATTCATCAGACCGATCCATCTTCACGTCTTATCCTCTCGAATTGCAATTGTTTTGCCTTCTTCAAAACACCTGAAACTGTTTTAAAAAAGACACAATTATACCAACCATCTCTTTTGAAATTGGAAGACAAAAGGTTTGAACTGAGGTGATTCGGACACGATTTATTGTTTGGTTTGTTTTGTTTTCTGTGTATAACGCCAATTATCAGCCTAATGGCGACCATTATATTTGGTACAGAAAGAACTCGGGAAGAACCAGCGACCAACGAAAAGGGACTGGCAATTTTTCTCAACGACCCATATTGGCCGAACAAGACTACTCAAACTTACACGGACAGAGGTCAGATGTGAGTGATATTTAAAACTGAGCGCCTTAAAACCACTCGGCCATATGAGGCCCCACATGATTGAAAACATGGACTGAGCCATCAGAATATTTGATACCCATCTTCCCTAGTCATCTCCTCTGTACCACACACACACACACACACACACACACACACACACACACACACACACACACACACACACACACACACGGCACTACCTTGGTGCATGCGACTTAATGTAAAGTTCAAGATGAGAAGAAGAGCAGCATCATGATAATGCACACGATTAATGATCGCAATTTGCATCACAAAGTTTCATTACGAAGTTCTAAGATACCGGCATATTAAAACAGCAGCAATGCTGGCAGTATTAGTTTGAAAATGAAAGTTGAGAGTGAGTGGATGGAAAGTAGAAACTTCTTTTATATTGATATATTGGGTTGTACCACCTGTTTAAGTGTATTGATAGTGTCTGTCGGTACATCTATTGGCAAATGGGTTTCAATTAACACTATACTGTCTGAGTAACTTAGATATAAATGTATCGCGTTTCCTGATCGATATATGCATTCTAATTTACTGTGGTGCATGTTTTAGTACTTTTATGGGATAATGGACTGTATATTCCTATAAAGACTGCTATATAATAGTTAGCTGCTAACATATTACACAGACCCAGATCTGTTGGTGCATTATTCGACCGCAGATCTAGGTCTGTGCAATTTGCAGTTTGATTCGCCTTATAAGCGAGTAACTATTGTATTTTATTTTCATGCTCTATCAAGACTGGGAGCTCCACCGAAAGACTAATCTTAGGTCGTGTTAATCCAACATCTTGTAACCTGGTAGATGAATTACATCCCAGACGTAACAGTATTAATGACCCCTACGCAATCTTTAAGGAGGAAATTTGTCTGTTGAGGGCTGGGGATCTCGGATTTTCTTTCCAACAATAATATTTTGTTTCTTTTATCTCAGGATAACATTTTGTTTCTACTAATATTATGGACTGAGTTATTTTTTCCCCTACAAATCTGAGCAATATTATTTTTGTTAAAACCGGGACCGGAATTTTGAAGATGAAAAAAATATATTGATGTGTACATATAATTTTTAAACAAATTATATTTTATTTAAATAATAACCTGATTTAGAAAATTGAATCAGAAAACTTGTCATCCATGCCAGTTCAAATCGGTGCACTGTCGATTGTATGACACTGTTGCTGGGGTGGGGGAGAATGGAAAATCATGTTAAATATGGTGGTTGTAGAGGAGTCCGTTGTAGGTTTTCGATTATTTTTACTTAAAACATAGGTTTTCACCCGACAAAACCCCTTACAGACAGGTACTTTGAATTTTAATACATCGTGTCAGTATGGTGTCAACAAAGTCGATAAGAATGCTGTCAACCATAAGTATCTTAATTTCTTTTTGGCTTTATCGTTTCCGGATTCAATTTGCAATGCTAAAAACGTTCCACTATTTATCTTTGCTCATAAAAGACAGCGAAAAGGATCTATAATCCAGAAGTTTGGTTGACAAATTCCCTTTGAGATAGATCTTAAACACCGAGGACAGACTGTCGGATCATACTTACTATTATTTCTATTGTGACTGCCCTGATCCCTCCCGCGTATGGTATTTTCTTTCCGTCTTAATTTAGAAGTTGTTACGATTGTCTTAAGCGGCAATAACCACAATGAACTGAGTAGAAAGTGAGATCAATTATTAATATGGTGCATCGTTTTAGAGTCGACATGAATGTTTACTCTGTATTGACATCATATGACTTTAGTAGTTGCCTTACCTTTCGTATTCAAGCACAGTTCCTCGAGTCAGACATATAACACTTCACATGTACGGTTGAGCTAAGGACAGAAAAATGAGCTGTTGGCATTTTTGTTACCAATATGGTTCATGTTTTTGTTCTGTACGGTTTAATGAACTTGAATCAGTGTGCCTTTCATGCCAAGCATTGCATGTTTGATCGTGTTTTTTCCGTGTTGTAAAGGGAGGTAAGCACGGTTGATTTCCAATAACTGTTCCATGAAAAGCATAATTAGCACACATTGAAATGTATTACATTCAAACGGAGATTTAAAAATTATTATTATTTTTTTAAGCATAAACATAACCCGCAACTACTGTACATTTTCGCTACTTCTGTTTTGACTTACAAGAAGTTGCCGATTTTACCAGTCGAGTTTTAAATGTATCCTTCGATTATTTTTTTAAAATTTCGAATAGGTAACAATTTTTAAATATGGAGGGACTGAATATTAATTTTAAAAGCTGAATTCCTTTCCTCTCAGACAAAATCTTAAGAAGAATATCTCTGGATCTTACGTGCAAAGGAAAATCATCATTTGATGATTCGGACATTACTAATCGTTCAAATGAATGTGTGTGTGATTTGGATTTTTAACGTAGATTTAAAACATTTTTTTTCCTAGTTATATCGCCACGATGTCTGCAGTGTGCAATTTATAGTGATGTCTAGCACTGGGTCATCATGCCGCAGACATTGAACACTATATATCACTCCCAGTCACATTATTCTGACACCAGGTAGACCAATCCTAACACTGACCTCTTAATGCTGAGCGCCAAGTAAGGCAGCTGCTCGTACCATTATTTTAAAGTCTTTTTCTGGTATGACTCAGCCGAAATTCGAACACGCGATCTCTCGCATCCGATGACTACGCTCTAATAACTTAGGCTACCGGAGCGGTCAGAATTTATGATTTATATAGGTTGAAACAGGTTTTTCTAATTATGTATGCATTTATGTCTGTACATATGTAGGCATGCATGCATGTAGGTTGGTTAGCGTCGGTTTCTTTGCTCTACACGTTTCTTTTTTTTCTTATAGATTTAGTTATGGAATTTTATATAACGACAAGTCATTACAAATCATGATGTAAAGCGTCCTTGCATTGAATGATTTATTCTCATTTTGGAGGTTATGATTTTCTCAAGTGACAAAGGACCTGCTAAAGAAGGCCAATATTATAAATAACCTTGCGAGTCTCTATTTGGACTGTTTCGTTGCTGTTGTTGTGTTTAAAATTCTCCACATTTCAATTTTCTCGTTTGAATTGGTTTTTATTTATATGCGGACGGTGTGGAGGATAGAGGCAGATTGACATAACGGTAAAAGAAAATGAAACCTTGTTCTGCGTGGCAAGCAGCGATCATGGCATGAAGCTAAACAAAAGAGACCATCTACATACTTTGCTGTCCAGTGCCTTGTGTAACAGATTTTACATCTAAATTTATATTCGCATATATTGTTCATCTCGTTTCATATTTCAGCTTTCTCAGTATTGAAAGACATATTTTGTTATTTTCGCTTCTTTTGTTACACGAAAGTGACAATATTTACATTGATATATTCCATTGAACAAGGTACATAACTCGAATTAGTCAAAATGTGATGTTTGGGAGTATATTCCCTTGCATTGAAAATACATATTTTATGAACTTCAAATAACGACGGTAGTCTGGGTAACATAACCCCAACACCACAACCCTCACCACGACCACCAAAACTAATGCAAAGCCAAAAAAAAAAAAAATCCCAACCCCCCCCACTAGTAAAGGTTTTTTTTTTTTGCATCAACAGAACATAAAATAAGAATGTCAATATTGAAACAGACAGGCACATATAATGAGAACAGATGAAATAAAATACTAAATATAACAAAATTACATAAGAAAACTACAGTATGTACGAAGTCAAAATATACATACATGCACAATGAGAGAATATTAGAAAAAAATTGGCTTTTGAGATAATTATCAAACAGCAAAAATTAATTCCCCATGGATTGCTATTCAGGCTTGAGAAAATCACACATTTCAGTTGAATACAATCTTACGTTTTTTTGGGCAAGGCACAGACTGTTTAATGGTATAACAATACCAATTTATAATCCCACGTGGGCGGAGCTTATGGTTTAGGGAATATTGTATTCAGAAATAAACAACAAAACTTGCTGTGATAGGTACATTATGTAAGAGTTGTACTTTCTGTACGGCTTATAAAAGACGTGCTCCTCTTGGCAGCATGTGAGATTATCTAAATTCATATCTAGATCACATTATGTATTGTTAATGGTTTGTTTTAGAATGTGGTACACATGACTGTCTGTTTGGACTAGATAACTCTTACCCTAGTATGGTTCCAGCAGAGTTATCTCTTTTAGATGCAATGGTGTAACTGATTCTGTCCTTGTCAAATTGACAATCGAACATTGTTTTCTATGACCGTGTGTGACACGCATGCTGACGTATGATATAATTCATATTTATTTCACAAAATATTAGCATTAAGGTCTATGGAAAACAAATGGGACCCTGATACCTTTGATGCCACCATGTTGATTAGCTAAAATGGTTCACGTGAACGGTTACTCAGAACTTGTCGGCTCAGGCAGAACCAAGGAATGAGGCATATCTACTACCAGTTTTCTCCTGCATTCGTGGACATTGTAATAAATAGAATTTACTTTTTTCAAACGTTCTTCATTTCTCAAGTTAACATTTGAAAATGTATGATTGAGGCACTCTGCCATAACTCTCAAACCCCCACCCCACAACAACTGTCAGATTAAGAATGCTGCCATTAAGATAAAATGTTTAAGAAATTATGGAGATTCTTTAAGTTGTTCTCAGTAGGACTTTTTGGATTTACTCAGTACATCTGATAGGTTGCTTTAAATAATTGACCGGGAATTACAAAGATCGCCACGCACTTTTAATCCGTGTATGCCAGATCTTCGGTGTACAAGAGATGTCAATTTTAATGAGACTGTTTATCAAGAAATTATTGCTTAATAAGTTGAATTAAAAAGAAGTAAAGTAATTAAAGACAGAAAGTAAAAATAATAGAAAAATGAAAGGAAAAATAAAAATATAAATGTAGAATATACAAGCAAAACTTAATGATAAAATGTCATAGTATCAAAGGAACACTATTTAAACCATACGAAAGACAGTTAATATCCCAATTGATTTGTATTATTAAACGACCCCCAAACCTCAAAACAAAAAGAGTAAGAAACAAAAAATAAAAATCCCCCAACCCCAAACCAACCCCAACCTAGACCAACACAAAAACAAAAAAAATAACCGGAAGGGAAGTCGGTATTTTGCAGCATGATAGTATTGACTTATCCGACATTTAATACGCTAGGAATGATGTCAAGCGTCCAGTCTCTTCCATGAAGTAGATGGAGTAGGAGGAGTGTCTGCTGGACGAGAAGATTGTGTTTCTAACAATGAAAGACATAATAATGAATGTTTTTTATTCTTCTGGTTCTTTGCTTACTGCATAAAGAAAACCCTGTTGCTAAGATCTCACAATGTTTATCTCAAAAACAGATTGTCCTGCCCGGCAGTCCGGTTTATTAAGTATTATCAGTACGGGCATTTTAATAACTTTCTTACTGATGTTTGTCCAAACCCTCTATACCCGATGACTTTACCATCACGTGCAAGATTTACACCACAAGCGAAGTTATTATGTTAGGTAACATAGTTAGGTCCATACGCTGTTATTGTTTGTGATAATGCTGCATATAATTTATTTAACAGAGATTCATTTTGTGAGACCATAAGACTCCATTAGTTATTAACCATGTCTATATTGTATAAAATATTCCGCTGACACTATTTTCTTTGTGTGAGAATATTTTATATAGTTTATAGGAAAAATCATTGTATGCTATTATGCAAAAAACTTCAAGTCGCTCATGTTGACTAAGCTACCCAGTAAACAAAGTGAAGTGAGTATTTAAGACCCCAGTGGTGGCCTTGAAATAATTAGCGAAGACACTAGCAGCAGCAAAAAATCACAACAAAAAATAAATAAATTGATTAGAAAGATGTGTTCGGCCAGAGTACAGTGATTTGGATAAATCTATTTGACGGCAATCCTCGGATGATGCGGAGTGGTCTTAAAGCTTATTTATTGCTCATTGCCCCGAGTCTGGGAATTGCTATCATAGAAAAGTATTTTACAGCGAATGGCCGTATAATCAAATAATAACCACTGAGGACATTCCTATAACTATATAGTTTTGGTAATGAAAACACACGTTTACAGTTACGTACACAATCACTAGAGAACACAGACGCCCTATAACATAGCGATGGTTACATAGTGGTGCCTGTGCAATCCCGGACAAATCAATGATGAAATTGATACATGTTCTACAGAGATCATAGGTTTCATAAATACTCAAGCGGAAGCTCAAGATGGATGCTTTCTAGATGCTAAGGTTCAGATTAATAGTTCACCTTATTAACCTTTTTGCCGATCGAGTTATATTCCAACACCAGCAAGTATTTCACCAGAATCAGTAATCAGTCTGGTAACTATTGACAACTAGTGTTTTGAATGGGCGCTCTTGTGCTGTTGGATTCCGCAAACTATCAGAAAGAACAATCAAATAAGATACAAATAAACCCTAGGTTGACTTGAGCTTGGAAATACTGAATTTCCTGTACAAGTGACCAATATCAGTAAATCTGAGCGACTCAAACTTGTCGTCGCTGTGAATATGCTTGCGTACAACAGCGACATCGACTATAGATATTTATTTGATGTTGATTTGGAGTATGCAGACGAAATTCACCAACACCTACTGTGATTATCCGCTGTTCCCGGAAGCGTTGGTGGTGCCACGCGAGTGGATGTCACCATACCAGTGTGGGATTGTGGACGAGTCCGTGCGTAAATTTATTGAATACGCCAAGCTTGTTCCAAAACATTGGACATAAAACAACATATGCAACCCTTACGTAATTTTAGTTCTTTATGCGATTGGATGTGTATATACAACAAATGCATCGGGTGCTCAGTTTTCGGCAGAACGATTTGTTGGTGCCGTATATCCAGATGAATACTGATCTGCGAACAGATGCTATGAACCAGCTTGAAAAAATCTTCTTTAAACTCATGAATAATGCAATATTTGGTACGACGATTGAGCATTTGCGAAAGCGAATTCAAATTTACCTTGTTTATGAAAGCGAAAAGAGTAACTGGTAAATGAATTTGGCACAAACGAGTATTCGAAGGATACAACAACACCAAGAAGAAAGGTATTGATAAGTTTTAAAGATTAGAACTCAGGAGAGCCAATCGAAGTATAGGTGGGACTGATACCTAAAATGTACTCGAGTATGATTGGCGGTTCCAAAAGCATTAAGAGAACAATAGAAGTTCCCTGAGTTGTTATTGCAAAGGATCTTCGGCATGATATGTATGTATAATGTTTGTGGGGGTATGTGAATTCGCACAAACAGAAAATCTGATTGGATGAGTGCATATTATCATACTAAAGTACATTCGTTACTGTTTGATATTACTTACGCTTATGGCACCATGCGAATGTGCATCAACTTAGACCTCATAATAAACTTTGTTGGTAGTTCTGTATCCACCGGAACGACTTTCAATTCCTCTCTCACCAATGGTCTTCTAGGTGGCTTTGCTTTCCGTGGTTTTGCTGCTCGTTCATCAGTGAGAACTAAAGCTTCCAGAGCTACCTATACAAATTGTTTCCGAGTAGGGCTGACACGAGTGGGTGCGAAATTGTTTTGTGGGTAAACGGTGACAGTCTTCCTCCAAATCGTCTCAGCTGTTTTAAACCCAATTGCGATTGCGAAGTCATTGCTTTTACCTCATTTAAGTGGACTGTATCCAGCATCAAATAACGTGTTAGCGACCACTGAATGCATTCGTGGTTTTCATATCTATTTTGATGATCGAACTAGAGATTCTTTCCCTACTTTTAGACTGATCACATTCAAATCGTGGAAGAGATTTATATAAGCACGTTGACGTGCACGGATATGAGTTAATGCTTGATATCGCGAGAACTTTTCTGTAATAGTCAGTATGGACATTGTCTATAGCTTCTTCTCCAGACATTGGTTGATTGTTAGAGTCCAGTTGTATATCCACCCGTTTCCCACTCATGTAATAAATGTATCCGAGGAGATGATTCTCCCCAGGATATTTATTCTACGATTTCTCGGGTGGCTTTTTCATCTATTTGTTTGAACATGTGCTGGATTTGCGGTGCGTGTTTTTCAGCGCTATAAAGCACAATATGAGGGCACGACTGATATAAAAATTGATAGTCAACATGGCATCACCATTGATTATTTTGCGCAGTCGTCGCCTAGACTACCCTTGCACGATGATATATTTTCCAACTCGTTCGTGCGTTTATCATTGTTTCGACCAGATTCAGAAAGAACGTCAACTGTTACTAAATCCATGCTATGATGTACTTAAGATTTTACGGAATTGCTAGCGAGAAAAAACTTCGTTATCG
Organism: Potamilus streckersoni; assembly: GCA_016746295.1. Classification (NCBI taxonomy): domain Eukaryota; kingdom Metazoa; phylum Mollusca; class Bivalvia; order Unionida; family Unionidae; genus Potamilus; species Potamilus streckersoni. The sequence continues at coordinate 416,412 of JAEAOA010001729.1, read as the reverse complement.
TCAATCATTGATTTCTTTTCCACAGCCGACGAAGCTCCTACCATTGACGACCTCAACTCGGGTGTGAATAATTTTTTTTGTATGACGATGCGATGCCTAAACACCAAAACAACACCGATAAAATATTTTTTAGAGACTGAAACAGAAACAAAATTGTGGTCTATGTGACAAAATAATAAGCACAAGTTCCTAACATGCTTTGTGATAGCTGCAACGTGCTAATGGTATTTCTTATCATTAACGCACGTGGTCTCGCAAACATGTATTTGACTAAGTTTGCCAGGAACCATTCGTGGGATGAGTTTTGGAATATGTCCACCAGCGATGCTCTAGGAGAATCTGCTGATGGACGTTATGAAGCTGCGCGAGATCAACTAGAACTTCTAAGCTAGTTTTTAATGCACACAAACGTGTTAAAGATCTGTTACAGTCGCGACAGACCGCACGGGAAGATCTCACAGCAGGTTTCAACATTTGCATCACTGATCTAATCAATAAAAGAGGTTGTAGCTAAGATCGCGGCAACTACAAAAACAAGTGAAAAAAGATCGCGAGCAAAACTGTCGAGATAATAGGTACACACCAACGACCTGGTCCAACTGAGCGTGCGTCAGAACATTTAGCACAAACTGAACAAATGTTAGAAGGCCTACAAAATGATGTCTGAGAAATGCTTGTGTGTATTTCTCAAGAAAATCCATTCAAGTACGTCTCACAAACAAGATCAGAATTTAAAAATTCTAATCAAATAGCAATACAGATGATCTTTAATAATTATGCAAGATTTCTCGCTTAAAGCAATATTGCAAAATAATTAAAAATCAAGTACATGTTGGAGCCACAACTACCCGTGGATCTATGCCCATCATACCTCAAAGATAACTGACCAGCATAGGTATTTAGGATGTAGACTGGAAACGAAAAACACTAACCAGTGATAAAACTATATCTGCCGATTTTGAGGATCTTGTTAATTTCAACAAAATTAATACTTCAAAGGTGGCCAGGCTAAAATGGTATATTTTTGCTAGTACATTCAAATAAGAGTTTTAAAACATTACGGTCGCTATTTTCGGGGAAATGCGCAAAAAAGATGTACATAAAAACCTCATCACATCCGAGTAAATCACCCAGGAACCAACAAAATAAGGGAAAGGTCGTGAACGCAAACGTGAGACAATCAATGATTCTATGACAACCAAAGACTTCCACTTGGTTCTTAAATACGTGTCTATGGACCAAACACAGAAAAATTAACCCGTGGATTGTCTGGAAATAATATACTAGTGAGGTCAGTTCGAACAGACAAGATGGAACCATAAATCATTAATTAATGCTTCATCTATTTGTCAGTGGCTGATCACCAGCGATAATATGGACTCGGGCACGTTTCGCTTGTCAATGCACAAACTCAGTGAAGACATTAATGATTTATGTTATGACACCGACGATGAGGTTTGAAGCGTTTTTCTTCAAAACACTTTGAAACAGTATATGTTTTACACGACATCTATGTCGCCATACAGCCCATCGTTTAAAACACAACTCCGAGCCTTACCTCGATAATCACAATCCTATGAACGAAACTAGAATTTAATGTGACGTATTCCACTCACATCACTGCGAGGGTGATTTGCTGTCGATATTTTACTCCTAAACCACCCGCTTTTCTTTTTTGCTAATTTCCTTGTTGACACACCCTCGTTTAACTCTTGTGGACCAGGACGGAAACGTACTCGGTCTCCGCCGTGGAGACCGTGATAATATAACTGTACATTAGAAGGATTTATGACATATCTTTCTCCCTTATCCTTGCTGTGCCGTAGGCGATTTATCAATGCTTTTGAGAGTAGTGTGAAGTAAATTTAAAACACCGTCGAGCGACTCTTCGCTATACAGAATATATAAGTTACAATGCACTGTAGTTTAAAGGTGGCTTCACTGAGAGAATATAATATTTTGTCCAAGACCTCTTTGTATACTAATATTGACACTGTCAAAATACGATTTACTGACAGGAAGATAATAATACATTCTTTAGAATAAATGAAAATTATAAAGAAAATTAATGGTAGAAATATTCAAAAAACGAGTCCCAGATCAAAAATAGTCCTCGATTGTATGCAAATATAACAACCAATCCCCAGTTAATATCTCCTTAACAAAAATTCATGAAGGCACTTAAATTAATATTTGATATCTCGTGAAGACGATTTCGGCTCCTTTTGATAAGAAATTTGGCGAAGTATTTGATAAAATTCACCAATGTGTCCCAAATAATTTCTCTACACCTTCTCGATCTCTTAAGTTTGATTTTTCTGACAGTAAAAGGCAGTCCATCGCCTGTTCTCCTAGTTTGTTTACTTTTTTGGGTCGCAAAACAAACTTAGTTTGAACCTTAAATATTAACAATAATAACTAATTCTTGAAGTATTTTCTGTCATATCCAAGAAGTCAAAGTATGTTGTAGTATTTGTTTCGATTTCAATGTTTATTGGTCCGACGAGCAAAATGTTTAAATCGATGATGATGCCGGATGAGCTCTTTTTGTAATTTTCTCCTTGACCTCTTTTTCTCTTCTGCTGTTGAGGGAAGTAGTATAGGAAATTGAGAATTTTGGCCCACCACCCCCTCCCACACCTCCTCCCCCACCCCCGCCAAACCCCTCATTTCCCTATACTATTACTATGTAGACAGGTATTTTGCAACCAGACAAAACAACAGGTGTTGGAATGCAATAAGCTCTGTCAACAGAAGTGACGAATTTGTTAGAACAGCGTATGTGTGGAATATGATTATTCTAAAGACGGCAAATAGGTTTTACCACAAATTTTTTTTATCAGATAACAGGATGAAAATTAAACTGTGCATTAAAACGTTTCAGTTAACAAGGCGGAAATTAAACTAGCATTAGAATGAAAATGATATTATTTTATATCTCATTACCAATGATTAATGTTTCAACTGTTGATATTAAAAATACTTCACTATCACGACTATAGATACTAAATTTTACTTTACCGCTAACACAGCGATGGGACTCAAACAAATCTTTCATTTCTGGTTTGTTCAGAGGATATTTTTTGTTGATAAAATATACCTTTGACCGATTGAGATCAATTGTGAGTTTAGTATAGTTTTGTTGGCTAATGGGGCTGTGAAAGTTTTTAAATTCCGCTAGCAACTTTTGATACAATTGTTCGAGATAATTGAAATACACGCTGTTATCAGATCTGATGAGCGAAAGTTTTAGCTTGTCACGTGTTCCATTAAAACATATACCTGATGTTTCATTATTAAATTCAACTGTCAATTGTTTACCGTCCATCATTAGATATTTGATGTTACTATTGTAGCTATTTGTCATTGTCAAATTTTCAAACGTTATTTTATAAGTTTAGATAAAATTTCAGTTGGAAAAGATAATGTCGAGTATAGATCTATCATCATGACAATACCCAAGGGCAAATGTATCTACCCCATTTTTACAATAGCGTTTGTCATCAAAATTATACAATCCACGTTTGATAATGACATCTGTTTCGAGTTTATGACGATTAGTTCGAATTGCCATAGCTCTCATAAAACTAACACCGCCATCAAGCGCATACCTGTAGTCATCAAATTTCATAAACTTTTTAACAAAATCACGAGGAAGACCTTTTGCTTTTTTCGTTATTTTATTATTGTCCAATACTACGGCATACATTTTACTACGTAATCCGATAAAGTATTTGATAGCGCTTGAATTCATTTCATCTTTAAACTTACCAATAACCTTTTTATTTGTGTCGTCATGAAATTTACTGTCACGTGGATAATCGGAAAGATCAAACAGATGTCGATTATTTTACATGTCCTGATAGATGTCCTCACATTCGATTTCATATACGAGCGAATCAGTATCAGTAAACAATAATCTACTAGCCGGCCACTGATTTTTAACAAAAGTGTAATGAAAATCGTACATCAGCCACTTTGATAAATCTAACACTGCAGCTCCAACATAGATCGGCTTGTTTAGTTTAAGATTTACTTTTCTTCTTTGTATTGCAACAAGATTTTCATTAAATATTTTCATGCTCACAAAATCATCGTCTGACACAAGTTTGTTTCTGCGATTGACATCATTAACTATTTCAATATTTACACGTTTCCTAATATTCTCCATCGTCTTACCAAAAACGGAATTGTTCATCAGTTTAAAGAAGTTTGTTTCAAACTCTGTTTTTGCTGCAGCCCTTCTTGAAGTGTTTGAGTTAATATAACCTCTCATCCACGGCGACTGATTAAATTTTAGTACACGATGAACTTTTCTCAACACAAGACCAGCATCGACTGCTTATTTTAAAACTTTGTAATGCAAAACGTAATTTTTCTTATCAAGTAAATTTGGTACTAGTTTCTTGACCATGGAATGTTGCCTTTGTGATGCTAACGCTTGTTGTTCTTTTGATAACAAACTATAATCTATGACCATCGATTCCGCACAGAAAGGGTAATCGTTATGTAATTTGTGTAGCGAATTTGGATAATCAAGATCAACTTCAACGAAATAGGAAACATCTTCGGGTATCTTTTTTTCTGTCTCCGATAGAAATCGATCAGCCGTGATCCAATGAAATCCACCAAGAGGCATTGGTTCTGCCATCGAATACCCGTACAAGTTATTACAATCTAGATAAACTATATACTCGAAGGAAGGTCAGGGTTATACTGTTTCAAATATTTGTTGTTTGCTTCAGCATACTTTTTTGTTATCACGCTAATACCGCCTCGGATACCTTTTTCAATAAAATTGAACATATCAACATCAGTCAGTAATTCCAACCTTACCTTACTAAACTTTAGCAGAGCATCCCATGACAGTCCAGGGGCAGAATAATACCAGCAAGGATCTAGTCCATAATTATTATAACTCACTTCACGAAAACTTTCAAAAACATCTGCTAATAATAACACGTCCGTTTTCAAATACAAATCATGATAATTACCAAAAGTCTCACAATCAAACTCTTTCCAGATATCTTGTGCATACCTGTACTCATCATCAGTTATATTTTCATATTTAAGTTGTGAGTAAAATTTATCTTTGCCAGGTAAAGATGTTTCATCAAATTTACTCCAGTCGTCGAGGTATTCGTATGGAAAAACTCCTTTTTTAGCTAGTAGATTAAATTTATCTCCAAAACAGTCTCTTAGGTTATCAAATTTACTACAACCTTTTACTAGCTCATCTAACGAGGCTGCCATAAACTGCAGGCTGTCAATAAAACGCAATTTACCTAGCGTAACTGACACGTACTTTTCAAAATTATTTGGGATGCATTTGATGACGTTATCGAGTTTTAGACGAGATTTTATATCAGGATCACCAAAAGCTTCTACTATAATATGGCTATCATATCCTCGAAAATTGTGAAGAATAACCGGAATAAAATCTGGAGCATGAAATTTTAAATTACACTGATTATGAGCCGCTCCACGATACTGTCCAGTCAAATGACAATGGTCATGTACTTTTTTGTTGTCAGTATCAAAAGCTTTTTCACAAATATGACAAATTTCTGCTTGCTCGTGATCGGATTCTTGTTGAGGTGTTAATTTTAACATTGGTGTTACTTTTTTCAAACGACAAGTAATATTATCAACTTCATTAATCAACTGCTTGAGAAGCCAGATAGCTGGATTTTTACCACGATATAATTTGATTGGTTTAGATAATCTAGAATCAGTACAACAAACTACCTTGTACGCTACTTCACACGGAACATGATTTTGAACTTTTCTTGTACTCGATTGATTAGGATTATTTTCTACGCCAACTACAGGTTGAAGTAAACACTCAAAATCAGCGTATATAACGAAAGGAATTTTTAGTTTGTGATTATGATGGACAAACTGTAACACACTATCTTTTTTAGATGGCATTGTTATTTTTTCACATCATTACAGTACTGCAAATGCTTTTGTAATGTTTCATTGTTAGCACAACCATGCAAGCAGCGGTAACAAAAGAACTTTTTGTTCCTATTTTTATTGTACTGTTTACCAACTAGTCCGTTAAAGTTTTTAATCCAAACGTAATGATTTTGTAGTACAGTAAATTTATAGTCGATTGTGAAGCTTTTTCTGAAATATATCTCGGGTATACATCCTCTTTTTCATCTAGTCCGAAAACGTTAATTGAAACATTATTTTGCTTTTCAAATTTTGGTATTTGATTTTCTGCCACAGGAAAGTTAATATCTTTAAAATTTAATCTAGACACGTGACTGATATATTTTTCAACGCGATCAGCGTGTTTTTCTGCTGGAAATAGTGCGGAAAGAACAGCCCATTGGAAACACTTGTTATCTACGTTTTTGATGTTTATACAACATCTTTTACTTTTTATTTTTGGTGGCAGGTCGATGTATGAACTACCTCGTAATGCGTTATATTTCGTCGTGTGAAATAATATTTCTTTGATCATTTCAAACTTCCAACCCGAACCTAATTCAGCGAATTCCTCTATTTTTTCCAGATTTCTTGGTGTATTTCATCAGATAGTGATAACAGATCAGTCCCAAGCAAAACACGTCTTGATTTTGCGTTAATATAAGGTTCTGCAATTTCCTTGTTAGTTAATTCTTCCGTTATAACTAACTTTGAAAATATAACATGATATTGCACAAATAATCTGATACTTTTGTGTTTTTCGAGCTCACGTTTTACAGTTGTCTGTAGTAGGTGGTAAAGATTTGCTGCATTAAAATTTACTAAAACAATTTGATTATCAAACTGATAACTATTATCAAAACCTGCAAAAGCAGTCGCTATTTTATCAGGTTCTCCCATAAGACTTCTCTTAGCTATATCACGCAATTTTAACATTATTATACTATAATGTAATATCTAATTGATAATTTCCTCACACTGCGCATGCGCTAAAAATCAATTAGAGATAAAAAAATCACCTATAGTATAATGACAGCAAATCTGACAAGCGCACGTGAGCAAGAGATTTATCAAATTCACCCAAAGTATAACTTTACCTCACACTGCGCATGCGCTAAAAATCAATTAGAGATAAAAAATCGCCTATAATATAATGACAGTAAATCTGACAAGCGCACGTGAGCAAGAAGCATATCAAATTCACCCAAAGTATAACTTATACGCTGGAAATGTATTAGGTTCGGTTATTAACATTAAAACTAGAATACCTGTTGGCAAATTAACGTCAGCGGGTTATAATATTAGTGTAAAGGGAGATAATGCTGAGAGGATTGCAATGTTTAGAAAAGATTTTATTTACACGTTGTTCTGCGATGATATTCCAGAGGGACAGCGTGTATATCATTATAACGGTAAAATCACTGATGACAACATTGAAAATTTATCCTTACAAGATGAGTTTCAGCCGCATCCTGTCTTTGATTTATACGAGGCTAACGATCGTGGTATTACTAGAAACAGAAAAACTAAAAAAGTTCTTGGTACTATGAACAATATGGGATATATCAGGGTAACAGTTAGAGGAACACTAACAGATTTTGTTAGTTATAATGATCATAGGTTTGTTTACGAGGTGTTCAACGGATCTATACCCAATGGTCTGGTTATCAATCACATCAATAATATACAAACTGATAATCGATTGGAAAATCTGGAGATAGTGACGCAACAGGAAAATGTGAGAAAAGGAAAAAATAGTAATCGTATTAATTTTAGATGCCCAATAAAACCTGTTATTTCAAAAAACCTCGAAACGGATGAGGAGATTGAATTTAAATCGATTACAGCTGCGGCGAAATATTATAAGATAAATACCGCAGTCGTAAAATTTGTAGCTGATGGAGTAACAAAATCAGCTTTTTCAAGAGAATACGATGCTAGGATTGGTTTTAGATATGATGATCAATAATATTTTGTAATTCGGTTTTAGTCAAGCAATGATGAGCAAATGCTATGATATCATCGTGATTAAAATTTAGCGTCGTTACTGCACTTTCATTAATTTTATTTTTTTTCTGCTTCTGTTAGTAATATTTTATGAGAATCACGTTGCATTACAATAACATCAACACTATAACCCAACAAACATTTTCTTACCGCTTCGGCTAGTTCGTTGTAATTTACTATATTAACTTTTTGGTGATATTTTATCTCATCAGTCATCTTATAATAATAAATTAGATAAAAATATATTATAATAATAGACTTGATGAAACGACTCGCTGAACTCTACGAAGAAGATACTAGCGACAAAGTCACCAGCGATAAGGTCACATTTTCCAAAGATTTTATAGACAAATCTATTGGTTATAGTGAAGATGATATTTTGTATAACAATGAATCTGATGATGATGGTGAAATAGTCACTGTTGCTGACAGATCAAATTACAGCAGATCAACAACTAAACGGTATAATGTCAAGTATCACATTGCTAAACAAATAATAAAATTTAATTTTACCGTTGCCGAACAACAACTGTTTTGGCAGCTAATCAAACCTTTCTTAAATATCAAGATTCCAGGCCGACAGAAAAATATCAAATTCGATTTCATATTCGTTAAAATTTTTAATCTAATGACGATCTCTAACGATCGTAAGCAGTATCTAATATCGTTATGTAAACCAGTAAAATGTAAATCTGTCAAACAAAAGTATGAGTTAATTTATAATAGCATTATATCATAATCTGCTTAGTTGGGATCCAACTGTTAAATTTATCGCTATACCCACGCCATTTGACTAAACTTTTATTTCCTTTTTTCTAATCACTTTCTCGATAACAAAAACATCCTGCTCAGTTTTCTGTAGTTCTTGTTCATAAAAACTACCTACAATCGGTTCCCCTGCCAGATCTTTTAAAACGTACGTTACAGGTACTGTTAAAAGTACCTTATCAACCACAAATACTTCTTCGCTCCAGTTTGGAGTAAATCCTTTTGCAAATACCTTTTTCATCAAAGAAATTCTAACTTTATCACCAACCTTAAATTTATGTTTGCGGTACATGTTTTCATTTGCTAATATTGGATTTTTAATAGCTTTTTTAGGTGTCATTTTGATGGTTCGATGTTTCGTGTTATTATATTCACCTACGATTTGAGAAAGGTCATCGATGTACCTGTTGGTGTTTTTAGCTGTCATATGTTTGTGTAATTTCTCGTTTAGCGTGCGATTAAATCTCTCAACAACAACGCTTTTACCTTCGTTTCCTGTAAGATACCTTTTTATATTATTTTGTTCTAGAAATTGTTCAAACTTTTTGTTAAAAAACTCAGATCCGTGATCAGTCCAGATTTTATTCGGGTTTCTTTCTGTACTCGTTATTATTTGTCTTAGCGCATCAGTCATTGAAGTCACTGTCTTATCCGAAACAGGTACACTGAAAGCGTATTTGCTAAAAACATATATAACATTAAACAAATACCTTTTTGGAGCACCATCAGCGCCAACGTTAAACTGAGCTAGATTGGATACATCCACCAAATCTATTGCCCAGATATCATCTACACCATTAGCGACAACTTTACGTCGTGGGAACTTTTTTTTTTAGCTTTGTGCAGCTCGAGTGCAAGATCATCGTATACTTTTTTTTCCCGAGTCCGAGTTTATATTTTGCTCCTATCATTCCCTGAACAAATTTTCTATCAAATCGTTCTCGTAGATTTGTTGGCTCCATATCACGTAATTCGTCTAACATTACTTTATCACAATCTGCTTTCAAGTTTTCATGATCACAATAACAGATATCATGACGCATTGCTATTGCATCCACTTGATTATAAGGCTCTTGGCCTGGCAACGGATTGTCGTTTTCATCTAGTTGTTGATCTAGCGGATTCCACGGACCAGTATATTTATGGCCTGGCAATGTCCAACCGCCTTTTGGTTTTGGTAATTTTCCAATAATTTCATGTATATCTATACCTGACCCTATTATTTCTCTGTTGTTACAACATTGACAGTATGCGACAATTTTATTTTCCTCAAGACACAAATCTCTGTCAGAATCACAGTTGCATATCATTATATATTTTTAGTCGTCGACTAAAATAATATCAGGATAACCAGATCCTAGCGACATCTCTGAGGATACTGTCGCTGGGGACACTTTCTTTAAAAACATATTTTTTCTTTTTCCGCAGACTGCACAAAAACTTTTTAATATTATCCTGTTGTTTTTTGTTTTTTCTGTTGTTTCATTAATATTTTCTGTTTTAGTTCTACACTTGAGACAGTATGTTGACATTATTCTATTTTTAAGTTTAGATAAAATTTATTGCGATCTCATCATTAGCGTGAGAAGGATGCTTGTCAAACTGTAAAATAAATTTTAAAAAGTTAAGATTTCTGCTCATCTGTTGGATAAACATAATACAGTAATATCCGCAAGCAGACGTTCCAACAGGTTGGAGTTGATTTGATGAATAATATATCTTGTTAAATTTTTTATTCATATACTTTTTTATTACATCGCTTGGAGGAAGTCCAAACGAGTCAAAATAATTATTATTATAAACTGCTACCCAATGCGTGCCGGATCCGTCATTAAAATCTTGTATATTAATAACACACGAACTTACAGCTGATGGTGATTTTATTGCTGCGAGTGTTCATCTTTAGAATAAACTCCGTGAAATCCAGGAACCGCTTTTAACTTATCAATGATATCAAAATTACTCAACGGGGTGGTCGAGTTCCCGGTAATGTTAGACCACGTCCGATTCCTAAAAGATTTGGCAGCAGACTTCCCGCTAGTCCCGCCAAAAGTGGAGCGATTGGAATAATTCCTCCTTGTTTTGGTTGATTGCATATGCATTTGCATTTTGGTGTTGGCGATTTTGTTTTTATTATTTTCTTTTTTTTTGTTGTTGGCGATTTCTTTTTCTTTTGTGGCATTATAATATATTATTTACATAAAATTTACAATTTTTTTATTCCACTTCCACGAATGATACCATTACCTGCGACTGCTTTCTTCGTTGCGCCAGATATTGCTCCAGACGCTGCTGCTAGTCCTAATGTGCCTAAGACTGGTAAAATTTTAGGTATTATTGTACTAGTTAATACTGATAATGCTGGACCAAGAAAACCACCTTTAACGACAATGTCGTTTGCCATCGCTGTCATTTGTGCAGCACTCAAATTTAAAACAAAAGTTTTTTTACGATCATACTTCTTTACTTGATTTTTTGTTAGCATTAATTTTGTTAAAACACCATCAGAAATATTAGGATTGATTTTTAATAATACATGTTCTCGCTTTACAATAGCAGCTACTAATTTTTTAACTTGGCCATCGGTTAAATACACTTCTTTTACAATATATTTTGCCATTTTATATAACAACTGTAGATTAAACTTGAACTGTCATTTTACCTCCAATAGAATCTACTTTGATAAATCTATCACTAATCACTAATGCGTATACGTACAACGGTGCTATTGGAACCACCCCAAGTGTCCAGGTAATTTCAATATCCGCTGTGCTGTCTACAGCTCGCTCGCTATGTTTACTAACATCAAAATGAAATATAGGATAAAGCGTACGATATTCCTCTGCTGATATTTGAGTTCCACCTTCAACATCTTGATATTTTTGTATTGCGTCAAGCAGGTACATGTACGGTCGAGAAATATTTTTATTAACGTCATCAGCAAAATTGCACTCGATAGCTCGTTCTGGATATTGCTTTGAATTTAATCTAGCATATATTCGTCTGACATCAGAGTGATCAAATATTGTATTATTTTGTTGTTGGTTACCTCGTCGGGCTTGCTGTTGAAATACGACAAAGATATTTCTCGGCAGTTGTTCGCTTGATGTTGTTGTGACCCTCCATGTGTAGTCATTAGTATTTGGAACCGCTGTCTGATATATCTTATGCTGCTTAAAATAAATTCTGTTTGTATGCTTATCAAGCATGCTATTTAGTTCTGACATTTCAGTGATCGACGGTGTTATACGTGGCATCCACAAAGCGAGTTTGTTTATAATAAACTGTACATCAACCCTTCCAGATCTAAACAAGCAATCGTTTTGGTCTGCTCGATCTAAAATAAGAGTATGTTTTACTCCACGGAATACATTATCATGATCGCGACAAAAGCCGAAAATTGTGCTGAGCGGAAGCATCATTGTAATTTGACGTGATACTGCTGCAAGTTTTCTTCGCCTAGCAAAACCATCGTTATAGCGTGGATTTCTCACGTCAAGTGTGTTAAGAAGCAAATTTAACATCGCAGTACCGTTTGCATCTGCAGCTGGTGGTGTTATATTTAGATTATTAAAAGCTGCTGTAAGAGAAACTCTTGTAGCGTCTGCATTAGCAGCTGCACCTGGTGCGACAATAGCTAGCGCGTCTGCATTAGCAATGAGAAAATTTCTCACAATTACAGCATTTGCATCAGCATCAGCTCCATGTACTATAGCGCCTCTCTTTAAAAATTCGGTTTATTAAGCTATACCTCGTCCAGTATCTTTAAACCACATCATATTAGTTGCAGTTGATCTCGAGTAATCGTCGGAAAACGAAATAATATTCAAAATTGTACTTGCAACTTGTAGATGACTTGAAATATCTTCTATAGTTTAATTGGCCAGTTGATATCTAGCACTTTTGAATAAACACCAGCCGTTATTTATAAGAGCTACTTCTGCTCCAACTGCAATTGCAGCAGGTGGATTGGCTACTGTCATAATCTGACCACGAACTTCTAACATAGTCTTATGTGGCAGTAGAAATACATCTTCGTCTCTGGTGTTAAAGGTTCTAATACCAGCTTTATTTGGTTCGTTAGAATTTTCATCAAGATACTCAACAAACTCGAATTCTGTCACATCGTTGTCGATGTCATAAGTTTCTGTTAACTCGAGATAATTTTTAACAGACATTTTATTTTATTAGATTATATAAAATTTTATTGCGGCACTGTTACTTTAGATATTAATTTTTGTGTGATCTGCTCCCCCTTTGATGATAATAACTTTTTTGTTGTTGTTATCATAGCTTTTTGAGTTTCTTTTGTTGGAGCGATTTCTGAGATAGCTTGTTTTATTTCAGATGCAGTTGGTGGATCACCTTTTATTTTATCAGCTATTTTTTGTCCCACCGCAGTCCCAGCGGCAGATGCAGCCCCAGTTGCAAAAGCTTTACCAGCGTCAATAGCTATTGGTGCAACTTTACGTGCTATACCCGGAATATTTTCAAAAACTTTAGTGAATATATTTCCAAAAAATCCTCCTACTATTTTTCTTCGATAAACGTTTTTCTTTGTTTCATTATATTTGATGTTGCATAATTTTTACTTTTGCTCGCGTAGATGTAAATAATAAGTTACAACTTCATTATTAACATGTAACTGTTTTCCTGATTGATCTGTCAACTGCATTATTATACTTGATATTTGATCTTCAACATTTAAAGGATAATATATAATATGTCGTGGAGTTATTTGCATGAGAGAACCTGGCGGGACTTCTGGTGAGAAACTAAATCGTTTGACCTTTGCTACCTTTTGATGTATAAGAACCAGAAGCAATAGAACAATTTACTAATATTGTATTTACTTCTGTTATATTTGCTGGCAGTTCACTGTCATATGTAATAGGCTGATCAAGTGCAGTGTAAATTTTTTTCAGTAAATCCTAACAGTTGTGCAATTCTTCTTTCTCTTGGTTCAAGATTGATTGCCATATTTTTCAAAGTTATCCTAGTTCGCAATGTGTTATAATTTGCTGCCAATTCAAAATTATCAGCCACACCGTCAGCTTTTGTGATGAGCTCTTTGATTGCCTTGTTTAGATCAGTAATATTATAAGCTCCTTGCGGAATTTTTATTTTTTTTGTTGTAGATATTGGAGATGTTGTAATCATAGTAAAATACATTTCATCGTTAACATCATTTTTCACGTTAGGTATAGCATTCCAGCAAGTACAAGAAATTAATCCAATTTCATATTGTTTTGTAGGATCTAGTTGGATAGTTGGAATATAATTTACTGAAAAATTTGCGCTATCTATCGCAGACTCACTAGAGTTTAGTAATAATGTTGTTTGCATTCCTTTAATATTATATCATTTTACAAAATTAAGTCGCGGTGTAAAGTTTCATATTCGTCAGATGTTAATAATTCACTCGATCTTAGATGATCAAGTATGTCAATGATTTCATTATCAAGTTCAACACTAACATTTCCAGCTTCCTTTGATGATATTAATAACATTAATATACCTATCATTTCAGTAGTTGATGTAAATACCTTTACACCAGTTCCTGTTCTTACTCTACTTTTTTGTATACGAGATTTATCAAAAGTAAAAAATTTCCTTCTAAAACTCCACCCACTACTAAAAGGTTTTGCTCTACTATTTTCTGTTGTTTTTTTAAACGTGAGAGCAATGACACCGTTTCTCATTCTATCATAAAGTGGAAGCATATCATCAATTTCTGTAACCGTGTTTATTTCATCTTTAGCAGCAGCTCCGTCTCTTAATATTACATCTAATTTATCGATTAATGCTTGATATTCTGCATCAGTCCACCTGCTTATATCATCAATACCCCATATATTTTCTTTGTTTAAAAAATCATCATATTCAATACCTTTTATCTCATCATTTGCTCTTTTTGTAAAATAAAATCTTTGATCTCCAACTTCCATAAACTTTACAGTAAGATCACCGACTCTTTGTTGCTCCTCTCTGATATCTTTTATGTCTCCTGATAAATTTGTTATAATATTTGTTATTCCTTGCGTTGTTAACTCTGCTAATCTTCGCTCAAGTTCCAGCGGATTGTTTATCAATCGATCTGTTTCAGCTTGTCTAGCAGCGGGATCAGCTATATTTGCTGTAAGTGCCTCAATCAGTTTTCTTTTTCTTCATCAGATCTAGTAACAAGTTTTGTAGCAGCTGCTTCTTGTTGTTCTCTAACAATTCCAACCAAACCTTTTTCCTGCAGCTGTTTAATTTCTTCTTCTGATAGTGGTTTAGTTTCAGGTTGTTTACCTAATAGTGCTTCAGTAACCGGCTTGAAAATTGTAGCTGTTGCTTCTGTAGCAGTTACTTGCCCACGTCGTGCTTCTTGTACTTTTTGCTTAAGTGATGCTTGAGATTGAGCAAGTTTTTTTTTAGATCTTTTATGTGTTGTCTATATCTTACTCGTTTGTCCATTATTATAATTATAAATTTTATAAAATTGAAACCCTTAGTGTAAGTAACTGTTAATACAACAGCGAAGCATTTTAGTTGGATCATTTGTAAGTTTATCAAACAAGAAAAAGTTAAAATTTATCTTTTGTAGCATTACGGTAAAGTTCAATAAACTTATCTTTTGTCACGCCACCACATTGCTCGCTTGCAATATTTCTAACGTCAACATTATCCAGTCCTGAAAATAAAATAAAACAACCCGTTTTTCGCCTAAGAAATCTATCAACATTATAAAATCCTTGAGCGAGATAAACAGAATTACACTGTTTGTTACGTGACAGTGAGATATATGATCTTATTTTATTCATCTCCATGTTATTTAGAGGAATATCGTCAAAACTACTATCTTATGTTCATCTGCATCAAGTTGATTAACTGGAATAAGATCTTCTGGCTGCCTAATTATAAAAAAAATCTTCACCAGCTTTAAGATCATCACGAAGCTTGTTATTATATTCGCTTAATAACTCATACTTATCTTGCTGTGGATTGATTGTGTAAATATAAACTCTGTCGTAGTTAAAATTATCACCAAGAAGCAAATTCATAAGCAAATTTGTTTTCCCCGATCCAGTTCGCCCAACAATAAGATAATGACAATCAGGAAGTTCATTGTTATGTTTGTGCTTCACTAGTCTCTCTGTATCTAAGCTTAGTATCGACGATTTTGCCATTTTATATAATATTAAACTAGTGTTGATAATTTTATCTAGGACAGTAAATAATTAGCTACTATACAAAATTTGGAACACTATCAGATTTATCCACAAAAGATTACCAAGGTGACTTATCCAAATATGCAACTCTTGATCAGCTCAAAAATGAAATCAATAATTTACTAAATCTTACCAGCGTAGATCCAGATGAAGTCGTCAGTTTCCAGGACAAAGAAGGACGATTAAAGACGAGTAACGTAAAACTGTCAGATGTAGTTGTACGAAATCCAAGTGGGAATATTGTTATGACACAAAACAAGATTACAGATCTTGGAAACCCAACTGAGGATGGGGATGCTGTCACTAAAAAATACGTCAATGATTGGGACGCTTCAATTAATAATGAAATCACAGCGCTCAAAACTGATTTTACCAGTCACGTGAATACATTTTTAAGTTTTCGCAGAAACATAAACAAAATTAGAGATGATTTTTTTGGAAATCCATCAAATGTTAACATTACACTAGCTAATATTAACACAAAACTCAATGATATTAACACAAAACTCAATGATATTATTAGTGGAATTCCTAATATTGTTGAGAAAATGAATATGATTAAAATTCCTCATAAACAGATTAAAAATATTGTGTATACTATTGCAATTGGGTCTGGTACATGGACGAAGGAAAATAATTCTTTAAAATACACTGCAGAAGTTACCGGTGTGTATAGATTGTCAGTGTTTAGCAGTGCAAAGTTTAAAATAATATTTACCACACTTCCATGGCATTATTTAGATAATAACTTATTTGGAATATTATATGTAATATTAAACAAAAATTCTGAGGAGAAATTTACACTTGAACCAACTGATAAAAATTTTGTAGGTCCTTATCGGTGGTGTTTGGAATTTGTAGCTGATTTATCATAACTATGTAAACAAATATTATAATGAGAAGAAGTATAGTTGATTTTAATCACATTTCAAAAGATATTCCAGAAGAGGATGTGGACGCACTAATACAATACTATAAATATTATCATAAAAAACTTTGGTGTGTTAAAAAATGTTACAAATACTACAACAAGATCCTTCGAGTAATATCATATCTACCCTTGTTAATGACCAGTTCTGGTATAATTTCAAGTGGGGTATCATTAAATCCATTTTTGTTAATTATATCTGGTATTGGTGTTTCACTTACAGCGGCGTGTAAAAAAGTAGAACCAAGACTTTTGATAAAAAAGCATGGATGTTTAACATCTATTAAAACTTACAAGAAACTACTTGATTAGATCCGGTCTTACCTACGAGGAGTTAAATATAATATGGATGATTTATTACGTGAATTTCGTATTATTGACAATATGTTAACAGATATTCTACCAATGAGGGTTAGCAAGTATGGAAAAAATTATCAAAGAAAATATGAGTAACGTATAATTTTATCTAAACTTAAGATATAATATAACTAAAATAATATCATTTTCATTCTAATGCTAGTTTAATTTCCGCCTTGTTAACTGAAACGTTCTAATGCACAGTTTAATTTTCATCCTGTTATCTGATAAAAAATTTGTGGTAAAACCTATTTGCCGTCTTTAGAATAATCATATTCCACACATACTCTGTTCTAACAAATTCGTCACTTCTGTTGACAGTGTTTATCGCATTCCAACACCTGTTGTTTTGTCTGGTTACAAAATATCTGTCTACATAGTAGTAGTATAGGGAAATGAGGGGTTTGGCGGGGGTGGGGGAGGAGGTGTGGGAGGGGGTGGTGGGCCAAAACCCTCATTTTCCTATACTACTTGGGATGGTGAGGGGGCCATTATTAAGTTCTTGAGCCATCCATTTCTTAATGTATTCGTCAGTTTTTGAAATCCCTCTGAGTTGAAAGAGAGAATTTCCAAACTTAGTTGACACAAAAGGTTACATTTTCAAAGAATTATGTGTATCATTTTTGCAACATCCGCAAGACTGTAATTCTGTTGTAATAAAATCACCAACTGATTAATCTACCAGCCTTGCAGAATGTAATTACTTTACTGCTTAACCAATATCATATTTCTAATATTTTTGTTATTGATTTCGCGTTTTCTTATAACTATAACATAGCACAATCATATATATATATATATATATATATATATATATATATATATATATATATACATATATATATATATATATATATATATATATATATATATATGATTGTGCTATGTTATAATATATTATAATGGTAGGGATATTGCATGTATTCGGCGGTCATACTTCCTTGGTAAGAATCAGCATGTGTTTCAAAGTATCTATGCGCGGATTGTACATTACTGTATTAGTGAGCACCCTTTTTGAACGCGGAAACCTAAATTTCGCTTAAATTAGAGGGAAATCTTTATTAATTTCTTCTGTTCTTTCTCAATTTCTTAATGTGTCTCTTGTCTCCATGTATGCTTTGGTATAATCTAAAATGTCATGTAAGAGCAGGCTAATATTACTATAAAAAACCCAAACACAATTATTTGTTTGTTTGTTTGGTCCTTGTTATTTTTGGAGAATGTGGAGGGGATGCTTTGTTTCGGTTCTGGACTTCTTGTCGGGAGAGGGAACTTTCAATTTTGCTGCGATGATGTATATGAATCTGTGTGATGCGTATTTTGTTTCTTCTAAAGGATATGAATTCACCAACCTTAAAATTTCAAAATTTATTCTTTATCGCCCGCTTTGTCTTGAATGGATACACATACACGTTCATACATTCTTCTAATTTCCCTAACAGAATCGTAACAAAACAAATGACCAATAATAATTTCGGTATATAATATGATCATCCGCCTTGGACTTGATTAATTCGGACGAGACATAAGATAAATAACTTATTAAGAAACAAAATCGTCAGCATTAATTTTGTTGCAAGCCACATTAAATCACCCTGTCAGCTGTAATTCAACAATCATTATCCCACGCTGTCAAGGCAAACTGTAATTGTGATGATTACGACTGTCATCAAATATGTTTGTTTAACAATCACGAGTTTGTTTGGACAAAGAGATGATTTGCACCTACACCAGTTCTCCATTATCAGACGTATGCTATCATCTTTGACAATTGGCATAAGTTTACTCATTATCAAAAGACCCAAGCATATTTTTTATCCAAACATCTTTACAGCAATTTCATCCCAAAACTACATACTGTCCTTTAAAACAAATCTTAACCGCATTTCCATTCCAAACAACATCCTATCCTTTATCATCACATCTGGACCGCATTTCCATCCGTAATTTACCGCCTATCCTTTATCTATACATCCTGACCGCGTTTCCATAACAATCCGCAGCCTTTTCTTTTATCCACACATCTTGACAACATTTCCATTTCTAAAACCAAATCTTATCTTTATCTATAAATCTTGACCGCATTTCCATCCAAAATCCACATCATATACTCAATTCACACATCTTGGCAGCATTTCCATTCCAAAACCACATCTTGTCCTTTTTCCACACATCTTGATTGCATTTCCATTTCAAAATCACACCCTGTCCTTTATCAACAAATTTCGGCCAAATATCCATCACAAAACCACATTATATCCTTCATTGTCTCATCTTGGCCGCATTTCCATCCGTAAACCACACCCTGTCCTTTATTAACATATCTTGACTGCATTCCCATCCCCAAACCAAGCACATACCAGCACTACATTTCTATCCAAAATCCACATCATATCCCTAATCCACACATCTTGACCGCATTTCCATCCCTAAGCCAAAGCCCGTGCTTATCCACACATCAGTACCGCATTTCCATCACAAAGCCACAGCCTATCCTTTATCCATACATCTTGACCGCATTTCCATGTAGAATCAGATTGTACAGGTTATGTAATACTGTTTTTGCAATTTAACAAGATTTCATCTTAAATGTACAGCCCTCAACACTCCCATTGATTAAAACGATGCTCAATAAGTGCCTGGCACAGGGGCGGGTAGGAGTGGGTGGAGTACGTCTGATTTACAGTTCGATGGTTAATTTAAAAACCACACAAAAACACCCCCCCCTCGAAAATAAAATAAACCGGTTCCATAACATAGATACCTTGCGTAGTTGCTTACGTACCTCATAAATTATATTGGTCATTTTTTTCTTTACTTTTGGGAGTTGTCGTGATTTTTATAGTTCTTTTACCTCCGGGTGCACTTTTAATTGACATTCTAAATCATAAAAGGATGAGATAAAAATGATATTGAAATGCAATGAAAGTTAACAACTTTAACTTTGATGTTAATTTAGTGTATGGACGGCAGACGTATGTACGGTATGACGGCCACGCGCACGCATACAAAAGTAATCATTATATTCAGCTTTAACCAAGTCGGGATCGGCAATAATTAAGGATTCATCATATTAGTTTGAATCTAAAACGGTGTTTCTATTTGTAAGTAGATAAAGGAGGGCAGAAGCTGTGTGATTGTATCTGTCAGTATAAAAAGAGGCGAGTAGCTGCAGGCTATCGCGTCATTGTTGTTGAAAAAAAATCAGCATTTTTATTTGCAGTCCATTGATTCATAACAACCACGAAATTAGTTTCACTTATTTTATTAACCAGCTCGATAACGTAGGCAACATGTTGGTGTACAATATCATTCAGATTAGTATTTTAACTGTTAGGCATTGAAATCATCATCATTAATATTCCAGACTTCTGCAAATAATTATCAGTATATATTTATATGCCATCCAAACTTATTTTTATTTATTCTGGTGAATACTTTTCATTCTTCTTTGATCTGGGCCCCGGGTGGACTAGTGGCGCCATCTGTTACAGATCACTCACATTTCACTTCTGTCTGCGTCGGTTCGAGTCTTGACTCGACCATTGTGTGTATGTGCGAAAGCTTGCCAGTAGCTTCTCGAGGGTCGCTGGTTCTTCTCAAGGTCTTCCTGGATGCTTTCTTGACCAAATTCACTGGCAGAATTTTTTTAGCCCATCATGGACTGAATAATGGCGAGAAAGCTACAACTTTCAAACCTTTTTCCTTGATTAAGTCAGTCAAATTGTAGAGATCATCAGAGTTAAGCTTACTGTTAGCAATGATGTTGCTTTAAATAAACAAGCTCAATTGTTTGACATTACTTGATATGCTGATATCCCACTAATATACTGTTGTGCCTGATGATGATGATGATGATGATGATGATGATGATGATGATGATGACGACGACGATGACGATGATGACGACTATGATGACGATGAGGAAGAAGACGATGATAATAGCAAATATATCTGAATTTAAGCGCACGAAAAGCATTACTTAAGAGTTTGTTGACAATGACATATATTAATAGACACAGGAAATATTGCTAATATATCTAAAAAATAATACCAAAAGGAGCATAGCTACAAAAACAATAACCTTGTATTTATATACTGAAGATCTGAAAACGCAAATTAGGCATATCAGATGGTCTTTGGAGGTACATCCCGTTTCCTATT
Source organism: Potamilus streckersoni (assembly GCA_016746295.1). Taxonomy (NCBI): domain Eukaryota; kingdom Metazoa; phylum Mollusca; class Bivalvia; order Unionida; family Unionidae; genus Potamilus; species Potamilus streckersoni. The sequence continues at coordinate 395,034 of JAEAOA010001729.1, read as the reverse complement.
TGACTAAATTACAATATTCTCATTCTTGCAATTAAATTGCCGTACATGTATACTAGATGTTTGCTTTAGGTAGGCGTTTGATCTGCGACACATGTTCAATATTGAAGCGTTTTTTTAACGATTTATTGTCCTTGTAATTAAGTATGTACTAATTCATAAGCATATAAATTTTTATTTTCTCGTTCTATGGAACGAACTATGTAGTCGACATCAGATAGTAAGCGTTCAACGAAGGACATAAACCAAACAATCTGTTTTTACTGAAGTTTAAGTTCGGAAAATTGGCAACCGTAATACCTTAGGTCTTACTATCTGCTACAAACAATTTTCGCAAGATTGGACATTTTGCGTCAGTGTTTAACCAAATTAAGCAATATTCGTTGAGTTTTCTATGCTTTTATCTCAATTATAAGCCATTCCAGCATTCTATTTGTATATTTGTCATATAATTGCTAGATAAACACTGTTCTTGGATAACTTAGAGGAGTATCTTCGTTTTATTCCTTTAATACACAAAATAATTATTTAGAAAGAAAAATAAATACTACATATTTAAAGCTCGCGAGCACTCACTATCAGTTAATATTACATTAGGAAATTTCATGAAGTTTTTTATATCTTGATTATTAACGCGATTCAAGTGACAGGATCTGCTTCGGATAATTTTGACACCAATTATAATCACGAGTCATCAAACAAGTAACAGTCAATTCAAATGTAAGGTAGGCACCTTTCGAAAACATAACCGTTGCTAATTACAAGTTTCACGCAGCTATGATAATTCGACTTATGTAACCATATATTATTTTAAAAATACAAAATAGAACCAATTAAAAAAATGCTTATATATTATTTTAAAAATACAAAATAGAACCAATTAAAAAAATGCTTCCTTTACCTGCAACATCTTTCTAAACACTTAAAATGGAAAGAGAAAATATATGCTGTGCAGCCTTGTAATGAAGTTACAGCTTCTTGACAGGGTCCGGTGTCAACAGTACAACACGATGTGCCTTCTTGACAGGGTCAGGTGTCAACAGTACAACACGATGTGCCTTCTTGACAGGGTCCGGTGTCAACAGTACAACACGATGTGCCTTTTTCACCTCTTTTATAAAAATCCACATCATTTATTTTAGCAGCCTAAACATTTTAGTTAAAACTTTAATTAAATTATATCAAAATCAGAGAGTCACATGAAATTGAAATTACCGGTCACCAGTGCACCGCTATTCCATTTCAATAGCGTAGGTTAAAATCAGTTGCATTTTATTTTAATATTCTTCGATTTTTGATAGTGATGTAAATTTGAAACAAGCAGGTTCCATATTTATTTTAGAATTAATATATTTTTCAAATAAAAGATGAAGGAGTTCCCGGTTGATTATTTAATAACTAACAATGTGGAAGCGTAAACATTGGCAATGGTAGTTCTATAAGGTTAAAAATTTCCTCAGGATTTAATAATACACGTGTATTACATGTTCGTATGTATGTATGTATGTAAGTATGTATGTATGTATGTATGTATGTATGTATGTATGTATGTATGTATGTATGTATGTATGTATGTATGTATGTATGTATGTATGTATGTATGTATGTATGTATGTATGTATGTATGTATGTATGTATGTATGTATGTATGTATGTATGTATGTATGTATGTATGTATGTATGTATGTATGTATGTATGTGCTCATATTCAAGTAATAACTGTTTTTGTTTTCTTTTCTTGTTGTTGCAAATGTGAAAGTTTCTTATTACGATTATTCATAATTTCTGAATTTCGAAGATTAATTAAACCAAACCCAATCAAGTCTGATTCCATTATTTTGTGTAAATCCTCAGTGTGTGGGACATGTAAAACTAATTTAATTGCATGATTAACCTGGCTATCTCTCTCAACATACTAGTACTCCTTTAATTTTATTTACACCCCAGGAGTATTATACTTTAACTCAATCATTTTCTTCGTACCTTTGTAAGGGTCGTTATGCCTAATCTAAAGAAAATGTTGAAGAATGAGCAAGAGATACAGAACTCCATCACTGGACTCAACAATTATCTCGATTTGTAGTTCTGTCGAACCATAAGTTTACTTTTGACTTGAATTGCTGAGTGCCAAATTCCGTCATAATTGTCTGGAAAATGTCAGACATAAAATTTGACTCTTTATCAGATGGGACAGATTTGGGAAGGTCAAATTGAGAAAGTAAAATTTATCAAAAATTTTACCATTATTTTAGTTTTAATATTCTTCAAAGGAATTGTCACTGGGAATTTTGTTAACGCACACATTATGGTCGACAAAGATTGGTTACCTGACTTAGTCTTATGTAAGGGACCGACACAATCTACCATTATTCTACTAAATGGTTTGTTAAATGCAGGAATATGTTGCAGATGAATGTGCGATTTTGGAAATACAATTTGATAGTTCACTGACCACTCGACACCAGCAGGTACATCAGGTGGTCTCCATTTTCTCATACAAATTCCAGTTTTAATAAAATAACTAACAGGTACTTTTGTGGCTTCAATTTCATTAATGGCCCTCTGAAACAAACAGGAGATCTCAGGATCTTTTTCCTGTTTGACAGCAAGTGGTTGTCGTTTGTCACCCTGTTCAGAGAAAAAGAGAATGAGTGGTTAAAAGATGATCACTGTGATCAATACCTTTTGATTGATCCAAACAAGGACTGAAAGTGACCTCATCAAAATTCTGACTATTACTTATGTCAGAAAAAGGAATAGTTTTGTTTATCGGAATCATTCTCAGAAGCTTTTTTGTCATAGCTCTGGTAACTGTACAAGCTGGGTATCAATCAAGGTATTCATTTTCTAAAGGATCAACTTTCTGATTCAAAGAAGGCTGTTCAATTACAAGTGGGTTCACCACAACCTTGTCTCCAGCTAGGTCGTTGCCTAGTAATGAATGAATGCCTTGAACCGGTAAAGAATACACTATTACGACTGTTACAGGTCCTGAAACTTAGTCTGATGACAAATTTACACAGCGGAGAGGAACATTAACAAAGCCGCACTCTACTCCCTGAATGAGAATACTCCCATTAAAAGAAGACTGCTCAGAAAAAAAGGCAAAGTACCTGATAATAAAAGACTGAGACGCTCATGTATCCCTTAAAATTTTAATAGTGATTTGATTAGTCAAATCATCGAAGAGTGATATAAACCCTTTCGACATGAATGGTACATAATTTTCTAAAATAAAATCAGACTGTGGTTTATTAGACCCAACAAATGTATTGCTTTCAATACATGATCGTGACCTTGACCTCTTAGAAAAAAGAGCATTTGGGATAGGTCTGTCTTGATTCTGTTGCTTATATTTCAATTTTAAGCAATCATGAATAACGTGTCCTTTCTTATTACAATAGGTACACGTAGGAAGAGACTAGCATTTTGAATAAAGTTTATCAGAAGGTTGATGTTTCTTTAGTCATGTTCAACTTTCTTGGCTAAGCAGCATCTCTCAAATAACTGCTCTTTTATCTCTTGCGAATTGGATATAAGTTTGTTTAGCTTCTTTTATATAGTTCCTGCATTTTTGCCGATAAGCCTTAGAGACTAATTCATAACCCTTTAAGACGCAACCCTTAACCAAATCCAGTACTTTGCTGAACTGACAGTAAATGGTAAATACCACTAGCTGTTGCAACAAGTACATATGGGACTACTTCGATAGTGGTCGGTAAATTCCCAATGGGACTACTTCGATTGTGGTCGGTATATTCCCATATGGGACTACTTCGATTGTGGTCGGTAAATTCCCATATGGGACTACTTCGATTGTGGTCGGTAAATTCCTATATGGGACTACTTCGATAGTGGTCGGTAAATTCCCATAATGGACTACTTCGATAGTGGTCGGTAAATTCCCATATGGGACTACTTCGATAGTGGTCGGTAAATTCCCATATGTGAGTACATTAAGAAGAAATTCAGATAGATTGTGAGTTGATGTTGCAGTAACTGATTAATTACTCTGTGATGAATGGTTATCTACTCATCAGTGCCGATGATTTTTCTTTTAAATCCGGACTGCAGATGGGTGTGACTATTTGCAATAGCCGCTTGAGTACCTGATTCTGTTACATAACATACTATGTTCGCTTATAAGACGAGTCTAACTACAAACAACAAAGATGCTGATCTGCCGTGCATTATTTTTGACTACATATCAGTGTCTATGCTATATGTTCCACTGATTACTCCTAACAAATTCACAGATACAGATTAGTTGACACCCTATGTAATGGCAAATCTTAATCTATGTAGTTTGTAGTTTGAGTCGTCTTATAAGTAGTACATACGATACCTGATTTTATAGGGATTTTGGCTATTTTTGACTTTTCTAATGCTCAGGCGCAGTTGTTGCCAATTTTCTCGATTTTAACATGTAAGTAATATGAAATAATTTGCAGCAATTAGAGCTTTAGCGATTATATATTTCACTAAATCAAATAACATTTGTTCAGCTATCGTGAAGTAGCTTCATAGAGATCATTTCTGCGTTACTTTTTGATAACCATTATTTGATTGTCAAGTAGACACATCTCTTGGACAATTAAATCAAACCTGTTCCGCTTTATTAAATATTAAATATTGAAAATGGAAATGCAAATAGTCTATAAAGGAGCGATAATTACAGCTGATTAACTTTTACCAGATACTGAAGTATTTCATAGTTTAATATCTCTTTTATGTTGTACAGTTAGAATGGGTACTGCTTCATCAAATAGGAAAGATGAGTCCTTATTAGGTTAATAGTAAACATTAAATATGGAGCTGGATTTACTGCGACAAATAACAGTATAAATGTTTACCAACATATTGTTATCTAAGTATATGGGCTTTTTTTGCAATCAACAAACGGTCTACAAAGTTTTGGGTTAGAACGATGTGCAATGATACATCGAAATGATAACCATAAAATTGTGTTGAAAGTGACTTTTTTGATGAGTCATTACCTCTCGCCCTCCCCCTCGCCGCCAACAATAACATAAGTCAAAGCTATGTAGAAGGTTGAGCCATGTAGCAACAACAACTAGGATCAATCTTAACACGTGTATCTAAAATCAAGTTCAGGGGATGTGGAAGTGACAGACGTTTTTGGGCAACAGCTGATATTGTCAGCATCAGTCGTGATTAAACTTACTCTTTTTATGCTTTTCCAATGGTATTTGTCACTTTTGTCCAGTAGGAAGACTATCAAAGCACAAAGGGCGTAAATGCATGGCTTGTTACTTAAAGCTTCCAATTTTATTGACTTGAAACGTTCGCTTTTGATGACCCTAAATACAAGCCATTATTGTTTCATATTCTCGTTAATGTAACTTTATACGCATAATATTTATGCACAAAATGTTCTAATAATGCTATGAGGAAGGCACTTGGAACCACTGCTATACTCTGCTTTTGTTTGGTCTAAACTAATTAATTATTATTTTATCAGGATATACCTTAATCGGGATATATGTGAAAGAAGATATTATTTATTCTTTCCTGTAATAACCGTCGTTATTGTTCATGTAAAAGTTTATTGACTTCTCGTCATTTTTTCCCCAATCAATGACTCGAGCACAATTTCGTTTTCAGCTGCTTCGCTCTGTATTATTATGAAATTGATATATGAGCTACTGCTTCTACTAAAGATGCCTTTAAAAGATAAGATTTAATAGTGGTTTTAAATTTAGATAAATACCTTGTGTTCGCTTGCGTGTCAAAATTGTTGCCATTAATATTAGTTATGTTCCAAAAGGAGCTTTGTTTCTCTTTTCATGTTAATCTTTACTTGCTTGGTACATTAGGATTACGATTTTGTCTATGCATAGCACCTAAAAACAACTCTCTTTAGTCATTTTCTATAACTTTTCTGACATCTGTGATGTTTTTGTTAATTAGAATTTACACTCACGGCATATTGCAGATTGATCTCCTACAACGATTAGGACGATAACTGTCCACAATTACATACGTGTTGTTGATGCAGTTGAACTTTAACTAAAACCATCAATAAAAACGAATGCCAGATTTGTTAATAAAACGAAAGTTTCGTCGGTTTATTGAATATTTTATATTATTTAATATGATTTTTGTTTAAAGCTTTTCCCAATTTTATTCCCTCGCATATATTTATATTACGCGCAGGAACCTGAGCCATAAAAACATCAAACGCGATCGGTAACTCGTAATGATTTAAATGATTACGTCGAGAAAGATGAATGCTTATTTCGAACCAGATATCTGGAATGTATGTTCTGTTTAGAAACTTTGACATCAATAATTACATTACTCTACTGCCACCTCCGAAGCGTTTATGACCTTGTCTCCCGGACTAATCAATTTAAATAGGGAAGGGACATACTATAACATAGCATAACAGGTATAAGTGTGTGTGTGTGTGTGTGTGTGTGTGTGTGTGTGTGTGTGTGATATTAATTCGATTGGCTGTTCCGTCAGGCATACTGTACAGTTCTTAAATTGAGCATATATTAGGGAGGAATCGGATAGACGTGATTCCGTTGCTCTATCTACTCATTGAATTATGGTTGGATATATTTTATTAAAACAAAAGCATATCGAAATAATTTGTTTTAACTTGTAGATGTTAACAGAATTTGTTCTAGCCTGCAAGCAGCTAACTTACATATTAATCATATTCGATATATATGATTTTGTTTATCTTTTGTGTACATTTTAAGTGAGAGTTACTTGCTTGTCTTGGAACTGTTCATGTTTAAAGAACAAATGCATTTCTCTGTTTAAAGCAATTGGTTCAACATGTATTGGCTCTGTTGGTGTACGCAGGCACGGGATATCGGTGTTTGCATGGAATATCAGCGTTTGGTCACAAAACATACTCGTAAGTATTAGAAACTAAAATAAAGATACTCACTCTCTGCTATGCAAAATCATTAAAATCTTGTGATATATGCTACTGTCGATTTTTTAATTGATCTGTCTCCTTCATGAAAACAGACAGAAAAAAATACAAAATAAATTAAACAAGACGTATATTGTATCGGCTATTAAATAGCAAATCCTAAGTTTCTATACTTCCTTAATCTTTGGAGTCAGATTTTAGTGTACCCACTCCATCTCGCTCAAATAGCCCCAAACATCCCTTCCGGGGCGAATGTTCGCAAAGATTAGTATGTTTTAACACAAAATAAATAACCTCTTTGCTCATTCTTTGGATTCTATTTTCGTCACCATGATTTATTATTAAATCCAGTATTAGTCCGACTATTTCTTGTAATTCCTTATATTGCATGAAAACAGATAACGAAAAACCCGATTAATATAGTTCGATTCTCGTGTCACTACTCTGTCTAGACAGAAAATTGAGAAGAATTGAATGCTTATAATCCCTTCACCATTTCTGATGGGCATTGTGGGTAAAACGCAAACGCTTCGATTTGCCTAGTTGTGATGAGATCTTTTATGTAAAATATAAAACGTTTGTCATGTCATATGTGTTACTGGGTGCAAATAATGATCAATGTTGAAAGCAGATGTAATGAAAACAATTGTGTGTTTTGCTAAATCTAGTAGCATCCGTTCAGTTGTCCCTTGTGTTAGCTTAATTGATAGCGTGCCACCATAGTGTCTTCCGTTCTTTGATCACCCAGAAGGCCTGTTCTTGTTTAATTGACACATATATCCTATATTATTCCAGTCAGACGCAAATCAGTGACATAAAGTTCAATATGGAGAAATTTATGTCTGCTTGGGAAAGAAGCAACAACGCTAGGTCATTTTGCTTAAAGCCAAAGAAAATAATGTCCCATGATCAGAACTACTATTACACTGTTTTAGCCATTGCAAAAGTGCGTAGATATTATTCGCTGTATGATAAGACAGAAAGCGGTGACATTAATAGTATTTAGCGTGGAGACGATAGCATACATTTTCAAAGCTGATATCATGTTAATCGGAAGAAGATGCATTGGTTCATACAATGCCGTTGTTAGTTCTTGATTTTGAAGTATGTTTTGTTTTCGAGTTTCGTACATACTTTATGATATTCTCATTTCCATCGTTCGAAAACATCTTTATATCACGCAAGCTTCACTTATACCCCTTGTCACTCTCTTTATTTTTAGTTTTTGAGAAATGCGTTATAGTCAAACAAAACACACATAAATTGGATAGTGTCAATATGGAAGTTTCAGATTTTCCATTGTATGCAAAATATATAGTTTCCAAGCAGAGCGATCAATGCATGTTCAGCTGGAAGATGCAAACTCAGCCGTAGTAACTTTATACGCTTTCGGGTTAATTTTTTTTAGATCCGTGCAAGTAACCTCAAGCAATATTCTTATATATGTATGTATGTATGTATGTATGTATGTATGTATGTATGTATGTATGTATGTATGTATGTATGTATGTATGTATGTATGTATGTATGTATGTATGTATGTATGTATGTATGTATGTATGTATGTATGTATGTATTGTTACGTATATGTGATTAAATTCCTTGTGTGCAAGGTTTTAAATTCTTTTCATTTTATTTTTGTTTCCTTGTATTTAATTGCAATGAATATTTTTCTCGAATTGGGGATTTTAATTTAGTAGTGAGATATATTTTTATCACAAAGTTGTTTACTTAAGACGAAATAGTATTATGTGAGAATTATCATCGAGTCCGTCTTACCTTGGTAACATTATTAACAGGAAGTTAAAATGATTGGTCAGCATCACGGACATGCTTTTTTCGCGTGATAACCGTTTGTAAACAACTTTTTTATGATTGTCTTTTTTTTTAAAAAAAGAGTGGAGTGACATTGTCCTACATGTGAACGTTAGCGTAGTAAGAGACATCATGACCAATCTCGCGAGATTTGAAGTGATGTTTTGAGTTTAAATACGGGTTCCATATATTTTTTTTCGGACAGTCATTCAAAACCTTGAAGGAATAAGACGGGTGTTTTTTCTTCTAAATTTGTTACCAGAATATTTAATTCTTCGTCTGATTTCAATAATTTATTTTCCTGGGCAAACAACAAATTGACTTTCTTATAAAAAGAATTCTAAAAGATATTCATGGAAGTTTTTTTTTTCTGGAATTATTCGGAAAAAAGATTGTAATTAAAGTGAGTAATTGTTGATATTCATACATTGGACTACATATGATGTCATCGACCTCCATATTTGTACGTCGTCGGGACTCGAACCTGTATTCTTATAGGACTATTTAGTGATATGACTTGTGTTTCTATTTTTTAAATCATATTTGGATTATATTCACAAACTGTAAGTCCTATTTACCGATTTTTGCAATGTTATCTATGGAAATAAATTGTTTTGTTAAAATTTACAAAACTTTTTGGCTTTCACTCTTTTCTTTGTTACAGATTACTGAGTACGAGCCCTTATCACGTAACAGTATGTATGTATGTATGTATGTATGTATGTATGTATGTATGTATGTATGTATGTATGTATGTATGTATGTATGTATGTATGTATGTATGTATGTATGTATGTATGTATGTATGGATGCAGTAGGTAGGTAGGTAGGTAGGTAGGTATATATGTACGTAGGTAGGTCAATCTTCGCAATAGTTATAAATTAAAATAATGGCATGGCATGGCATATATTTGTATCTCTTCAATAAGGAATCAAGAAAATTTGTTTTTCAAAAAAGGATGCTAGAGTGGTTATAATACCCGTCTCGCACAGCAAGTTATCATGTAAATACGCAAGGCTGAGTTTTTTCCATTAGTGTTCTTTACATTTATTTATCATGATGTAAACAAATTATTATAATGAACAGCGTCGCATTATAATTAACCAGCCCATTATTAACTCAAGGTTTGGCAAAAGTAAGTATACAGCCCGTGCTCTCGACGTCTAAGCATTGCACAATTATTATTCTGAGCACCCCAACCCCTCAACTTGTTCTACCTAAATTTAAAAGCTCAAACCAACCATATGGAAACGGGCTGGTAACAATCGTGAATGTAGGCCTCGTTCTCCAAACGTCCATGTACCTCAGATATTTTTTGTTGAGTTTATTTTAGTCATTTTGATCCTATATTCCAAATTTGATACAAACTGGAGATCGCACAAAAATACACCTTAAAAATTAATCAAACGAATTATATTGGTAAGAAACATACAAATATTTGTCAACTATAACAGCTTAAATTATCATTATACACATCAACACAATGCTATGTGTTTATTATAAAATATTACACTGCTTTATGAAGAAGACCAAAGATGAAATTCACACACAATTCTTCATCTTTTATTTCCTCCATCATAACTCTAGATTTATCACTTTTCTTTTTCTCTATGATCCACCACTGATGACGATGACCCATAGTCGACTGGTTAACATAGTACCAGCAAAAAGATGATAGTGCTGAAATCTCAACTCGAGTTTCCACACTTTACTTGGATTTTTCCAGTATGCGAGTATTAGTTTTGACATCGTTATCGTCGTTCAGTAGGTCTAGAATTATTCAAATAGTCGTGACGTTTTTCTCCGTCGAACATACCCATAATATTTGTCTGCAATTGTCCAACGTGACTCTGACTCCTCATATCAGATGTCATCGGAATCGCTGGTATGTGTAATTATAACGTATGCATATGTTAATCAGTATCTATATCATAATTTGCCCTGTATTGTCAGTTTATTGTAATACAGAAACATAATGTACTGACTGGCTACATCGACCTGCACATTTCCTTCGTCGTCTTCTGCAAATAAACCCCATCGTCCTTATGGATAACAATTGTTTCTGCATCCGAAGATCGTCTGAGTCAGTAACTCCTTATAGTAATTATTATAATCACTGGTTTGAGAGAGAGAGAGAGAGAGAGAGAGAGAGAGAGAGAGAGAGAGAGAGAGAGAGAGAGAGAGAGAGAGAGAGAGAGAGAGAGAGGGAGGGAGAGGGGGGCGTTTGGGTTTTTGTTTGTAGTTTGAATGTATCACAATTGTTGTAGCAATATTAGTTTTTGAGGCAGTCTCGAAAAAACAGTCATAGGTTTTGGAGATGTTGAGCTTGTACAATTTTGTCAGCAAGTGGAATTTATATGAATATATATTTGACTAAATATCCGTTCATTTATCGCGTTTATCAGCTTAAAAGCGGGTCCCTTTTGTGTTCGTTAGTGATGTCCATTCCTTAATTGTCAAGTGGATCCAGCATTTAGATAATTAATCAAATATGTCCGTCTTGTTAATCTAAATGACGATCACGGAAAACAAGCTGAATACCTATAACGGAAAGCAAATAGTTTGTAAGGTAGAGGAAATAACTGAGGGCCAATTACTAAATAAGGAAGCATATGGCAATAGTAGGATCTCCCCAGTACTGAGTTGGCTGGATATATATATATATATATATATATATATATATATATATATATATATATATATATATATATATATATATATATATATATATATATATATATATTTGTGTGTATTACCTTGTCATGCAAAATCCATATTACAGTGGAGTTATTTACTATCGATAATTGATTATCGCTAGTAGTAACCAAGCATTTTCTTTTATTTCCCTATTACAGAATATTGTCAATGCAAGGCATCAAAAGGCAAAGCTTATATTATGTAGGTAGGAAGATAGGTAGGTATTTAGGTGGGTAGGTAGGTAGGTATTGTGACGTGTAAGCAGGCGTACGTCCATGAATATTTTCAAATTTATTTGCGAACCTTGCCGCTTGCTGTTCGTACTATGTTGTTACTCAGAGATTGGTATCAGCATCTGATAAATCCTTTCAAGTCCTGGCGTTTGCTTATTCGAAAAAGATAAATGCAACGATTATGCTTATCGTCTTTAATATTGCTAGTATCGCGGAAAGTGTTCTTCAGGCACTTCACCTCTAGTCTATGTATTACAATAATTACCTCAGGATTATGTTCTTGATTTACCGCTTTGCTTATCTTTTTCAGGCACTTCACCTCTAGTCTATGTATTACAATAATTACCTCAGGATTATGTTCTTGATTTACCACTTTGCTGGCTTGCTTTATTTGACGACGGTAGGCATCGTAGTCCCCAATCAATTCGCTGACTGATCTGTTATTATAGTCATGTGTCCACTCTCGTGTATTTTGACTGGTTAAAGCTCTGAAAAGGGCTAGCGGCCTCCCCTCCTACCGAGGCAGGGCTCACCCGTGTCTCAGTGCTCGACACTTTTTGTGCCCCGGCTCATGGGCGTAATAACCCCCCTAGATGGTTTACCACTTAAGCCGGACATCATCTTTTCGATAATGTTGCTAATCTAGGGAGACACTTAGCCCAAGGGTAGGGCTTTTGGTCTAGTGCTTGACATTTTATCTACCAACCTTAAAACAGACCTTTTTTGAGCGGCATAGTAGCAGTTCCACTGTCTCGACCCCCGGGCTCGGAAAAGGCAAAGGAAAGGATCCAGCAAAGGGTGGTACCATAGTTGATTCCTCTATTCTTGTGGGTTGAAATCCTCTTCCTTGTGTCTGTCTTACCCTGGGTCCACATATTCTTGGCTTTGAAAGTGTAACCTTTTCACATTGTTTTTATGTGGCCCAGGGCGCTTCCTACTGCCTTTCCTCATCCTTGATTGTTGGTTCCCATGGTTTCCTTGAGTTGACGGTGTCAAAATGGATTCGGCTTCCGCCCACTAAGTTAAGTTCCTGTTTCTGCCCGTTGCCTATTGGGGGTGGGAGTCCCCTATCATAGCCAAACATGTGTAAGCCACATACGAGTCGAATGGATAAGAGTTGTGAAATTTCCTACTAAATATTAGTATTATGTTTTTATGTACTATGCGTACCTGTAGTTCCAAAAGTATGTGTCAAATTTGGGAGGTATAAATTACCTTGTGCATTTTTCAGAGATCTTAATTTGTTTTGACGGCGAGTTATACATTTTTTTTTCCAATCATCCCTTCAAGGGCCAAACGAGTAGTTGTTATCCGAAAAAGAGCTCTTTGCCAAAGTGAGCTCTGTGTAAGGCATTTTGACTAACCCTATTTCACTACGCTACTGTTAAAGCAAAGTGATAGTAACATTCTTCTTTCTGTTTTCTTCTTTCTTCGGCTGACCGTTTTCTTTTACGATATATCGTGTGCAAAAGAAATGGTTATTACTTGTGTCTTCTTTTCTTTTGTTTTCTTTCTGTCCTTTTCTTCTTTCTTATTTCTTCTTCTGTTTCTTTGTTCTTTTCTTCTTTCTTCTGTTTCCTTTGTCCTCTGTTTCTTTGTTCCTTTGTTCTCCTGGAGCTCCTGGTAAACACGTCCGTTCTCTTCAAAGGCTGCTACGGAATCCCTCAATCAAGTCGCTTTCGGGGTTTTCTTTTATATACCTTGGTACCATGTGACCTTTCACGCTACCCCGACGAGTCCATTCCTAACTGGATCAATCAATTCTAAATAAGATACTCATCAAGATGGCTGACTTAATGGTCACTGGCCATCTATATTCTACAAACATGTGATATTATTATAGTCATAAAACGCGTTTATTATGTATGCACACCATAAAACTACTTAATTTGACTAAAAAATCCACTTTTGTAAATGAAAATAATTATTTGGTAATTTCCGTAAACAATCGGTAATTTCCGCGTGCCAAACACGGATATGACGTACATTGATCCCTTCTATCCAACCTAGCCATTAAAGTGTTTAATTTCCCGACATAAATGTCTTTGTGATATATCCTGATATATCAATCGTGCTTTAGTATAGCAAATATGGTGCACTGTGTTGCATATGGATGTAACCAAAAGAGTGATCATGGGAAAAAGGATTCTTTCTTTTTCTGAAAGACCCTGTTTACCAGAAAGAAAGTGAATTCAAGCTGTTAGATATAATAGGGTGAGGGGATGAGAAAGTTGTATATTAATGCTTTCAACTTAGCCCAAAACAATTAGGCCCAACTCGAAAGATAATTCGGCCCAACTCGAAAGACAATTAGGCTAAACTCGAAAGACAATTCGGCCCAACACGAAAGACAATTAGGCCCAACTCGAAAGACAATTCGGCCCAACTCGAAAGACAATTAGGCCAAACTCGAAAGACAATTCGGCCCAACACGAAAGACAATTCGGCCCAACTCGAAAGATAATTAGGCCCAACTCGTAAGACAATTCGGCTCAACTTAACAATAGGTTGATCAATTTCTTTTTCTTACAACAACAAGTAGATATTCTGTAAGATACGTTTTAGGAATAGGTTTTAGGAAAAAACTATAAATCTAAACAAAATTGATAAATTTTTCAAAGAAAATAATCATACTTTGCAATATATATACTATGTAAGATACGTTTCAGGAATAGGTTTTAGGAAAGAACTATAAATCTAAACGAAATTGATAAATTTTAGAAAGAAAATAATCATACTTTGCAACACACACACATATGTATGTATGTATGTATGTATGTATGTATGTATGTATGTATGTATGTATGTATGTATGTATGTATGTATGTATGTATGTATGTATGTATGTATGTATGTATGTATGTATGTATGTATGTATGTGTGTGTGTGTGTGTGTGTGTGTGTGTGTGTGTGTGCGTGCGTGCGTGCGTGCGTGCATGCATGCATGCATGTATGTTGTTGTTGTAGGTTAAACGCCATTTTTCAGCACAAGATAGATAGGCTATACATGATGGCCAGTATTAATGGTGCGGAGAGAATCCGGGAAAACCCCAGTACGAAACACGACCCACGAGAAGCTACTGGCGAGCATGTATGTATGTATGTATGTATGTATGTATGTATGTATGTATGTATGTATGTATGTATGTATGTATGTATGTATGTATGTATGTATGTATGTATGTATGTATGTATGTATGTATGTATGTATGTATGTATGTATGTATGTTCCACATTTTGTTGGTTTGTATGGTTGTGTATGTGTATTTGTATATCCGCTTTAAATTCTCAAATCATTCAGACTGAAAAATCAACTCATCTATTAACGTACAGTCTTCTTGAATATTTTTATTTGTTTCGGTTGAAAATAATAAATGGTTCCAGAGATGAGAAATTTTGCCGCTGAAAATATATTAAATAATTCATCGCACAATTATTTACATTTATGCACACTTTCTTTGCCAGACAATCGATTCAATCATATAGCAATATTATCCAAGTCATATATTGTGGTCAAAACAATACAGAAACGCAAAGGACACAGTAAGTTAGCATATCAATGAAAATAGTTGCATTTAATAGACTTTATCGAATTCTGTTAGTTTTATCAAATTCTGTTCGTGTTTTAGTACTCAACCCACGATCCATAAATCTTTTGATAAGATCACTGCGCAAGGATGCAAATAATCAGCGTAAATGTCAGTAAAAAACAAGCGAGATCGATATGGCAGTGATACAATTATGGTGACAAATTCTTCTTTTTTTCCGATATGTCTTTTATTCAGATATGTCTTTCAATTGCGAAAAGCAATATTGAAAGTCCTTTAGGTTGAGTTCCACATCAACACCAAGTAGGAAAAAATTTAAAATGCCTGTCTATCTGAAATGCAGCTTAGATAACATTGTGCAAAAACCATATTTTTGTTTTACAATCATAAGTGACTATTAGGTAAAATGTGGGTTTTTTAAACTTTAGAGATGACTATACAAGCACAAATTACGTAAATACACGACTTGCGACTTACATAAATACTTTAAACATTATTTATTTAAAACTTTTAAGTTTTCTTCTAAAATTCATCACATTTTGATGAAATCTGAATACAAATCAGTTGTGTCGTTAATGTTACTTTATATGCGTGATTTTGTATGTCAAGGCATTAATGTAATTTTCTGAGAAGGGAGATAACTTCTTGATATACCTGTTTTATATAAATGTAATCTGATTATCAGTTAACCATGATATATTTAAAAGAAAATAATATTCACTCGATCTTGCAATTAATATCATTATTGTTAATGTAATATTTCGTTGCAACGGTCTTGTCTTTTCCTATTTAAAAAACGGAAACATTATTTCGCTTTTATTACTTGTGCAGTGTTTCGAAACTGATACACTAGCTTCCGCTGTTACAAACGACACCTTTCGTAACAATTTATCATGGTCATACTTTTGTTGAAATGTGAGCGCTCCGGTGGCCTAGTGGTTATAGCATCACTATAAACTGCCACACTGCAGACATCGTAGTGATATGACTGAAAAATTGTTAAAGCGACGTTATAATTCTAAATCACACACACACATACACACACTTTTGTTGAAATAGCTTTTGTTGACTTGAATGTTAAAATTGATCCCCTTTATATCTTTGATGTTTCTAAATGAAGACTTTTTTCTCCTTAAAATACCTAACATATATTTTAGGCTAGATTGATATGCAGATGTTATATGGGACAGATATGTAAACACTTGGAAACACCATCTACCACGTAGGGGAAATGCAGGTCGCTTTTAAAATGCTTTCTGTCTGTATTTGACATACAACATTATAAGTATACAAGATAATGAGAAAATGTGAGTTATAAAGTGACAAAATCTCAATTTAAACTAGAAATGACAAAAATACATATTTGACTGGAGCTATGATTAAATATATGACTGGCTTTGGACAGTATTTGCTTTTTAGGCAAAACAATAAATTATGCAATCTGAAGCTGGTATTGTGTCATACATGATATAAATTGTATAACGTTATTCTTAGAAGTCATAACTAAGCTTACATCACTCAGCTGAACAAACTGCGCTATATCAGCTCTAGAAATAATATAGTGTAGTGCTCTCTTATTTGTCAGTGTTTGATTTTGCAATATAAGACGAGTCTTCAATTTGTTTTGCTGCATAATCGGAATGCTTTGCCATCAAGTCCAATTGGTTATGCAGTCCATATAAAAGAATGTAATAACGTTTCAGGTGCATGAATCATGACCAACATCAATCGCATCTTTGTGGCGACTTGACGGTATTTTCTCTGAGAATGGGATAGTCGTGCGAGGTATTCCAGTTAGGTTAAGAGCGATAGGACAGGAGAATGGGAAGGAAAGTGTTCAGCATCCAACACTTATTGAATCAAGGAATATTTCATTACCACCTTTGTACATCAAGCTGGGTCTGATGAAGAACTTTGACAAGGCTATGGATAAAAACAAGCAGCTTTCAAGTACCTCCGTGGAACGTTGCCACCGTTACGTGAAACTAAGATAAAGGAAGTTGTCTATATTGATCACAGACTCGCAAACTTCTTTGAAATGATATATTTGACAGTGCATTGCATGGCAAGAAAACGTGGTATGAAAGGTAGAAAACTTAAGGAGTTAGAGGAAAACCTTCTCAAGGCATTCACAAGCCTTGCTTGCAACGTGTCACTAAAGATACTCTTTTTTTGCACTCTCATATAGATTTTTTTTTCTTCACCAAACTACGGAGCAGTTACTTTTATTATCTTGTGCAGTGTGAGTCATTTAAATGCTTCATCATCAGTTAAGTCAGAGCCTGCAGTAAGACCGGGGAACTTTGTCAGTGGACGGTTGTTCACAATATGTGACGTGCTCTCTAGAGCTCCATAGCAACCGGAAGAATCAGTGGCCTGGCCCCATGGGACAATATTAACTGCACAACGACCCTGTCCTGTCCAAAAGCGGTTCAGCGTTGTCCACAGATGACGTAAATGGTTGAAGCCAGGCGTGCAGACGGATGACTCGGCTATGAGGTAGTGAGTTACAATATCTATTGAAAACCACTCGACACTCCATTAATATCCTCCGGAAACGAGACTGAACAAATTGGGCATATAGGAAGTCAAGCAGGCTGCTGGATGTGAGGTGATTTCCATGTATAGTGGAAATTTCTCACTGGCATAAACCTTATCCAACACTTTTGTGTTTGCTTCCTTACGGAGCAGTGAGCAACGAGCATGGCGCACGATTTCACTTGGACATTGCAAGAGTGGAGAAACACTATCAGGGAAAATGGATCCCATCAATGCTTGCAGACAGACTGTTGCTGGATAGTGACAAGAGATGCTCCATTTAATTAATACAATACACAACCCATAACGCGCTTAGTAGACCTTGAATAAAGAAGTAAATTATGCACTATATATATATATATATATATATATATATATATATATATATATATATATATATATATATATATATATAAGTTAGTGTACTTTGCACTGGTCCAGGCTCATTTTTTGAGCTTATGGGACTAACCATTTTGGTCAGTTGTGTGATTCGATCATGTACAATTTACACAAGCTCAATATATAAAGAAATTTGGTTCACAGTAAATGTATGTGACATAAAGTTATGCCAACATTCTCTCTATGGTGAATGTTACAAATGCAAATCACTTCATGACACACCTGTCGCTGTCAGAAGTATGTAATATATATATATATATATATATATATATATATATATATATATATATATATATATATATATATATATATATATATATATATATATATATATATATATAGGTAGAGCGCCACCAAAGCTAACATGTTTCGTATCTCATCTGTATAACAATCGTTAAGGGTGGTCAGAAACCAAAAATATTTTATTAAATAGTCGTTAGATTTAGTGAAGTATAATGTTATTATTTCTTCCCATTTGTTTTTCTATAATAAATGTTTTTTATTTTTCATATTTTGGTGTAATGCTCTATCTGAGGACACTTCCCTTCCAAGTCTTCACATTAAAAGTAGGCTCCAGCGTTCTGGCGCGTAATTATTGGGCTTCTGGCATGGACAAAACTTTGTACCCTTAAGTCCTGATTTTGACAAGTGTTAATGGGTCCCGATTGATATCCACTTGGAGTAAGACGAAGCTATAGCTTGGTATCAAAACCCTAAAACTGAACCCTGAAAATACATGCCTGGAAATACTCGTAAGCATAGATTATCGATTTCGAGTCCATCTTGGTTTGATGTTGAATACAAAACATAAATGAACAGAATGTTTTAACTATCGAAATTTGTACAGAAAACACTATTCAGAAGAAAATGTTAAACGTTTGGTCTAGATGCGCTCTACGTTCAAGGCAAATATTTTAACATATCGAGGTAAATTTTGCAGATGGCCGAACAAATAAAATGCTAGACGCTCGTAAACGAAATGTTAAGGGATACCGGCAAATTTTGAGGAGATGTATTACTAAACAAATACGTGCTAGATCAATTAATTAATGTGAATAGTTTAAAAGACTTGATATATAAATATTGTTTCAACAAGATGTTATTCAACAATATGTTTTGTTTTACCTTGACACTTTCCATGCTTCGTATACTTTGTAGTTTTGCATACAGGAAAAGAAAATAGCTAGCCAGGAGGGTCTCAATGATCAATGGATGTTACACTAAATGTTCTTCATCAAGGAAAAAATATTATCGTGATGCTTGCATCGGTTTTTTCTTTTGATTTATATGTAAGTTTTCACTTTAACTCCTTTTGAAAGCTGTGTTGTAGTTATCATTTGTCATCTTGCAATGAACTGTTAATTGTTTATTAGTTTAAAATTCATTATTACATATTATACAGAGACATGTGGCATGCTGTTTATTATCTTCTGAGATGGTTTTAATGTATATCCATTTGGATCCAATTACTATGAAACACGAACATGACAAATATCTATGTTATTCTAACAGGTGAGTCGAGAAATAGATCTTGTATGTACATTTGATACAGCCTGTTCTAAAGTCGGAAGTCTCAGGTTGGCTTGATAATTGCTTCTCTGCGTGCGAAGAAATAATTTTCAATTTAATATTTCTTTACTGGCACATATGAAATATATTTTAATTGCAAACCTTTTCTCTTCATTTTGCAACTCATTACAAATTAATGAGTTCAGTTTATGAAAGTTGTGTATGTTCAAGTAAACAACATTATTATAGTGCTTTTAAAATTTCCCGAAATAAATTCTTATAATGTCAAGTTTTCCTAATTGATTTCAACACAGAGAAATGCTATGCATGCTATCAAAGTTTACGAATTGTAATTTAAGGATATTTATGGTTTGTCCCAATGTACTCGGCTTTCATATAAAACATATTAAAGTTAGTGCTGATTTAAAGCGTCCTTACATAATAAACAAGCATTTACATTATTTTGAATTGACACTAATACAATTTGTCATATTTGATAATGTTATAAGGGAGAGAAATTATAGAAAAGTTTCTTCTTATGTAAAGGATTACTGGCATTCCATATATCTGAAAATTATTACTCAATGAAATGCATATCATCTAGAGAAAGGATCTAAATATATGATATATAAAAAGAATTTTCATTTAATTACCAAACACGTGAACATTATTTAAACATATACAGCTCATTAAATGTTTCTTAAAGGAGAACATAAATATATATATATATATATATATATATATATATATATATATATATATATATATATATATATATATATATATATATATATATATATATATATCTATAATGTATGTAATTCTCTACAAATTTTAATTCGACTGTAATGTTTATAAATTACATATCGTAGTCGGGTTGTGATTATATTGCGCAGAAGAAACCACTATTCTGTAAATTGCAGTTTTTTCGAGGTTTTAGGAGATGACAGATCACGTGGTCTCGTGACGCAATACTAGCCAGTCCTGAAACAGAAACAAGGCGAGCGAAACAGACTGGAGGAGACTAGACTTGGGTTGCACATTAAAAAATTGAATCTGTTTCCAAGAGTTGCTCATAACTTATATCTGTTGACCTTTGTGTAAAGAATTTAAAGAAAAGCAATGTAATTTTAACATAAATACTTACACATTGTGTCCTGTGCAAAAATGTAATAAGGATTAGTGAGGTGCCAAATGTAAAAAATAAAAATTTACCACAATGCAATAAATTCATTTAAGAAGGACGAGATTTAATAGTATTATAGGTAAATGACGTATTCATTACCTACCCCCAACACACCACCTAAGACTAATATTTTGAAAATATACATCCAACACTGAAACACTGAGAGATAATACTGAATTCTGTGCGAAGTGACTAGAACGAGTATCGACATTTGTGTGAAACAATATATATATATATATATATATATATATATATATATATATATATATATATATATATATATATATATATATATATATATATATATATATATATATATATATATATATTACCGGGACGGTGTAAAACGCATTAGGAACAGTTTTCATCGGTCTTAACTAACGCATTCGTTTAAAAAAATAGGACAAATAAATCTGCAAAAAAGAAATCGAAAGTAATTAATTTAAACATTAAGAAGCTTCCTTCTTATGATACAATCAGTGTATTTTACATGCAGGTTACGTTTAGCTTATTGACAAATCTGATAATATATATGTCTGGTATAATAGTTTATGTACTGTACTGGTCAGTGCTCAAAGAAAACGTTTTTAGGCGCAGGCATTGGGCTAGAGATTAGAATGAACTAACAAGCCTTGACTGAAATTCCACGAGACCGGACAGTTCATACCTGTCAACTCTCAAGCAGGGAAAAAAAACCTCCCCATTTTGGCGATATTTCCTCACCTACTTCCCAATGTAGTAATATCTCCAAATTGTTCGCCGAGAACTCTTGATTATTACTTTATGTTAGTCAATTTCATTTCTCAGAAAAAACAGGACCAAACCATACATAAATAGATATAACGTATGCAATCCACATATGCCATATTCTATCACTTGTAAATATTGTAGTGATGAAATCAGTGCTGATTTGGGCATAAGCTAATCAAACTACAGCTTAAGGCCTCAAAATTTGAAGGGCCTCTCAAATTTATATTATGCCAAATAGGGCCTCTACAGCTTCCCATAGCTTAGGGCCTCGCTATCCTGCACTGGACCAAATGATTAATATTACACATTTATTTTCGTCAATAAATAAAATGTTAAAATTAAACATTCTTCAGATTTTTAAACCATAACAACAGCAATATAGTAAAAACATTTAAAAAATTCTTACTAATTAGCTTAAATCCCATTGAATGATCATTGTGAATGCTGTGTCATTTTTTTCTGCAAAACAAAATCGCATCTCCATTTCCGCCAAATAAACTCGGCCAGTTAACACCTGACATTCCTGTACAGTATATGTAAAGTTTTTTTTACTTGGATTAAATTAAAAGAAGGAATAAAACAATAATATTATGCAGTGTATGTACCCTTAAAAATAATCCAGTATAATTATTTTTATTCAGTAACAGTGTCAAATGCCTTAAGATCTAAACCTATGAAAATAAGATGCGACATGCGACATAAAATGTGGGAAGAACAGTTGCCACATGTATGGTAACTTGCTACTGCAGATTTTAAGATGACTGAAGAAGATTGTGTTTTTTCGAAACATAACCGTGTCAGGGGTTCAGAATATTTTTTTTAGCCAAGCTTCCATTTCATCAAAATCAGACCTAAATTTCACATTGGACAGTGGTAATTTGATTTGGATTGTACTGTGTTATGGCATGTATGTCAACATCCTGAAAATACATTTACTCATTTCCTCAGGCAAACAAATTTTGTTTCGATAAGCCCGTTGGGCACATCACTTTGAATACAGGATGGGCCCGAACTAAAATTAGAGGGACCCTAGGTGTCGGGCTATTGATTTTTGTTAGCACTGCAGTTGTAGATAAAAGATCTGTGAATTGATTGTTGCATTTTGTGGTCACTTACTCGGGCTTCTGCCTATTTTCCTAACTCCAAGGATTTAAAATATTTTTACTCTGCAATTGCCAAGCGGGATGCTTGTGTCGCTACTATGACGTCACATCACGAAAGTATCCAAATAGGCGCGGAAATGTTTCATACCAGATAATGGAAATTCAGCGTATAGAAGATATGCCAATATTTAAATATTGGCATTACGGTCGCAGATGATACTTCAGAATAAGGTTTGATTCCATAGTGCTTTTATTATTATTCTATATTTATTTATACTGATTTTTGGTTTCCTTTAAGCAACCCTTTTAGGACTACAACAATAAATGTAAAAATTATACTTATAAACTGCAAGTATGTGTTTAATTAATCTGCTTTCATCGATGTCTATTTAAATTTAACCGGGCCGAAAAGTGTAATGAAGCTTCTTGTTTCTTTAGCAGCAAAGGCCGCGATTTATCCAAGCGTTTGCTCTCAATTTGAAATGGACTTGAGAGAAGACTAAGGATGACCATGTAAAGCATACCTCATAATAAAAATATAGACTAAGATGATGACATCGAGATTCTTTAACACACTACATACAACCTTTACAAAAAAGTACAAGTGATTGCTCAGTGGCAGCACAAAAAGACACAAGCGGTGATTCATTAATATGTTGATGGATTAAATAAGTTAATTTAAAGCCATATTTGGCTTCTATATTCGATTTTTAATCCGTTATTTAAGATAAAGTGTTCAAATGCAATTTTACCACCTTGCATATCTAAGATAACGGTTTTGTAGCAGCAACAATAACGAATCAAATAATTTCTATAGGATTACATGATCATGTTTGGGTATTTATCGACGTGTACATTTTACCTAATCACTCACAAAGTAAACAAAGTCCGAAGGACTATATGCTAACTTTTTGAATGATTAGATAAACTTTACACATCGATAAACATCGAACTTGCTTCCCGTCTCTCATCAGATCAGCAGAATTGATCAACAAAATAGTCACTTTTATGATCATCGAAGATTCCTTTCATTAGAAATGTAAACTACGATAGTTCACATAATCCGATCTTCGTTAGCCACGAGTCGTCGATTCCTTATACAGTGATATAGAGTACTCTACGGAGTTTCGAACCCAGGTTCGCGAGTAAATGGCACCTATCGCCTTGCCTGCACTCACCAAACCATATACGTCACGACTAAGCACGCATCACCAATAAATGATGGCATTGAATCGTTGTTATATAAGCTCGTGCGTACCAGACACACTCGCATGACGACCTGGTAATTAATTCTCAAATATATACACAGTCGTTCCAGATTCCTATGAAAGAAATCAAGGTATATAGGAGTTTTGTATTACAAAAAATTATAAATATATACCAGACAGAACAGACTGTGCTATCCCTGGATTCTGTAGTAAAATCTTGATAATAGTGGGCAGAAATAATAGTTTAATATAAACAATACTATCATACAGGTTAGAGAAATTGAATTCGTACTCTACGGAGTTTCAAACCCAGGTCCGCGAGTAAATGGCACCCATCGCCTTGCCTGCACGCACCAACCCATATACCATAACTACTAAGCACGCATCACCAATAAATTATGGCACTGAATCGTTGTTATATAAGCTCGTGCGTAGCAGACACACTATATATTGTAAAAATGTTATATAATACAAAACTCCTATATATCATGAATTCTTTCATAGGATATCTGGAACGACTGTATATATATATATATATATATATATATATATATATATATATATATATATATATATATATATATATATATATATATATATATATATATATATATGAGAATGAGAATTAGTTACTAGATAGATAGATAGATAGATAGATAGATAGATAGATAGATAGATAGATAGATAGATAGATAGATAGATAGATAGATAGATAGATAGATAGATAATGGATGATGCTGTAGAACCGGGCAATTCCGTTATTTTCAAAAGTTACTCGTGTTGATATAGCAGTAGTTGTCATTATTTTCTACGCATTTTGAGCTCTGAAAAGCTAAATCGTGTCCGTTGGAGTGAAATCCCTTGCTTGACATACAAAAGACATCTAATGACAGCTGCTGGAACATGTTATCAATTTGAAATGCTACAATTTTTCGAAGATCGCCTTGTAGAGTTCTGCCTTATGCCTTCTTCGGCAAAAGGCGTAAGTGCTGGAGTGTGGGAAGGTATATGCAATTACATTGTTTTAATTTCCAATGTTAGATTTTAATCTGGGGTTTTGTAAATTTTTTATCGCAAATCACAGGAATGTGTGAGTGTGAGCTTTTTGTTATTATTATTATTATGGTATAAGGCGTTGATATAGCTAACACTCTACATCAAATGACCTGGAATCATGGAAAGAAAATTAGTCCGCAGAATTTATCGATGTATATAAACTTCCTGATCAGTATCACTTGACAGTTTAGATCCAGTCAAATTGTAAAAAAGTGGTCAATTTATAAAATTGGAATTATTTCATATTGAAGTAATTTTATCATAAAACAATGCGTGTTATGAATGGAACTCTGAATCAAGGGAGAATAAAAATAGCGGCAATGATTCTTCGGCATTTTGTTTTGCACATGATAAAATGAAAGGCATTAAAACAGGTTAGGGAATGAACGGCTATGAAATGCGTTTGACCTATTCGACATTTAATGGTTATTGGTGGGAATGTTACTCCTCTAGGGCCAAATACCCCGGTGAGAAACAACTTCTTTGATATAATTACTGTGGTCCTGGAACTCGACTTGATATCCGACTTGATGATCAGGATCAACAAAGACCATGAGAGTATCCAGTCAATAAAATTCATCAAGCATGTCGTGTTCATGACTTTGCTTATAAAAGTAAAGATTTACAGCAGCGGCATCTCGCAGATGTGAAATTAATTCATGCGGTAAATACTATATAATAAATCTCTCAGAGAAAATGTCGCTGGTTTTCTGATAAAATCAGTTATGAAAGGTAAAATGATGTTCGGGGCTGTTAATTAATCATGTAGCTATTATAATGAAATTCATTTATTATTCCTCGAGTAGATATTGGAGAGGTAAAGCAGTAATTACTAAACTTGCTGCTTCAGCAAAAGTTTCACGTAATGTTACTGCATCATGGTCAGCACGACAGGCAATATGGCAATTATATCTACCACCACTTTAAACAATTCATTACTCACATTTTGATGTCAGCATCCCCGATGAAGTTTATCAACCAAATATTTTGTTTTTACCACATGATACTGTTAAAACACGTGGACGAAAGTCACGCAAGTACAAATACGAATTGTCTGTTGTTGACGTTGCAAATAGATATAAAGAAATCGAACCAGCATCAACAAAGGCAGCATCTGAAGTTGCTCTGCGTTTGAACGACTATATAAGCTTGGTGGTCAACAATGGCGACCGTTATTACAGGTTGATCCTGGCAAAGATATCTTGGTGAGGTATCTTTGATGAAAAAAAACATGACGTTAAAATCAGACGAGGACATACTGAAATTCATCGTGATCAAGCACTTGTTTTAAGATTTAATCAACACTTGCTGAGCGACTATTGGGATATCAATACGCGAGGGAAATATCTACTGACTTTAAGTCAAGTGAGCAATCTTGTGAATGGGTTGCAAGGTTACCAAGTGTGATATCTGCATTGAATAATGAAATTATTCGTGCAACTTCAATGAAACCTTCTGATGGAATAACAATATATATATATATATATATATATATATATATCTCTAGATATCTATAGATATCTATATATATAGATATATATATATATATATAGATAGATATATACCCCGTCGCGACTGTAGTTATAATACAGCCTTTGGAGCCTGGGAAGAAAAGTGTTCAGCATCCATCACTTGTTGAATCAAGGAATATTTTGTTATCACCCTTTCACATCAAGATGGTCTGATGAAGAACTTTGGTAAGTCCATAAACAAAACACAAGCAGCTTTCAAGTATCTCCGTGTAAAATATCCAATGTTAAATGAAGTTAAGATAAAACATTGTGTATTTGTTGGTCCTCAGATTCCTGAACTTCTTCGAGTGCATGCATTTGACATTGCCTTCCAGTTAGTGGCAATACATTTTCTCGGAACCAAGACAGACAACTACAGGTGGCGCTCACCAGTTACTATTTATTTTCGAGAGAATGGTGTATATAATGTGAAGTTGTTTGCATTTAAAACATGCACAATAGAGAGAATGT
The DNA here is from genome assembly GCA_016746295.1 of Potamilus streckersoni. Lineage (NCBI taxonomy): Eukaryota > Metazoa > Mollusca > Bivalvia > Unionida > Unionidae > Potamilus > Potamilus streckersoni. Next base: position 368,099 of record JAEAOA010001729.1, on the reverse strand, counting down.
TGGCATACCTCTATGCTACTTTCATGTAATGTGGTTGACATTTCTTTTGGATTTTGTACTTTCAGAAATTGTAAATGATCTTAGCACACTACAAACTAAACTGACTGCTTCCTTGTACTCCAAAACTCAACCTGAATTTGTCTAAAGTACAGTATCCTTGACAGCTATTAAAATACGGAACTTAAATTTTGCCAGACAAGACAATACCAGCTTCTGAAAGTGCAATGAATGAATTACCAAACATGCAAAATGTAAAAATGTTATCGGCTCTTTTTTACAATTCACCACTGAAGTTAAGGATGACGTGTGAGATATTTAGACTTTTAACGTAGCTTTTATCAATCATGTCGCTTCGTTGTTTACAGTGGACAGTTTATTGTAATGTCTAGCACTAGGGCATCGTGCCTACTCAGTCATATGATCATAAAAACAGATCGACCGGCTCTAACAGTAAACACTTAATGCTGCTTGTCAAGCGATGTTAGTCTCATTTTGTCATTTTTTATGTCTTTTGTCTGATTCCACCGCGGTTTGAACCCAAGACGTCCCTTATCAGAGGCGGACTCTCTAACCACTAACCACCGAACGGTATATAAAAAGAAAATGAGCTATAAACGTTATCATCTGTATTAAATAGATTTTGTTATCTGTTTGTGGCGAGAAGGTTTTGGCAAGGGTTTTACAAACTAAAACTAAATCAAACGAACCTTGTGATTTCGAAATGACCCGTCTGTACTTGATGCATTACGCTCAGATTATTACAGCAGTTCATGACTGGCAACGATAAAAATTGATGCTAACATGTAAACCACATGCACAATAAATGAGACCTCACGGCTTTCACTTATGTTGATCAACAATCACTGAGCAGTGTAAATTGGCATAATTGTGAGCTTTAATTTTGAAGATAAATTTCACATGGAAATCACCAACATATTTTCGGATCAGCACAAGGGCGCGCAAAAAACAGGCTTCGAGAAATGAAAATCATTCTCTTGTTTCCTTATCAATGGATTGGTGGTATATTTAAAAACTTAACAGATAATATAAGTTTGAAATTGTAAATTTGTACTAAATATTAATTTATTTGCCTTACAATGCACAGTACGTCTCTACAAGTTTTCTTATAAGAAGAAGCCAAAGCCAGCAGGCTCAACTTTGAGATATAGTTTGCTGGAAATCACAAAGAAACATATTTTACCCCTAGATAAAACAATATAACAATATTCAAGACGTAAAAAGAAAGAATGCACATTCAATATTGGATTAGTTTTTCTCGTGTTTTCACACCAGTTAGGATCCTTATCTTATCTTCAAGTTGTATCGTACACTACAAGCAACACATTATTATTATAGGATACCATAATCCATACCAAGAAGTAAACCAGACAAGATCAGTTTAGAATTCAAATAGAATGTATTGACTAAGTTAAGTGTCCCACCTCTTTCTAAAAGGCACCATACCGTCTATATGTACCTTTAAAGGTTTTTCCACCTCTAACATAGAAAGTGATTTAACAAGATTTGTTTCGTAAACTACTTATGTTGGCACTGCTGAAAGCATCTGAGTCTAGCAAGTCCTAAAACAGATAGAGCTCGAATAAATTATCTAACACAATAACTATCAGGTCATCTGCAAACACACATAGGCATGCGTAAGAAAATAATTAAGTCCACACGTCATGCGAGTTTGTGTAATCTTGTTTTAAATCTGTTACCAAGAAAGTTTAAGTTAAAATATAAGAAACACGTTTAGAAAAATCCCCAAACTATTTAATTTGCTTGTAAATCAAGCCAGGTCATCTACATATTGATAAAAAATAAATCATACCGAATTTAATTTTTAATCCTCAAAATAGTTTATTAAAAATGTGCTAGTACTTGCCACGATGGCGTAAAGACGGTATCAAATTCAAGATTCCACCGCTGGGAACAGTGGAGAAATGAAAATACAAACCTCATAGTCTAGCCAGAATCTGATGTGTCATATTCATGAAATTAAAGAACACGCAAACAAGTGCATTAAGTATATGATCTCAGATAGAGAACGGAAATATCGACTTTATATTATTTAAATGTTTCCTGTTAACTGTTTCTTTTCCCCGTGTATTTTTACATCATGTTACGATAAGTGCCAACTTCTGCGCTTAAAATATACTGCGTATAACATATGTTCTAGTCTGTAAGGCTAGTATGGGTCAGAAAGATAAAGTCTAATTTAGAACCTCAAAATTTATGTGACGATGTTTTATAAGGGAATCAGATATTAGTTATCGACAGCGGTTATGTTTCAGATGCTTTTGTGCACAAGCAATTAATAATATGTATATCAATATATGTTCACTAAATCAAGCAACACCAGTTCAGTTGAACGGTAAACATATCATGTCTATCTTATTCGTCCCTTAACAATCCCTGACAACGACATAAATACGCACTATGGAATATTCACTATGATGTTACAGGGAGTACGAAGAATTAAAACTATGCTCGAGAATTGAATATTGGCTGATTTCGTTAACACATACTGCTCAAAGAAAGGTTTTATGACTTTAAGCAGCAGTGAGGGTGAACCCTACAAAGTTGTAGAGACCTTTTTTTTTTTTTACCAAAAATAAGGGTTCCTACAGAGGCTGAAAAAAGTCAACGTTAAACCAGCGCTTCTAACTTGTCTATTATGGTAATAAATCCTTTTAGTTAGCTCAGTTATGTTAAACCATTATTGACTTTTTATAAACAAATTTACACTATTTCTTTTACTTGTCTGTTCACATAATTTTTGTCGTTCACCCTCCCTGCTGCTTTGAATTAAACAGCCAGTATATATATATATATATATATATATATATATATATATATATATATATATATATATATATATATATATATATATATATATATATATATATATATATATCATAATAATAATTGAATATTGGAGAACCACATTCAGCTAGATGAGCTCGAGAACGACTAAAGGTAATTAGAAAATATTTACACGTCTGTGATTTAGTTAAACAACTACAGTCTCGACGGTGTATATATATATATATATATATATATATATATATATATATATATATATATATATATATATATATATATATATATATATATATATTGTTATTCCATCAGAAGGTTTCATTGAAGTTGCACGAATAATTTCATTATTCAATGCAGATATCACACTTGGTAACCTTGCAACCCATTCACAAGATTGCTCACTTGACTTAAAGTCAGTAGATATATCCCTCGCGTATTGATATCCCAATAATCGCTCAGCAAGTGTTGATTAAATCTTAAAACAAGTGCTTGATGACGATGAATGGGATGTGGTGTAGTGGGAATCTCTTGCACGACTATCACATTTTCAAAGAAAACAGCAGTACTTTGTGTATCCAGTCTGCAGACCAAGCAAGAAAGCAGGAACCTTCAAGTCGCCATAAAGCTGCTACTCATGTTGGTCATAGTTTATACACCTGAAACGTTATTTCATGTTTTCGTAAGTTTCCTTCATATGGACTGAATGGTCAACTGTAATTGACGGCAAAACATTGCCATTATGCAGCAAAAGATATTTTAGACTCGTCCTCGATGAATTAATCAATAGTCTCAACTCATCTGCATAATGAACGATATTGAGTGCTGCCATCTCACCATCGATGTTGTTGTAGGCTACAAGATCACCTTCCATGAAGAAGAATGGGACAAGATCCTTTTACGGTCATAGAACATGGAATCCTAACATCACTTGCCAGAAGATTCCACTGTTGTCGTCTGGAGCAAGACAGCCCTGCTTACTCTTGTATTGTTCCAAATCCCTGACAATGTCATTCAGTTCACCTTGTGCTATGAGGTGTGGTTCAGATGAGGATGAGGATGTGAAAAGATATGGGTCATGTGACATTGATGGTTCAGGACTAGAAATTTGATCCTCCTACTTTTACTCGTCTGACTCAAGTGAGAATCAATCTGGTGCTTCAGGAACAAGCAGTGCTTCTCCCTTGGGTACTGGGCGTATGTTTGGACATGATCGAATGTTTGGATAACGTACAGTCCAAAAGTCTACGTTTTCTTCTTTGACATATCTTTCTCAATCGGAGGTACCATGTAGACGTATCAATTGCTGATATGATCTCTTAGCTCTCTCTCAAAATCATTGTCACTGCAGCATATGTTTGGGGCTGATCTTTTGTCCTGATCTCCACCTTTTCAGAATAATAAGGTTGATAGGCTTTTTTAACCATCATGGTTATACTGTGCTTTTGTGATGCAAATGTCACTTCACCACAAACATAGATGAACTTATATGCGTTGTGCACACAAGTATGAGGCATCTCTGCTCATTTTAACTAAAGAGAAAATTTGTCCCTTTGCAAAATTAAACACTGACAAATAAGAGAGCATGACACTATGATTTCTTGAGCTAATATAGGGCAATTTGTTCAGCAGAGTAATGTAAGCTTAGTTATGATTGCATTATAGATGACTTCTTGGACGCAATACCAGCTTCAGTTTACATCATTGATCATTTAGCTTTAATGCACTTATACTCCGCCATTCTCAAGTCAATTATGTTTTATATTGACCCAGTACCAAGAAAACTAGAGTCAATCAATCAACAACTTTAAGTATCATTTCGTTCTCAGTGACCCATAACTAGTAAAGTTTTACTATATTGATTTAGGAATCAATTTGACTGTATACTAATATTATTTAAATAGGGAAAATGATTTTTGCTTGAGTATGCAATACCTGCCTATAAAATGAGCAAGTCGAGCAAGTTTTTGATACGTGCGGGTCTGACTTAAGGCCAACCTAAATTACACACATCAATCATGCACAAAAAAGGGAATCAAAAGTCAATTTTGCAGTGCTTAAAATATACAAGAATTTCTTTAAATATACAGGATAACGAGTGGAAACTTTTGAAATTTGTTTTCTTTTCATTGAAACCCTACGAAATGTAGAAAATTGAGGAGAGCAGCCTTAATTAACATTTGAAAATATCTTAGGTAGAATATTTATTAATTCAATAATTTATTCGTAATTACCTCTGAAACATTAAAGACGGAGGTTCTAATTCGTCCAGTCGCTAGAAAATGGAAAGGTATTATATCATGCTCATTTCAGTTAAAGATTAAATAGGTGAAATAAATAATCCATCCGTTTTCAACACAGGTCTGACCAGACAACGCTAATCCGTCACTTTAATCGTGAGTGAATAGCAAGTGATTAGTAAGCTGCTCAATGAAACTCTGCAGCCAATTAACTATGACCTATCAGGTGTTGTTCGCATACCAAACAACCCTACAATTTAAAGTATTGATATTTACTTAGTTGAATATACCTGGTTTTAAAACGGTCCTTCACAATAGTAGATGGAAAATAGCATCGTCTCTTATACATCTTCTTTGTTGGAGTATCTATTCTAAAAAAACATTGGCACTTTTTATGGTATAAAGATCAATATTTTTGTCATTAACACAGGCAATGCTCTCATACATGAGAGAGAGAGAGAGAGAGAGAGAGAGAGAGAGAGAGAGAGAGAGAGAGAGAGAGAGAGAGAGAGAGAGAGAGAGAGAGAGAGAGAGAGAGAGAGAGAGAGAGAGAGAGAGAATTGCTACAAAACCTCATTCTGAACTATTGCATTACGAATTGATACGTTGCCAGGTCTTTTTTTTATAAATAATGAAAAGACAATATTGACACGATTTATTACCAAAATCTTGTGTTTTAATTTCAGGACAAAATCAGCATGAAAAATACATCTTGTTGGAGGCCTTGGTGTTTTAGATCAGGAGTTATTAAGTTTTCAAAAAACATACAAAAATTAATTTCTGTATTTTTTAGGACAAATGCTCAACTATTTAATATAATAGACCAATTGCTAGTCACTCAAGTCTCGTGTAGTTGTTTAACAGTGTACAGGTGAAAGGAAACCCATTTAAAACTGAATACAATCAAAATGCAATTAAAGGAGATTATGTTTCAGAATTTCTAAAAACGTAGCATAATATCGTTCAAGATCTGATAACATAAATTTATCATACGTGGAATATGATTTAGTCACACTGCATGGACTTTGAAATTAAATAACTGTTTTAACACTCTATTATATAACATAATTATGTATCTCTATACAGGGCAGCATCATGTACGTACCAAGTGGTACATGTCATTATGATAGACATTTTATTAAAGTTAATGTATCTGAGAACGTATCTAAAGACGCTTACGAGTGCATTTTGATTACCGACAGATCTTGTAATGCATTGCTGTATACGCTGTGTGAAAGTTTTATCAAAATCTAACTATAATTACCTAGATTAATGAATTGTCTATGAATGTTATGGGTCAATATAGTTTCAGTCTGAAATGAAGAAATATTGCCAGTTGGGTTAACCAACTAAAAATCATCCTCTATATTTTTAAAGGAGACGCATAGTATAATTGAGATTAAAGATATTGGGAAACCAAATGGGGTTAGAAGTGTATGTTGAGGTATAAATCTAGCAGTACTGCTGGTTTTGCAGATCTGTTTAGAACTAATTTTGAATTTATTATTCAGGGAAAGAGCTATTATTGTCAGGGTAGATACAGTTTATTAAATGAATCAGATAATGGACATATATTTACTCAAGTAAATTTCTACGGTCATGATGAAATATTAAACTGGATATCTTGAGAATTAGTCTGTTATATAATGTGATGACTGTAATGTTGTTTATATGTTTGACTCTTATAATATTGTCCATGATAAACCCGAAGAGCAGTCTATAACATCCAAGAACCAACTTGATTTACCAGATGCATGTAAACAGTTTAAGAAGACAACAAATTATTTATTTAGTACCAGATTTAACAGAGTAGATTGGACTATATTGCAATCTACGAAGAAATGTTTCCAAACATTATAGAGTGGTATGTTATTTCTGGCTAAAACAGTGCTGTTAGCAATAACAAATTATTTTTATCTGCATTGCCTAGATGTTTTGGGTATTAAAAATTTAATTCCAAGTTATTGAGAAAAAGTGATTATATTCAATTAGTAAAGTAATCTGTAGACGTAAGGTAGAAATATTCTATATTGAAGATTATAAGGAGAACCCACATAGGAAGAAACTAAATTGCAATGATCAACTATTTTGTTTTAATATTTTAAATGATAATAAGATAAGTTTTAATAAGGTATTCAGAAGCCAGCAGAGAAAAAAGAAAACAAAATTTAAGCAAAGTATAAATAACTCGATACATTACTTTACATATTATCATACAGCTAAACAAGGACGGAAGAAACCAAAAAAAAAATAAAAAAAATGATGGATATACCATTGAAGTGTACAAATTATTTTGGAAAAATTTAGCGGGTTTTGTCTTCGGATCTTTAATGCTGGATACGAACATATTTTAGAATTCCATTCTCAGGGAGGCATTAGTTGTGTTCAAAAAGATGATAGTCATAATATTTATAAAACAAAATTTTGACCAAAATCATTGCTTCATGTCTACTACATGACTAATTCAGTGTCTAGTATTAAAAGAGCAAACAAAGTACCTCCTTTCTTTTAATAGCGTGAACCAAAAGGGCATTTTGTAGTAAATAAAAAACCTTCTGTCATTAATAAAAAAACATTTATTTCAAGGTTATAATTTATGAGAGGTTGTTGCCAGGGAGATGGTCTTCAGTCCTGTTTTATTTAAATAGGAACTGAACATCTTGCAGCAGAACCAAAACAAAACATACGCATAGCAGGCATTTCCCAACATGAACAGGAGTTAAATATATCAGTCAACCTTGTCTCGCAAAAGCTGGACATTATTTAACTAGTGCCATAAACCATTTGAGATTGTTTCATCACAAGGTTTTTATTTCAGTAGAAATTATTTAGATAGATGGAAGAAAGAATAATTTCGTTCAATCTCACGAATGCCGTACCTTTCATTTTTTGTGTGCTTAAAATATAGTCTTAAACAAATCTGTAATATTAAAAGTAGATTATACTCTTTTGAAAACTATTAATTAAAAAATAAGCGTCCATCCGAATAACATAACATTTTACAAAAACAAAATCAATTTCAACACAGAATGTTCCATGCGTGTGAGATCACATTATTTGATACGGTGCACTGAACCGGGTAGCTTAGACCTGCGGCACACGATACATATTTATCCTGAAATGACACTTCAAAAAACCATTACATTGTTGCAATATTCATGTGAAAGGAAGATTCCTGGAGACAGAATTCCCATATTTGTTATGAAGTATTTGTGACCGGATATTGGCAATATTTTATTTGGAACAGTGACCTGTACAGAATACGTGGGAAAAATTCTTTTTGAGTCAGATGTGCATCACATATTGACCGCGCAAATATATCGTGGTTGGATAAAATTCGGTTAGTTGGGAGACAGGTTTATATCAACATTCTTCTTACTTATGTCACTTAACATTTAAACCACGATTGTAAATTAAATGGGTTCTATGATACAGATATATCGTCCTCCTCCTCTACACATACCCGTTATCAATTGAACAATACCCTAAGTATTATCTCTTGTTATTCTTCTTGGAATTCTACGTCATTTTTATATGATGTTTTTGTTATATATGTCATAGCTAACCCATGAATGCCATATTCAGATAGAAGCGACCATTTTCCCACAATTTCCTTTCGTGACTCAGTCGATAAATGGCCGCCAAAATGTTGATCGCAAATAAACATTCCAGAAGGCGGAAATTATGAGGTTTTTCCACGATCGCTGCTTCTCACTAAAGAGAATACTGCACAATAATTACATGGGGTTATTTGGATAAAAAAATATGGAATTACATATACTATAGGAAAACTATACCAGCTACCTGATAAAATAGGAAAACATATGTCCAGAAATTGCATCTGAATATTTATTTTTGTATACATTAAAGGCATCTTATTAAATTTTATGAACCACATTTAATCGGCTGAGTAGAAGGAAATTTATTATCATAAATTTAATGGATAAAATTGCATTTAACATTTTATTTCGCATGAGGCTTCTATCCAACCCTGATATAAGTTCAGAACTGAACTTTGGTATCTGCAACAAATGGTTAAATTTGAACCAGTCTATTTTATTGATGAAGATTTTCGAGGATTTACAACCAGGATTCTGAAGTGCTGAAGTAACAACATACGCCATAAAAATTCATTATATTGAAGCTCTGATTAATGGAACGTTCAATGAACAATTAGAGAGCAATATGAACGTGCATTACGACTGTGTTGAAGTAATTTATTAGTTTTCCCTTGCTCTTGGTTAATGATTTTTTTTATTTCCGTTTAATTGCCAGAAAGTGGCGCTTAACTAAAAGTTGTTCAGGTAGAACCTAAAGCTGGATTTTGTCAAGCATGGCATGTGAAAAATCACTTTGTGCCTTACTACATATACATATAGGTAAATTGATTGTGTATGGAAACTATTTTTTTAAAGCATTTTATTCGGCTGTGTAAAAACGTAAACTCACTATATTTTGTTCCTTTAAGTAGGTAAGAGACAAATTTTACATGGTCTTTTGCCTAGTTGGCCATTAGTTAGATCCATTACATCCATTTCCTCTTTTTTGTCTACTACTACTACTACAACTACTACTACTATAAACTGCTGCTGCTACTACTACTACTACTACTACTACTATTACTGCTACTAATATAAACTACTACTATAAACTATTACTACTACTTCTACTAATACTTCTACTACTACTACTCATGCTACTACTACTACGTACCTGAAACACATTCAGAATACAGCACGGCGGTTTGAATCAATATTTTGTGATAATGGAATGTTCTGAGAGTTCTAATTTGCATTTAGAAATTAACATTATATAAATGCTCGGTAGCTCCAGGTATTAAAGAAAATTGTCCACGCCAGACTGCGAAGTAGGCCTTCAATATATGGATATTTTTCATTTTCCTGTAATATGTTGTGTTTATATCATTAAAGGAACTGTGTCACTGTTAATCAAAATAGCAACCAACCAACATAAATGTCTTCATTGTTGCTTTATTAAACGAATTGTGCAAGCGGTGGGTTTAAATACCATTATAAAATATACATAAAATACATGCATACCTGATAAGACTAATAATAGTTAAAATAAATATTTTGATCCCTTTGATCCTTGCACAACTCGTTAACTTTTTATTTCCAAGTTAAAGGTATGACCACTTTATTTCTTGCACTGATGACAACCCCATTTAGCTTTTATCCCGTTCTTATTGGGGAAAAATTAAAATGAGAGCACCGAGGGCAGCCATAACATTGTATAACCTCGGTGTGGATGCTGAGTAGCTGATTAAATACATAGCATGGCTAGCTTTCTTGGCATCAATACTATATTACAAGTATCCCATCTATATGAGGTTAAATAATTTTTGACGCTGATTGTAGGGACACTTTCAAAAGTGCATGCATAAGAAATATTATCATCCTCAGACACAAATTCAATTGATAACTTACTCCCAGTGTAACCGTCGCTAATAACCCCACCTAAAACCGGATTCTCTGGCTATTTGACATCCTTGTGAATGTCGGCTGTGGCCTTATTTTCCAAGTATTGCTAGATAGTCCAATGGCAAATGTTACCATTCCCTTTGGGATTCCCATCTTGTTATGTTTCATCGTAATAGCACTGATGTAATTGCCGGATGTTTGGTGGCTGGAATCATGGATGGAACAAGTTCCAAACGGAGGAACTAGCAACCATGGTTGGCGCATGTTCTGACAGGAGCATGTAGGTGTTGAAAATGAGACATGCGGTTTTTGATGTAGGATAAGTATGGGATCCATGAAAGGAAATGGGGTTGAGATGAGGAATGCACAATAGGAGAAAGGTTTGGACTATGTGCAGTAGAGTCCGTGACAGAAAATTCATTTTTTGATTGACGTGTATTTATTATCAACTCAGGAACTATATCCTTATATCAACAATTACACTCACAGTGTTTTCTAGGACTATATATGTCTGAGTTTTAGTAGGTTGCATGCTATTGAATGACATTCAGTCGAGATATGTGTATCTCCATGACACTCTCGGCTTCATAGCCATTTAGCTGAGATGTTGCAAGAAAAGCAATTGAAACGTTCTGATTTAAAAACAATGTTGTTACCTTTTTTGGTTAAACTCTTATGAAACTGTGTACAAATATTCCCGTGAATTATTTGGCGAAAGCAATAGGTATCAGTTTCTGTGGGAACTGTTAATCCATAACTTATGAACAAGGTGCTGGCAGAGCACAGGTTCTCCATTTTGAGATTTCCCCTATACAGTAGATGCATGCTCTTCCAAAATATTAATTAACATTCCTAAACTGATACTGTAATTTATCCAGTTTTCACTTCTTCCATTTGCTCTGATTTAAACACCATGAACTACCCTGACAATTTGATTATTAAAAGGGACATTACTCTCAGACACATGCAGTCTTCTGCATAATATATTGGTGGCGGGAGGGGCTAGTGGTCTGAAGCGCTTGCCGTTACGAATAGCTGCCATCTCAAGTCTGTCTGCGCGTTCGTCAAATGTGGGTACGTGAGAAAGCTTGCCAGTAGCTTTTCCTGGTTCGGCGGTTCTTTCCCGGTTTTTTCCCCCGAGTTCTTCCTCCACCATTTATACTGGCCGCCATGTATAGCCTATCTTGTTCTCAAAAATTTTCGTTAAACTTTATAACAACGAAAACAGCAACAACCCAAAGGTAAATCTTCAAAAACTCTTGCGGGATAGAAGAATTTCTATTGTGTCACAAACACATTAATGATTGAAACATGACACTCTTTACCTATTGAATGGACAGGCAGCTTTAATATATTTTCTTGTATTCTTATTTATAAAATTACACACAGAACGAAACGAATGCTGGCTTTTTGCATATTCTATGGTATTAACAATATAATGTGTTTGTTGTTACTATCAAAAGCTAGACTAGATAATAAAAAAAAAACTTATGTGTGGCCAATTTGCAATAGCAACAAGTAGGAATCAATGCTAGAAGCACAGACAGGAAGCTTTTGACTCAAATTACAGACTGAGCTACAGAAAGCTTGTAGCTACGAAACTGTCTGTTATCTCATTCATTCTCGCACGTGGTACTTAAAATTCGTGGATAAATGTTTTATATAGATGCAATAAACTGACGACAAATTCTGGCATCCTCAGTGCCTGTCTATAATGCATTGTTTATATATGCAATTGTAATTATATATATATATATATATATATATATATATATATATATATATATATATATATATATATATATATATATATATATTCAAAACTACAAATATAAACTTTCTATTAATAACGTTCTCATTCTGTAATCGTAACAAGATATTCTGTTTGCCGCCTGTAAAAAACCGTGAATATTTCCAAGCAATTTTCATTGATTTTCTGTTCTTAGCTCTTTGAAAGAACGCGAAAACGAACCTTTCATGATGCTGACATGTTAAATCTAATATTTAAATCACTTAGGATCTTACGTTTAAAGCTCTGTATCTCTCTCTCTGTTGATGGAAATACATATTTCTGAATATTTCGTAAGTAATTGTGCATGCATCAAAACATTAAAACAATATAAACTTTCGAATGTTAGACTATAAATGCTCAAATATCACAATCTACAGCTTATCAGAAAGGAGGAACTCATTTCCAGGGCATCAAGTTGGCAACGCAAACAAATGTGCTAGTAACAAAACTTATATTATAAACACAAACTATAAAGAAAGCATTACTATGAATCAATTCCTATTATTACTATACTTTACTAATTATTAGAGATAAATTTCTAAGGTATATCAACCTGCGACATTCTATAATTAATAATTTCACATAATTTGATAAAAAGAAAATTGCTAATATTGCGAATATGTTACATATAAAATTGAAACATCCACCTTGCGTATGAAAACTGGTATCATTATGCTGATGTGGCGTATAAGAATGACAAACATCTACAAGAAAGTCGCAAAGTTGGAATCTACAAAGAATAACATCATTTTATACTTGTAGCGAAGACAAGCAAAACTGTCACTGAAACACAATTTCCTTGCGTCTGCCCCTATCATGAGTCGTTTATATAAACCTTTCTGTCATGAATTTGCCCAACCCAAAATAGACCTAGCGAAAGAGCGATTACCGCACCTATTTTCCAAACATGATCTATCCAGTAAGTCCACAAGTCGCAAAGGATCCCGGCTAGTCACCTAGACCAGAACGGGCCATTGCTTACATATCAGAAGTTATTTGGATTTGATGTGTATAAAGGAAAACGGAAGAAAGGCAGCAGGTTTATCTTCTCCATGCTGCCAGGTGTTATGTGTTGATTTTGACACAGAAGCGGGAAAGCAGGCTCACATATTTCACATACTTTCTGAAAGCAACAACACGTTACCGAAAAAGTGAAAGTCGATATAAAAATTCTACTTCTGAAACATGTTTGGTTTTGTTAGATAAATTTAACCGTATTGTTTAAGTTAGTGCAATCCTATTCACTAATCTGTAACACTGTGAAGAACGACATATTTTATTCGTGAAATATAAACACACGAGTAATTAGAGAGTTTCTTGTATCTTGTAAAATAAAATTAAAAGAATTGGCATCAGGATAACTAGCTGTACTGTCCTTGTAAATTGGACCATACTTTCATTTTTGAATATCGTCGCATTGTTCTAAAGGTATATCCTTATAAAATCTTTATTATAATAGTTAAAAAACACATGTATTCGGTATTGATGATGAAGTGATGGACGGACTAAGCATGAATTTGTGTTCTCAGTCAAAATCGACAATTTCTTTAAAAATTCTTTTTTAGAACAGGCATTAAATTTTTGCTGATGATCAAAACAATATTCTTTCAGTGTTCAGCCCAGTTGTGATACGCAATATTTACATAACGTCAGGAAAGATTCTACGTTGTCATAATGCTAAAATTAAACGAATCATCTTTTAAAAAATATAATTTGCTTTGAATCTGAAGCATATCACTAAAATAGTCGAATTTTGACGATCTGCTTTAAACACACTCAAAGCTAACTTCAACAGTTTTAAAAACATTCTGGGATAAAGTGCATGCATCGCTTATGACTCAAAGACATGCCAAAGTTCCAATATCTTTGACAAAATGACACTAGTCTTCACATTAAATTTCATAACAACATATAAGAACGACATACCTGCGCCCCAGTAAAATAACGATAACAACAAAGCAATGAAAAGAATAGCTGAAACATGAGCCATAAAGAGGGTTCATAATTAATTTATCTGTTTCTTTCATGCATTGTTAAATTGCTAATGCTGGCAATAGTTACACGGAATATGTAAATCATCCACCTGCAGACCATTCATTTCCTCGATAATTTATTCCCTTTGTTCATAAAATTGATTTTTATATGCTTATCTTTTTTCTCCGTGGACTTTACATTGTCATAATCGTTCAATATTCCCCGATATCGAACACCTTCATGCTGCACCCCGCGCGCAAAGGAACTAATTTCTAACGTAAACATTTTTTTTTATAAATGAACTAAAACAGATATTTCATGGACGGCCACATACCAGCAAATATTTCATAGACTGACACATATAAAATGATTTGTGCACATTCCGCGTTTACTTTTTTGATACAATGTTTCAAATTTAGCTAGATATAGACGCAATACAGGATCCTCACAATAAAACGCAAGTTATGCACATAAACTGTCTTCTTTAGCTGTTAATAAAATGGCCAAAAATATGCTTACAAGTTTACATCTCGAATTTCCTCAAAAAAATATACTGTCTGTAAATCTGAAGGTTATTTTTGTTTATATATTTAAGCCTTGGGAAGAATAAGAAATGAGCATATAATTAAAAGGTTACTGTATTTGTACGGGAGAATATGAATTCGTTTTGTCGGAAGGCTATAATATCCATCCGAAAAACTCTTTCATATTTTCCAATACAAATTCAGTAACCTATAATTACCAAAGGACAACCATGTTAGTAAAACTAGCAGTGTTAGAACAGATTTTCAGTTTCTAGAATTATTTATAAACATGTGGCCTATTTCAAATGAGAGCACACATTCAATATAGGCTAATCAGAACTTGGAGATAAAGGACTCGTATTTATTGTTTTACTGTAGTGTTTTCAATTCAAAACCGTATGGATCTGCGTTATAACAACATATATTAATTTTTAAAACAACACGGATAATAGATGTATACTTATATATGAAACATCCATTGCCTCTTTGTTATTTTCCTTGAAATCTAACGTAAATTGTTTGCTCGAATTGCTCAAACCACCTCTTCTGCCCTGTTCTCGATGTAGCTTTAACAGAAAAGTAGTTGCAATAAGTTTTAAATGTGCAATAGTGGTACGAACATCATAGATAGAATAGCATCACTAAAATATTTACAGGAAGAGCTTGATAGGACAGGTTATTTGGTACGTTAGTTTACTTCAGAAAGAGATGAACTTGCCCATAATACAATATATGCAATTCCTATAGATCTTCTGATTAGCGTATGTTGAATGATATGTACTCTCATGTCCTTTTATGCTGAACATGTAAACTAGCCACAGGAATAATTCGTGAAAAATTAAAATTACGGCCATTGTATCAAGGGAACTGTTAAATGGTAATTATTTCAAAAAATTAAACTGTACTGAATAATTATTACGAAGAATAAAGCTCAAAATCTTGAAATGTTTTTGGACATTCCGTGTTGTTATTATTATCATCATAAAATGAACCCTTAACAAGGCTTCTTCTACTTTGTCGAATGATAGTGTGTTAAATGTAGTTGTCGGTGTGTTTGGATTAACCAACTTCGCTGTACAACATAAATCATACCCATGATGTAAGTGGTGTTTGTTTTGAAACATGGGCATTTCAGAAGTTAATGGTTGTATGTTATACTCAGGCTAATTGCTATTTTGGCTTATCTTCTTTAGGAGCTACATCGTCAAGTGCTCTTTTTTCTAAATAACATATATGTTAAGTATATTAGGATAATCGAATAGGTCGGACAAGTGGTCTGCAGATTAGATAATATCGGCTGTCTCTTGCTTTGAGAAAGCTGTTCTTTACCAGTATAAAAAACTGTAATCTTGAAGCGTTTTGTTTGAAGGAAATCATACATTCATTAGAACATAATCTAGACTATGGCCTGATTAGCAGTGTTAGGAGATTTATCTCATTAAAGGAGACCTATTGGGGTTTGAGCACATTTTTCGTTTTGATGAGGATGAACATCCAAAATTAACGATATATGGATTATCACTTTTTAACCAAAGATTTTAAAGTCATATTTCATTCTATCTGAAACTTAATTGTTATTTCAAAAACTTCATACAATTCTAATGATATCAAAGATATGTTCGAAAATATTTCTTAGTTTATAAAAAAGGATTGTTAATGTCAGCCAAATAATAATTTAAGCAATTAAGGGTTTGATCACATCCACTAAACATCGAAACTAGCAGACATGTAAGTAAGCAGACGACATGAAAGAGAATGTGAACTTTGTGTAAATAATTAGATATAAGATAAAAATCATTTTGTTTTAATCTGTCCTTTATACCTCTCACTTAGAACATTTTATATTGAACCGTAATGTTGCCAGAAACCAAGCATCTGTAAACTGCAGCTACTATTACAAAAGAAGACTTGACAACAGTAACATACCTAGGTATATTGTGTATATTGCATTCCAACATTTTCTTTTCTGTCTCTCTTTGTGCATTAATGTGCACACAGGTTGCATCACCACGTATTCATTATTTCATTCACTCATTTCAGCGATGGTGTATTGAGTTAAATGTATATGAATCATGAATTAGCCATGTGCCTCTTTTGTATACATTACCTTCTGTTTATTTTAATGATAAAAAATGGCAGCCTAACAAAGATATTTGTCCATTTAAATTAAAGTAAAAACCAGACATAAAGACATTTGCTTATGGACCAGCCCATTCTAGAAAGAGAGTAAACCATATATATATATATATATATATATATATATATATATATATATATATATATATATATATATATATATATATATATATATATATATATATATATATATATATATATATATATATATATATATATATATATATATGTGTGTGTGTGTGTGTGTGTGTTGTGTGTGTTGGGACCAACCGGTCCATTCGAAGAAGACCGCTTAAACCAGGAGTAAATATATTTATGTTCCAGCCCATTCTAATTAAAGTGTAAATCAGGCGCAATACGTTTGCTGATCGGCCTTTAAATTGACACATTTGAATGATTTATTTGAAAGATTTATACAATAAAAAGGGTTTTGATGCTGCATGTTGTAATTCTCACTCTCAAAAATTACAGACATTGCGCCTTTAAGTTGAAAATGGTTAGGTATATTTTATGGTTATATACGTTATATAATATTATTCATACATCATGTTATCTGATATGAAATCAAAATTTTTCATGTTATCTGATACAACAGCTTTATTAATAATTGTTATATTTTTGATGAATTAGAATCTTTGATGAACTCTAAACTTCAACTAGCTAGAATTGTGCAAAAAAGAATAATGAAGAATGTATTGTATTGTTCTTGACGACCTTCACTTAGATAGACCTTAAAAATGACTGGTCATTCTGATACAAACATGATCCACGAAGCTATCAAATAGTTTTATACGGGAGGCTTACATCACTGTATATGAATGAAAACAATAGCCTAAGAAATAAATATCTTAAGTGACACCTTTATTTTGTGCAGGTCATTGTTCATTTAGACATATTCTTTTAAAGTTTTAATTGGATAATAAAAGAAAATTGAACAATTATCAGTATTGCTATATTTAACAACAGTTGTCGAATGGTTATTGGACGTCTACAATATATTGGCATCTGTCTCAAATCTTCATATTTAGCATAGCTGTCTTATGTAGGAATTAATACATCTAGACTAACTCATATAGTAATCTATTGGACTCAACGAGGGTACATTTTTACGTTAAAAAATTGACAAAATTGATTCATGAAATTCATCAAACATAAAAATGCGTTGACGTGTAGTGTAAGTGCACAAATTCTATAATCTATGATGATGTAATTTCTGAGGATTAGTATTGGCTCAGCAGTATCATCCTTCAAGGGTCATTTTAATAGGGCAGTTGTCTAGTTCTAGACAAATTAAATGTTTCCGAAGTAAAATGTTTGATTTTGAGTGATAAAGAATGGATAAAGTGAAACATTTGTCTGGCAAGTAAACGGATTTTGTAGCAAAAAGAGACAAACTATAATTAAAACAAAATAAATATAAAAGCCCATTTTTTTCTGTGCCAGTTAAAAACCACCATATATTTGCAATTGTAACGAGAGATATACGTGCTGGATATTGATGAGGCATTTTGTCAACGTGGTTATAATATAGAAATGTCAGGACTGGTCAGGAGTGCCATGCGGAATTACTCTGGCTATTTAACAAGTGCGAAGAAAGCTGGTATTAAAATTAAGAGCATTCCCCTTATCAAGTTTGAAAATGATGAAATATAAAACTGATTATTAACGTTTCATTCTAAAATTAATATAGGTTTTATTTCAAATAAAAAGTAAAATAAAATACGAGCATGTGCCAGGTCCATATTTGTATTAACAGCAGAACTTTCTATCGTACAAGAGAATATAACGCAGGCAACAGTTAATAAAGTATTAACTACGTTTGGGCACTACCTTTAGACTGACAGACAGACTCATTATCGTAGACTGCTAACACACATTGTTCAGCACTCATGTACATACGGGCAACCATACTGGTAAAGTTACTTTTTCTAAGATATTGCTACATTCTTTTTCAGTTCTTCGTGGGTTTCACAGACATAGACCAATGGGTATCAACCGTGCTTTGCTGAGATATCATTCACTCAACCGGGACTAATCTGTGTCTACCTGCCTTTTCGACCGTCAGGAGCATAGGAGGATGTTTTAACAGCTCAGGAAGACCAACATTGTATTTAGAAAGTACGCGGATCCGATTTAAAGTTTCTTTCCGATACTCCATACATAGTGGATACCTCCTAACTACCGATGAGTATGAGGTTTGCCTTTCACTACAAAACGTTTGTCTCATTTTAATTATGCACCCACATACTTCGGCTTTGTATTTGTATTATTTGCACGACTGATCTAAAGAATTCTGTCTTTTCATTCTCTATCTTCCTTTCTACTCTATCGATGTCGGAAAAAGTAAGCTGGGTGTAAACACATTTTATTTTACAATTTAATCCAAGATGTTGATACTATAGAACTCTGCACATTCATTCACTTTCTTTGAGACAGTAACTGGCACCCCTCTTCTACAAGTGTAAGAACACCCGTCTCTCTTGAATTTGTCTTCTCAAATATAATACATCTAAATATAAACATAATATATTCCCTTCGATAGTATGGTCTTAGATAATAGATGCCTAACCCTACAGAAAAGTTAGAATAAATTATAAAGCATGTAATATATTAACAATATGCAGAAATATAACTGATAGAAGAAAGTCTGTGATTTTCACACACTTCTGTAGCCGAAGATTGTTTCCATGAAATGGCCATTCTCCCATTCAAGACTCCAATGCATTGTGTCGATATAGAGAAAAACGGAGCTATAAGTACTGTGTATGTAGTGAAATACATCGCCTGAAAACAAGGGCAGATGCCCCACCTCGCCGCATTGCCTGTGCCTTTTGCATGCTGCAGTAGTCGTTATTTGGGAATCGCAAGCACATTAACCGCACACCCTGAGTAACTTTGAATACGGCAACGAAAGGAATATATATATTTATGTTCAAATGAAATTTAAAATGTATTTATCCGCGCACATAGTTAAATAGCATCTACTGTAAAGGAAATTTAAAGATTATAGACGTACAAATCAAAATATACTTTCAAGTGAATGTGAATAAGGTTGTAAGTAGATGCTTCATGTATTTGTTCAGAAAATTCAGAAAAGGCATACACCACACTTATTCTTCAAATCTAAGTGATGGAAGTTAGGTATGTGCATTCCAGCAAGACTGATTTTGTAGAGATTAGTCCTAAAGCAATATCTTCAATTTTAACCAAGTGAACTCTTATACTAGTTTGATGGACATCCGATTGAATAACATAATAAGGCGATAACTTCACATATACTCAGATACGATTTCGATACCAAAGTTCACCATACGATTTCGATACCACAGTTCATCATGAAAGTGCTAAAAATTTCTATGAAATAAACGTTTACTACAGAGAAAATACCTTCCGACCGTACAACAAGAATGAGATAAAATAATAAAGGGTAACATCTGGTTGTGGGCTTTCTAAACATCAAAGCCATCATTACATTCTGCCATGTATCTACCTCTTGGCAAACGCCAAATCTTCATTAAATTAGATAGAGTAGATTGTACAGATTGATTAAAGAACAAAACACAAATGGAAATATAATTTGGATTGCTTACTGATGTATAGAAGATCCTACGGCAATGAAAATGTATAACGTACAAACAGCTAAGAACAAAGCACAGCTTGAAATATGATTAGGATTGCTTACTGATACAGTGGAGGTCCAATGTGCCTTCGGCAACGAAAAGGTACAAAGTACAAAAGATGAAGAACGTAAACAGCAATTGAACATAGCTAAAGCAGTTGAAAATACCATACTATTGATAATGCCATAAAACCATAACAAAACAGAAATTGGAACAGATAAAAGGAAAATAATTTAAGAATAATATAAAATCTCGGTTAATATTGGATTTATTATAGTTATAAAAATTCTCGTCAGATGTTACAATATAATCTATAACAGCACTGATTTGGAATGGGTTCCGATTAATAGGTTAGATATTTTGTTCAACGGGCTGAAAGGTGAGATTAAAATGAGATATGATACTTCACAGGTCTTTTGTCATTTAATCCAGATCTTCCTCTATCTGCCAGCTAGTGACAACTAGTTTCCAAGACAGTATAATATATGGTGGGATACAGATATCATAAAAGTCGTTGCAAAACAAAATTCCGAAAATGCTTGATAAATATATTACTGGTTGCTTTTCTTTAGATTTTTTTGTTCCTACAGCAAGTATTAATGTGACAATGCACGGTTTTAGGAGTCTGTTAATTATACAGTGTTGTTCAAATTTTATAAACGATGAAGATAGTCATATTTTAATGATTTAACATTTTGCTTAAGCTCTTATACCTTAATCCATAGAAGTAGCTTATCCGTACATGCATTCTGTTTGGCCAGAGGCACGATTCTTTTACCTGTGACACACTCCTCATCATTTTAAGAAATAAACGAATAAGATATTGAACACAGAATAAAATGATCCACACGAAGGTTTTCTTCACATGCAAATCCATTTCTTGATAAAATAGGGGCACCTTCGGTAACTTTGAATTGGTACAACAACTATCATTTAAAAATTAATATCTAATCGCATGTTTTGCCACGTTGTTTTAAAAAATATAATTCTTGTCTAGCGAATATTTCCAAAGATTTTATGATTGTGGTATCTTTGAACGACGTATTGTTTTACATTTTAAATACTTGAACATTATGGACATTTTTGGATCAATTTATTTATCGAATTAAAACTCTCAAAACCTTTTACATTTTCTAAACTGAAAATTTATATCTTCCTGTGAGTGATCATTTACAATTAACCGTCGAAGATACTGAAATCGTTGTCGAAAGGCGAGGTATTCCGACACGACGTGAACCAGACGTACAAACATGTTTAGTTGGCTGTTCAGACTAGTTAAAAATAAATATACGGGGAACAATTAAAGCATAAGAATAATCCAAAATAGCAAATTATGACAAATACAGCGTGTGCGAGACATACCATCATCTGAACAGGTTACTTCCAAAACGAATATGTCAAAAGGTTTACCGTCAAACACGGTTTTATGAGAAATTGCCACACTAATTTTTCAATTATCACATAGTTCATAATTGACTAATATCAGTGAACTGTAATCTAAGAGAAATATACGCAACACATAGAAACATAATACCAGATGTTAGATGCTTTAACGTTTTTTCATACTATATAGCAAGTTTTACTTGCAAACAAATGTCTACATAATAAAAAAATATATGAACATACTTGCCACACAACGTTACAATAAGCTCTTATTTACCCTGCACCATAATTTAAACAAAGCGCTGAAGTGTGCATCTGAGACAAACACAGATGATGGTTGAATACTTTGCTTTTCTACTTTTAGGCAGAAGGATAGTTATATTTCAATCTTAAAAATGAAGCCTATTAAATATACAAAGTAATGATAGAAATAGTTTAAATAGTTCATGAAACCACTTGTCACTCCAAATTTGTACCTTTCGTCGCCTTCAGGAATGTAATATATATATATATATATATATATATATATATATATATATATATATATATATATATATATATATATATATATATATATATATATATAAAAGGAGAAAATCAACACTCATATACGCTAAAAGTTTGTAGGAATATAACTGATGACAATAATGATGGGAAAACAAAAGTTAGAACGAAAATGAGCTTCACATGAAAAGAGGATTACTTGCCATATTTTTCCTAGCAATATTCATGGTTTTGATTGATATGCCTGTTTAGTATCATGCTGCTCCAACTGCGTTTTCTACCCTAAATAAAGCAAATAATCTTTTAAATTCAAGTCCTTAACCTGATATTTGAATGTGCTTATGCACTATCCATTTGACAATAAGTCGTGTTGGTTTTGTTTACAAAGGTTACCTTATAGCTTCTGAATTTAAATTTCTCGGTCTCGTTAAGACAGTCTAGGTACATACCATAATATGTTAATGACAGTCTAGGTACATACCATGTTATGTTAAGACAGTCTAGGTACATAACATGTTATATTAATGACAGTTGTCAACATGATAATTGACACGTTTTAGTAACATTTCACAAGTAATGCAATTTCTATTGATCTTATTCAATTGAGTTTGAGAGATCAGTTAGTGTCAAATATGTAAATATGACAATTGTTAAACTATATCTGTTAAAAATCAACCTTTGTATGATAACCGTTTGGTTGAATAAAGGATATGCATATGAAAGCAAATAAAAGGAATTCTGAGATTCAATAATAAAATATTGATATGGCAACATTTGACCATAAATTCCTCTTTAGAGTAGTAGGAAGTGACAGTAATTTAAAGAGGGATATAAAAATTTGATTTTATGTCGGTCGCGGCACCACACATATAAACACATTTATTATATCATACTTACAGTCATACATACATGCATACATGGTTACATGCATGCATGCATGCATGCATACATACATACATACATACATACATTTTCTTTAGCATTTTATTTTATTCCTTTTTACATTCATCGTCCTACTGAGTTCCAAGTTTGCACGATTATAATGTTAAAGCAGTTAAGATATCTAAACATGTATTTCTATGGTGATGCATAATTAGGTGTTAGATTTTTGTAATTTGCCTGGTATTCTTCTTTTAGTTTTTAATGTTATGATATTTTGTGTTTCTGGATAAACCTGATGTTGAGGGAGAGTGGACTTGTGGGGGAGGGTGCTGGAGAGAGACATAGAAGAAACCAAAAACAAAAATTGAAAATTACGTAAATATCGAAAAATTGGTTTGATTAACACGACCAAGAACCGATATACGTCCTGAATGGAGAGTGATAATGTGGTTCTAAGAGTGATATCACAAAAAGTGGTATGTTAACTGTGGCGATATCATTTTTGTTCCCTGATATATTTCACTAATATCTCACTATGAAATTTATTATAAATAAACGCTTTAACAACAAGTTAATTAAGTTTTGCTTTTGTGATCTTAACACCCTTGCCATCATAATTTTTTTAATTAAATCCTTTACAAACTCACCTTTTTAAACTAAACTAATTTTACTGCAATAAGTTAGGTCGCATACACTCTAAAATTATAGAGCTAAATAATGTAAGGAATGGGTAATGACCTATTTTTTGCATTGAAAGATTCTTCACTTTGACGGTAATCTATCTTCGAGATTGTATGAATCCAGTGGATTTAACAAGACATTCAAAACTTATTATTATGGACTATTAAAGAATGTAATGTGTTTATATAATGGTATAATGCAATATGATTCATAAAACATTACTATTTATTCTAAAAATTCAAGATAGCATGTTTAATGTTACGACAGTGTAGGGAGATCCTTGGGTCCGATAAAAAGATTATAAAGTACTTTGTGAGCTATTATTTACAATTTACACATCGATAAATACACAACCCTGCTGATCATTGAAATTACAATTTGCATTCTTTCTATCATAATGCAGCATACACTATTATAAAGCGTTGACCTTTAGGTAGCTCGAAATTGTATTTCATTAGCCTCTTTACTGCGACAGGATACAAAGCCCCATCGGTAACCAGTAGTAATATATGGAAGAGTGTCAGAGCGAGTCATAGCAGTTATATAAGGGGCTTGTTATGATATTTTTTTTAATTTATAAAAGGAAGTTGCTTTTTAAACTGGACCGTTCCTGTTGTTCTTTTTTTTTTTTACAATACGCTTGCGTATGGCCATTATTGTTATAGCATCAGATATTCTTGCTTTCAAAAATAAACTCGTGTGCATTTCAATGAAATCCCCAACTCATGATTTGACCCTGACCATTAACGACTGCTGAAATATTTTATCGACGCGAAATGCAATAAATTCTAACGAATGGTTTTTAAAGCCTGCCATAATCATTCTTTCGCTAAAGGAGAGAGTACTGGAGTGCAGGGAGGTCTGTCTAAGTATATTGTTTTAACTTCTAATGGACGATTTTACTCTGGATTTTGTAAATGTTGATCGAAAATCATAGTGGTGGGTGTTGTTATTATTATGGTGCAAGGCTTTGATATAGATAAAGCTTCACATAAAATGACCTGGAAACAGGAGGAGACCAAAAGTAGTTCACAGAATGTATCAATATGCAAAATTCCAGATGACTATCAAGTGACCGTTTTCATTCAATCGAATTGTAGAAAACTCGATCAATTCATAAAAATTGGAATTATTATTGTATGCAGTTACATTAAACTCCACAATATGTTTACATTGTCAGGCAGATATAAAAGTGAGTAATCATTTTATATGATAGATACTCCTTTGAACAGGTGTATTCAAATACTTCTTTGAACAGGTGTATTCAAATACGACGTTGGACAGGTGTATTCAAATACTCCTTTGAACAGGTATATTCAAATACGACGTTGGACAGGTGTATTCAGTTCTGTTGTAATATTACATAAATAGCTTCCTTCAGCTCCTGTTATTATTTTCCTTTTCGCACTAAGTGAACCTTTTATGTTCAAATCCCCATTTTCCGTTTTACGCATATTATAAACTTTATAGGATTTTATCCAATAATATTATTTCGTTATATTTCGCTTACGTATCTGCGTGATATAATGGTTCCTTTATATATAATGTCCAATATATAGAAATGCTATTAATGTCAAAGTTATATTCATTGTGTGTTATCAACCGCATCCACACTGACTGTACTATCCATCTTCTAAAGATATGCTTATTGGCTTTATATTGTCACTTTGAGGAAACTATTTAAATCAAATTCATATTCTCAGCCGCAGTTCCATAAACATAGGAGAGTCTTCGATGGACAGGGAGTGTAATATTGATAAACTATAACTTCCTTATACTTTCTTTATCAAAATTAAACAAAATCACAAAGGGGGACGTTATGATTATAATCAGAATATTTTCACCGTGGAATTTAGGTATGTGCATAATAATTTATTAAGTCGCGACGGTAGTGTCAGTAGTAGTAGTATAGGTATTTTTACTGATGTTGTCGATGGTAATCACTCCATGCTTGTTTCCCGATTACACGGTGTGTGTGTGTTATATTTGTCTAAATAGTTCAACTTTATGCCAATAGAGTTTATGCCAAGAGTATCGTTGCCAATGATGTTATTTTTGGTTTTCCATATTAACCATAAAAACTATACACTACTGAAAGACTGCCCTATTCCAGATATGCATTATATTGCGTTCATATGTAACCATTATAATATAACTCTCACGAACGACTAAAAGCAAAGTTGTTCGTTTCGGTTAACCTCTGCCTATACAATAGTATAGCTGACGAACAATTAACTGCATTCATCTGTGAAAATGTAACTTTATATTGTACAGGATTCACAAAGTCGCGACGCTTGATAATCAATTAAACATAAACACAGAAGCATTTTCCTTCTGGCGTTACTAAATAATACCTTCGAGTTGTATAGATCAGATGATGCGAATTTGACCAATCTAAATGCTTTTTACAGAGTTATGCTATGTACATAGGAATTTGTTTAATAAAAGATTGAACTTAAGATTTCACAAAGAAAAATTAAGCATTCATACCACAGTCTTTAACAGTTTTCATCAGCTATGACATTTAGCAAGTCACTTAGTATTCCGCGACCCCTTTCAGCCATTTCTCTTCCTCGAAACTGAACTCTCAACCTTGCATAGAATTCTGACATACAATGTGTGTGATATTTATGGAAAATGTAGCTGATATTATCAGTTGCTTTTGAAAATGTTTTGTTTCGTCTAAAATATGCGAAACACCATCAGACAAAAAAACACAACAACAAAACAACAAAACAGCTTGAATGGAATCAATGCTAAAACAGATTTATATTGAATGTTTTGAATATTCATTTCGAGCAGACTTAAAACCAACGCATTACCATGAAAGTGAGCCACAAGATATTTATGTTGTTATTTCTATATAACAAATGAGAAGACTTCCTGCAAAGCGTAACTAATGGGCAATAAAGTTGTCATGCTCTCTTCATAAAATTGCTTTCTGAAAATTAGTCATATAGCCATTTACTTGAAGGATTACTATTTTGAATCATAATTACTCATTCAACCTTTCCAAGTGTATAAATTAAACCAATTGTGCCTTTAATTGAATCATAAAAATGTTTTGAAAATTTCCATCCGTGTGGCCATTTCGAAAATATTTGATTTAAAATATTGTAATAGTCACTAGACATCAAATTCTAGATGACTATAGTCTTAAACCCGACTGAGATATGAATACATACCTCCTAAAAGAGATACTAAAATCATTATGAATATTGTGCAAAGTAGAACACTGACGTGTATATTCAAAAAGAAAAATCTTATTCAACACCATTATAGAACGAGAGTGATTGCTCAACATCCTAATGTATCCATCCTATGCTTTGGCTCTTTCCTGGTGATCACAAAAAAGTACGATACATATTTGCAGAAATGTGAGATGCAGATACATTTGCACAAAGACTACTTACTATAAGTTGGAGATGGAAGAAAATATGTATTGGTTGTAAGGCATGGAATGTCAGACGCAGGTAATGTTGCATATGGGAGTTAAGTTTTTAGAAGGTTCATATATTCAATAATATTTATGATACTGCAGCTTTAAATATTGTTTTTGTCAGGAAAATATTCATTATCTTTTCTTTACAACGTCTGGAGAAATGTTTATGTTTCTATTATCTTTGTGTCTGCCTCATAAAACTTTGTGTCTTTCTCATAAATATTTGTTGTGTGTTATTTCATTGGGTAAGAAATATGGAAAATCATAACATCGTAATAACAAAATTAGGCATATAAGATATAGATAACTATACTCATTTACAATAAAAGGAGGGTGATTACAATGGTCTTTATGGGTTTGAGATAAACTGTTTACCCAACTTCAACTTAATAGGAACTTAAAGTCCAAAGGGACACAATCTAAGAGTCACCCAGTGTGAACTTAATAGGAACATATAGTCCAAAGGGACACAATCTAAGAGTCACCCAGTGTGAACTTAATAGGAACATATAGTCCAAAGGGACACAATCTAAGAGTCACCCAGTGTGAACTTAATAGGAACATATAGTCCAAAGGGACACAATCTAAGAGTCACCCAGTGTGAACTTAATAGGAACATATAGTCCAAAAAAGCCATATACTAAGCATTACCTAGTTTGAATGTATTATGAGCCTATTGCTTAAATGCAAATAATCCAAGTAAATGCCATTGCCATTCAGTTGAAAAATACTCGACTAATCATTTGAATATAAAATTATTCATTTTGTCCTGTACACTTACATGAAGAATATTTATCATAATTGATAATCGTACTGCTAACTGAAAACGGTACCTTAAATACTCGTAGACAATTTCTAAAATCATTGTTTTTATATTATTTCCACCATTCTAATGTTTGCTGATGAGATCCATGAGAGCAGTGTGCCATGAGGTATGTTTAGTATGCTGGAAGAGTAATACGCGACTTGAACTTCATGAAATCAACGGTGTTCATGACTAGTAAAATCTCCAATAGAGTATTTTCTGATTTCATATTTATATGTGTTGCGGCTTGATCTTTTACAAAGACCTAACTATATAAACCTTTATTTGCTTATATATAGTGAGAAATACATATACTGTTTTCAAGCTATTCGTTTTAAACATTTAATTATAGGGCAAGGAATTTATATTGATTATTATTATTATTATTATTATTATTATTATTATTATTATTATTATTATTATTATTATTATTATTATTATTATTATTATTATTATTATTATTATTATTATTATTATTATTATTATTATATGATTGTTATCATTTTATTATACTAAGAGAGAGAGAGAGAGAGAGAGAGAGAGAGAGAGAGAGAGAGAGAGAGAGAGAGAGAGAGAGAGAGAGAGAGAGAGAGAGAGAGAGAGAGAGAGAGATATTTTAAGTCAAACCGAACAAAGAGAGAGGGAGTGTTTTATGACCGGTTTTACTGTTGTTAAAGCAGAATAGCAAACTATGGACTTACATCAAATTCACATGTATTAAAATAGTTTAATTACCTCTTGTTGATTCGTCATTTCGCTTAGTTTCTATTCTACAATAATGTCCTACAACAGTACGTGAATGGCTGAGCGTGCATGGTAATTGAGCAGCTAACCATGTGTTTATAAAGCTCTAGTTTCATGATTATAGTGCTCTCTTTCATGATTAAAACCATCTTTCACGTTTAAATCATAAGTAATTAGTGTACTGATTTAATCAATATAAAGAAAAAAAGAAACTCCAGAAAGAAAACAATAAACTTATAAATATGTAAAGGTGGTTGTGAATAGCCACGGAAAGAATAAGACTACATTTTGCAGCGGAGACACTCATTCACTCTGTCAATACACAATTGCTTTTAGTAAATCTAAACTCCTTTGAAAATCAAATATTTGTATCTGTATGTGATATAAATAAAATATATGTACAATATGCATGCTTAATGAATGAGATACCATTCGTTGTATAAATGTTTCATTAGAAGGAAACTATGCAAGTCTCCTTTCTTACTAATGCAAAATTTAAGCATCTCGTGGTTAGCCATTGACACAGTTACAATATATATATATATATATATATATATATATATATATATATATATATATATATATATATATATATATATATATATATATATATATATATATATATATATATATCATTTTTAGTTTTGAGACTGGATGTATACAGTCACGTGATACAGATCTAGAATTTTTTTGTACACGTCGATAAATTCTGCGGACTACTTTTGGTTCCCTGTATCCAGATCATTTCAGTTGAAGTTTTATCTATACCAATTCTTTACACCCTAATGATAGCAACAAGCTCCAACTCATCCACTCCTGCGATTTTCGATAAAAAATGACAAACCATATATTAGAATCGACCCTTAGAAGTGAAAACAATGTAATTGCACAGACTTTCCTGCACTCAGACACTCATCCCTTTTACCAAAGAAGGCATATGACAGGGTTTAGAAGCCAATCTTACGAAGATATTGCATTTCACCTCGACAACATATTACAGCAGCAGTTATTAAAGATCAGGGTAAAAATGGAAATGATTTATTTTGCTTTTGAAAGATCAAAATGCGTAGAACGGTAGAAAGTAACAACCCTGATGCTATAACAACACGTGCCATACGCAAGCGTAATTTTAAAAAAGGAATATTCCTAATTTAACTGCAACGTTCATTATATATATATATATATATATATATATATATATATATATATATATATATATATATATATATATATATATATATATATATATTAGTATAATTATCATAACAATATATCACTGTATAAGGAATCAATGAATCTTGGCTAGCGAAGATAGGGCTATATATTGTAATGCAGTTATGAGGCTAATTAAAGAAAAATTTCTAGGCACATAAATGCGAATGTTTTGTTGATTAAATCTGCTGATCTGATGTTAAAAAGGAAGTAAATTGGAATGAGAAGGATTAAATGATCATGGTTGGGTATTTACCGATGTGCAAATTATACCTAATCACTCACATAGTTTATATAAAGCCCTTCGACTTTATTTACTTTGTGAGTAATTAGGTAAAATTTAGGCATCAAAAAGGGGGAAAATTAAACTGTTTCAGTATTCAGATCTGCGGCATGTAACGCCGTGCTATTAGATTATTGTCTGTTTGCAAGTTAGCCATTTTATAATTGAACAGTCGAATTGAATTCATTGTTGCATGTATTAATGGATGAGAATATGTTCCAGTTCCTATAGTGTTTTTAAAGATATGTTTTTGATACAGATTCGTTTACGAACCTGGTTATAGTAATATTCTAGTATATAAGTTTGATGCATTGATTAAATATCTAACAAGTAAATTCACATCTGCGCATGTGTAACATATATAATTGCATTTATATGTGATCATATCTCATGAACTACACGGAACCTGCCATTTTATTTTCAGTTTTGTGAATTTGGTGATGTGACTACTATGAAAATGTATATTAGGAGGTGTACTTTTTGATGTAGAGCTGATATCTTGGATGCGGAGTTGTTGTGTTCAGTGGGAGTTTTTGATAACCTGTGCGCTGCTGTCGGTGGTGATATTGCGTCAGAGGAAGACAGGATAGTGGGTTTCTGATTATGAGGGACCAAAGCTTCGGACCAACAAATCTGCAGCGAAAAAAGTGGCTCTTGATGGATCAATTGACAGACTTGTATGGACTGGCCATGAGTGGTGGTGCTGAAGTAACTCGGTGGTTGACAGCTATATGTCCATTTTCTTGAATTTTTTATTATCACTATTGGAATGCAAATTTAAAAATGCATTCAGTATCATTAATGAGTGACAATCATATATTTGTATATATCTTACTTATGGGTGAAATATTGTTGGTATTTGTACTAATTCCATGCTTTATTCACCTTTGGAGAATAACTATAACATAGCTGTGTAAGTCAAACATATTCTGATACCCTTAATGGCAGATTAATTATTGTGCATTTGCTTATAATATCTATCCGTTAATTATTGTTGATTACTAGCTGAAGTTGCATGTTATGATTTGTTCCAGTCAGGAATGATATCATTTTCCTTACATTAGTTGTCTAACTTAGTAAACATCATTTTGTTAAATCCTTTGACTTTATGCGAGTTTACAGTCAGATTTAAGCATCATTAATGAAGTTAGTTTTAGTGTCTGCTTTATTATTTATTCACAATCCGTGTCATCCTGTTACACTATTTATTATCTGTAAACGTTAGGTAACTAGAGAACAGATCAAATTTATTTCTAGTTTTGCACCGTATGATACAATGCTGTCATAATAGATTGTCACTTGCACTTTGACGTCACTGGTATTTTCAACATGTTTCGTCTCTGTGTGCGGAAATGCTTAAATTGTGATAGATAAATAGATTCCCCAAACAGCTAATATATCTACTGTCAAATAATAGATGCTGTTGTTGGCACTATTTTCCTTGCTAGTGTTGTATTATTTTAACAAGAGTCACAACAGTTTGCTTGTTTAAATATGTGATAGCTTTTCTGAAGTTGCCTGACAATTTGAGCTGTGTGTAGATCTTTGTATGTTGCTTCCATTTTTTAAGAACTAATTTCGAAGATAGATAAACAGGTGAATATGAGTTAAGTTGCGTTTCAGGATTATTTGTGGTGTATTAAAGAGAGGTTGCGAAAATAATGATGAAGTATAATCGGTTAAGCAGGAGCATTCGAAATAATTTCCTGTTCTAGGAAAAGAGAACGATTACAGAACCCAGAGCCAATTTTAAGCCTTGTCAAAAAGTTTCCTTACAGTATACAATCTAAAAATATGGGATTTATAATGCAAACAGTAAATAATATATGCAACATAAATATATCTAAATGCTGAAAATTCATGTTAATTAGAAATACAAAATGCACTATTCCGAAAACTCGAAACTATAGCATTTAGTATGACGGAACTTTGAAACTTTTAAATGTTATATCTATTGACATTTGTAACGCGATGCTAAGCTTTACAAAGGCTGTTGTTGTAACTGATTATGATCTTCAAAATAATCTCTTCATAGCCTGTATCTCTTTTGATTTGTTTGATACTGATTAACAAAGAAAATGTTTTCTTTCGACAAACACCTGTTGCATGACATCCAGTAAAGACACCTCAATACAAATCCAAATGCAATATAGTAAAAGAGAAAAATCCCCGAAAAATGACGAGTCATTAAAGTTGGCGAGCTTCATCGTTGAAGAGTTATTGGATAATGTTAGCTGATTAAGTTTACCTGTACTCCTTGATTGCTTAGGGAATATTCAACGCCATTGGAACGAACATGGATAAAGTTATACATATATGGAAACCCATATAAGTACACATTTAATATATCGTTAATATTTTCAAACTATTTTATATCCTTATTGATCCTATTGATATGTTTAAACAATAAGTTTAAGCATTATCATTCTAGCACTCATGGCGGATAGAGTCAAAACTAAATAGAATTACACAAACCTATTATTCAACTGGATTGTATGCTGTCATCATACAATTATATTATTAAAACACGTATCATTGTTGTCACTAGGCAGATATTTTACATTCCTCATTTCAAGCCTTTTTACATTCCCGTTTCTTTTAACATTGATTGTCTCTTTATTCCATTTGATGTTGCTGCGTTCAAATGCTGTTTGTAGTCTTTAGTTTCTGGAACATCCCCGGTACTGTACAGGTTAATATATCTCTGTGAAAATTATAAATTGAAAGAACGTGAAACTGCACAATATATAAATGCTAACTGTAATATATTGATTGAGTCTTTTATTTGTATCAGATTTGTCAGAAACTATGAAACATACTCTTCTTTCTCGCCATCTCTCTCTATCTCTCTGTGTGTAAGTATATATATATATATATATATATATATATATATATATATATATATATATATATATATATATATATATATATATATATAGCACCTTCTTCGGAAGGAATGATCGGAGCGAAAATCACATAGATTACCTCACAATAATATTCGGACGACGAGGCAATGAAAGCATGCATACTTGCAAACTCTGAGAGTAACTGATAATAATAATAATAATAATAATAATAATAATAATAATAATAATAATAATAATAATAATAATAATAATAATAATAATAATAATAATAATAATAATAATAATAGTAATAATAATAATAATAATAATAATAATAATAATAATAATAATAATAATAATAATAATAATAATAATGACTATTTCAGACTTAAGTCGATAGACAATTAAACCGACAATTTCTCACAAGATATGCCACAAAGATCATAGAATAATATTAATACAATTTGCTCCAACAAGCTTTTATTGATAAACTGCGAGAATTATTGAAACACTTTCTTTAAAACTGTTATTACTACTATTGTTCTGCTTCGAAATGAGTACACATTCTTAGCAAAACTCATTCTTTCTTACGAAACTACATACGCACTAGAACTTCTATTTAATTGATTTCCACATGCATTTTAATCACGAGAGCATTATTCCTAGATTTTTCGCTTCGAAGAATTTTCCACAACTTTTGTAGTAATGGTCACAGTAGAAGCCAGTTCACGTAACATAATTACCTCGCTCGATACGTGACAATAAAATAAATAAATATTGATTTAGTTTTTGACGTTACGATGCACATGTTGAACTATAACCCACCATTTTATTATCCAAACATATACACGGACTAGCACAATGTTTTTACTTTTCTTGCAGTTTTTTTTATTGGATCATAGTATCAAACCTACGCACATCAGGTCTTACAAGTCACATCATCTGATTGTGGCTCCAACTAAATGTGTAAAGAGACCAAGGTCACCAAGAAAGTAAGTATTTATCATTTATATTAGTTTGAAAAATGTGTGTCAGTTAGACAAAGAGCTTAGGAATTTAAAACAAATCAATTTTAGTAGTGCACCTTTGCCCAAACCTATAATTCAGTTTACTGCTCAAGTTAACATAAAACATGAATGGAAACAAATTAAAGAAATGCACAGAAAAAAGGTCGAGTGTTATGTGCAATGCTTGCAAAATTAACGTAATTGGGCATTATGCGATCTAAATGCTCTTTACCATTATCAGACGTACAAGCTTTTAACCCAATTAAGTTACTGTATTGATTTAAAACAAACTAAAATAATACATTCTCCGTCATCATGCTAATACATCAAGGAATGAAGGAAAACTATACGAATTGATTTTAATTTCTTTTGGAAAAGATAAATAGATTTGTCAGAACAATAAAGAGTTTTGCAAAAAGTAAATAAAATGGAGACACTAATGACTTTGAAATATTAATATTAAACAAGGTACAAATTATATAATATAAAGACGCTAGCAGATCATATAAAACAACTGTTTGGGAAATTATTTATTAAGCAAAAGAAATGTCATACGTAAATCTGTCAGGCTTTTTACTGTACCATAAACACGAAATTCTAGATACAAAATCTAAATTTCCTGTATTTGACCAGTGTGATAGTTTCGTTTTGTTTTTTATATTATGCAATGTTCACTGATCATATATATATATATATATATATATATATATATATATATATATATATATATATTCGAGAATCTTTGCAGTAAATGATTTTGGTGGTTATTGTGTGACAATATATTTTTCGTACATTGATTTTTTTGGGATGGAGTTATGGTATTGTCTAGAAAAAAAATATTTGTGATGGAGAGTTTGGCGATACGAAACGGATGTTTTTAAGGCAAATGCCGTTTAAATGTTACCTAGGGGAAAATAATTTAGAATGCTGCAATTAACCATTGTTATGACAATACCATCAACATATTTATTCACATATATGTGATTTCAACATTGAGCAAAATTACATTTTCACCATGATGCAACTATACAGGATCTAAATACAAATTAATTACATAAGAGTTAATAATTAAACTCTACCTAGTCTTTGCACACCATGCCTTTAACTTTCTCCCCTGCATGTAGTTATGGTGTACAATATTTCTAAAGATTTGATAACTCTGTCATAGAATATGATATGTTTCATGATACTGGATACACACACGCAGAAACAAACGAAAAGAAACTGAGTTCCCGCACATCTATGAATTTAAAAATAAATATATTTTTCTGCGAGTCATCTCCTTTCTAGAAACGGTTACAGGCAATAGTAAACGACTTAAGAATGACTTATTTGTCTTATTTGATCGAGTTAAACAGGCAGCCTGCGTACAATGCCAAATGCGTTTATATAAAAGCAAATTGACAGAAGACAATCCTTCTGCAATTGATATTGATTCTTATGTGCCACACTTTTCCTTTAAACGTGCCATGATATTAGATGTGAAATTAACACCATCCTCAATTTCTAAAGCAGTAAACAAGTCTGCAATTTGATTTGACAGACTGGTGCAAACAAACACGAAGAAGATTGAGATTGAAATAAAAACACTTCTATCCAATTACATTGTATTTTAAAACGTCAATAACATATTAAAGATGGACATCAAGCTTCCCCTGTTATCGGGGACAGATCTGTAAAGTTTGCAGAGACAAAAGTAATAATTCATTAAGGTATCGCTTCCATAGATTCCAGAAAAACAATCCACTAAAACAACACGACCTTGTAAATGTAAACTTTTTAAATGGCAATTCCTCTCGAAAAAGAAAAAAAAAACATTTCTGAATTTCAAGGTTTACGATAAGGAGCAAGAAAGCTACTGTTGTGTGTGTGTGTCTGTGTGTGTGTATGTTTGTGTGCATGCGTGTGTGTGATTGTGGTTTACATCATATCAACACAAACCCAGCCCACACAGACTAACACAATGCTAAGATTCAATACTCTACCTTTTCGGCCAGGACTCCAGACTATTATCAACTAGGTCACCAGAACTCCACTCCTTTTGTGAAATGGCAGAGAATGTGAAGCATCTCAAACACCAACTCAGTCCGGATGATTATAGATAACGAAGTGAAATACAAACAGCTTTAATTGTAATGCACTAACTGAAGTCTGTCTTTACATAAAGTTCAACATTTTTAAACGGCACATTTTTGCAAACCAAATTAATGACACGTGCAGTTAAATATTCAATATCAAGGTTCCTAACAGGATTACTGCACTTCATACAAACCTCGTGCATTCTGTGTAAAGGTTAAACAGGCCTGCAGTGGTAGTAAGGTTCCCCTTTAACTATGTTACAGTCGTAAGCACACTTAAAGTGTCACAAAAGGTACAAACGACAATCTACTTTAAAAAGGGTAATTTTCTTATGTTTTTAATTAAAAATCTTTCTCATGCTTAAAACCTGTTCTTTGTGGGTGTTCTTATTTGATTTTGGCTTTTGCGTTGATATAAATCAGAATTTGAAGAATATTACATTGAGTGATCTCCATCCAAATACTTAGCGATTAATATAGCCTGATCTGATAAAAGTTTGTAAACAAAAAGTGACATTTAAAAAAACCAGCCATTTTGAAATCAATATGTTTTCAGAAATGTCATTATTTTCTTAACGTTCTCTTTTTAGCTTAAGTGATATAAATAAAGGAATAATCGTCAGCTCCCTCATTCGCAATACTGACAAATAAGATCAAAGCTCCAAATGTCTGCGGCGTAGACTAAACACACAAAACAGTACCGTATTATAATACCAGAATAAGGATGAGAATACTATCTCCATGATATCATAAATTCGTGAAGCGCATCTTGTTTCTGATCATACACCTAACAGACATTTTGGTTTTGACGAACGCGTTTCTCAATTTTCGGAAAACGATATGGAAACAGCTCTGAATCTCGATGGTACGTAAATCAATGCTACTAAGAAATGTCAGCGTCCCAATCCTGATGAACACCAAAGTTATAATAAGATAACAACAACAACAAAAATAAATGAACGGAAACCCTCTTTTAGCCGGCAGCTTTGTTAGGTTCTTGCCTAGTATAAACTCAGCATGCATTGACTTTTCACTTTGTCCCAACCCAAGAACATTACAATTGTCATTACTCAGTGCCCAAAATACAATGAAGAGAGGAAAGAAAATTACAGAACAAATAGATTAATTTCAAAGTCCCAATAACTTATCCAGATTTCCTTTAACTAGAAATTAGGAGTATCGAAATGATTTATAGTCATATCCATAGTAACCATTCATAGAAAAATGAGAAAAAATAGAACTTCCAAATAAAAAAATACGACAGACCACTCACAACAAGGAAACAAACATCTATCATAAATAAAACCTTAAACAGTCCAACTTATTTTAAAATGATCAATTTCTTATTGTGGTAAACCCCTTCTCAACTTAATTGTGGCAGGAGTACTAGTGTTGGCTTCGTATCTAGGAGTGACTCCCAACGATGTAATTTGCCCAGTATCGAATAAAGATACTACAAAGTATGAATATATGGATGGAATAAAGATATAATCTGAACTAGTATATACAGAACAAATAAGTCAAGCCCCACTACAAATAAAGACACAATTTAAAAAAAATTCAAAACAATAAAAAAATCGCAGCACTAAATTATATGAAAGTTACAGATCAAATGATGTTGTTGTTGCTGTTGGGCTTAACGCCATTTTTCAGCACAAGATAGGCTATTCAATGCGGCCAGTATTAATGGTGGAGGAAGAAACCGGGAAATCACCGAAAAGAACCACCGACCCATGAGATGCTATTGGCAAGCTTTCTCACATATCCACATTCGCCGAATTCTAGACTCGAACCCACGCAGACAGAGGTGAGATGGCAGTGATCCGTAACGGACAGCGCTTTAGACCACTCGGCCACTCGGGGCCCCTGATGCACTTCTTTCTTTGCATACTAACTAATTAAGAAATCTCAAAAGAAAATATAGATAAGATTATACAAATTCATCATGTACGAGTCCGAGTATATCGAATAACTCTGCATTGCATCAATTCATTATACGTTGACTGATTCCGTTCCACAGGTCCTCTTAGACTGTACTTTCGGTTCCGTTATATCAGTGCGTCTTCTGCTCCACTTTTCTTTCGTTCCACAAATTAATGGTATCTGTCTTTTTGTTCTAAACTGCCCTTTTTCCTTCCCACACTGTTTGGGTTGTAACGTCTTTTCCAGACTATCTCACGTTATAAAAATATAAACAAAGCAGCCTAAATCTTCCGTCACATTATACGGGAATACATCATTAGACGGGCTTTTCGTGGTCAGAGAATAACTTTATCGATTGAAAACAGACTATACGGCTAGATCCCAGACTAATGATTTGCGAATGACCATTTACACCACATGCGGCATTAGCCCTTCACTCGGTCTCTACACACTGTAAGGTTGCCATAAAAGATTCGATCGTAGAATTCTAATGACTTCTGTAACATCAATCATCAATTCATCCATCTACAAAAAAATCCAATATTATCAGCTAAATGAACTCAACACAGTTCTGTCGGATACATAATTCCGTATATATAATAAGCATGAATTCATCATACTCAACTCCTACAATCATCGATAATATAACTTAGCATTTCACCAACTTACATGTGAAAGTAAATATCGTTGCGCGGAATTAGATAAACCAATCAGACACAAGTATACCATATCAAGAAATTTGATCTACAACTTAACAAATAATTTCCTGATTTATGCAGTGATCGTGTTTTTTAAGTGTTTGGTGTCTTTCGACTCCTTCAGACAAAGGTCTTTCCCTTGGATAACAATTATTTTACAAGAAGCATACTCTTTAAAATTTTCGGAGCCTTCCAGATCTTTCTTCCTTCTCTCTCTTAGAGAAATGTAGACTAAATTTTCAAAATCACTCCAGTACATTTAAACTTAAGATTTTCATTTTAAACCACGCCCTCTTCATAGCGTTACCAATCAGATTTACAATAATTCCCGCCTTTTTGGCACTACAACACTGCGTCATTTCTATCAACAAATGGCTACGACTGGGTTTTTCTTACCATCAGTTCCATGCAGAACCAAACTTGAACCCCGTTCTGTAAGTTTAACAAAAATAAGCCATTAATTAAAAACTAATAACGTCTGGTTTGGCCCCAAACAATCTGTACTTTATGACGTGGATAAAGCGGCTATTTCCCTTAAATCTCGTCAATGGTACATACATACATGTGTTCTACATGTGTTCTACCATAATGAACTCTTAACAAACAAAGATCGACCTAAAAATTTGGTCCTTTACAGTTATGTTTAGACTGGGGTAGGGGATTGTAAGATTGTCACATCTGGGGAAAGGGTTGCGGTAGGGGCTGGCCAGCATCAAATCCCAGGGTGGAATGGCTCACGCACCTGCTGCCAGACAATCACTTGAAATACTTCAAACTGTTGACTCGTGATTCATAGTTCTTAGTGAAACAAGTAAATATAAAACAAATGCACGTCTGATACATGATATACTTGAACTAACAGACCTTCTCCTTTAAACAAAACCTTCGTCCTTTCCTAGCATGATGCTGGTATCAGAGAATCGCCACTAAAAGAGCCATTGGAAACTAACTCACAACGTAAAGAGCAGTTAAACTAAAGAAGGTGGTCCTAAGCCCAGGCTATCAGGATCTGCCGCGCAATGTGTTAATATTTGGTTCACTAACAGAGAAATAACCGTAGTGCCCGTTAACTTGGCCAGATAGTAAACAATAATATAAGTTGTTCAAATCCCCATATTACCAGAGACATCCTCATAATGTTGTACTGGATTATTAAAACAAACTCCAGAATCATATAGCTAATGTCTATGAATGATTAAAGAACCCCGAAAATGGGACCGTATATGATAGTATTAATCCCAAACCACCAGGCCCAGACACAAAGAAGCAAGAAATTAAATGGAAAGCCGTACGTACATTAACAGTCGCACATGGCCTAACGGCGACTTAAATAAAAGACAGACAGACAATGGTGTCATTCATTGTCAGGTCTTGTACATGAAGAATTACAAACCACCATAAGCTGTAAAATTTTGAGAGGTAATCAATTTATTGTAAATAATGGGGGAATCTTCTTGGTCGAGTACGACAACTGCATATATATATCCATTCATCCATCCATCCATACATCCATACATCCATACATACAATGTGAGACCATATTATTATTATTATTATTATTATTATTATTATATATATATATAT
Organism: Potamilus streckersoni; assembly: GCA_016746295.1. Lineage (NCBI taxonomy): Eukaryota > Metazoa > Mollusca > Bivalvia > Unionida > Unionidae > Potamilus > Potamilus streckersoni. The sequence continues at coordinate 327,480 of JAEAOA010001729.1, read as the reverse complement.
ATATATATATATATATATATATATATATATATATATATATATATATATATATATATATATATAATATTAATAATAATATGGTCTCACATTGTTTTATGTGTAGGATCGTGTTTGCTAGTGTAGAACATTGGTGGAGATTATCTCATCACGTCACTGCTGTCTTTCGTCATATAATTGGTGCACACAAACTGGCAAAAACTCCCCAGTTTCCATGTTGGTAGAGAGGCAGTCTTTGGGCTTTTTTGGATAAAAATGCCAGGAGTCGAAATGTTACAGAAACAGCTCAAATATTTGTCTTAAGTTGACACGTTACAGAGAGCAGTTTATCAAAGAAAGAGGGCAATATGTGGAAATTTCAAAACCTCGATGAGTGTGTGTTGATAATTCTTGATTGTACAAGTCCATTTGGAGGTGGGTATCGATGTCCTTTACTTTTTAAATATCCTACACCGCAAGACAGTAGTCTAAAGTTTTCGACATGATCTTGACTCCAAAGGAGTAGGAATTATTTTCCCATTATGAAATGCTCATCGGATGGCTGTTATGAAGTCTCTTCTCTGAGAAACACGGAACCGTGAGGTAAAAAGACGATTCCGCTAAGTGGAAAACGAACGAATATCACAAGCACAAGACACGGTGTCTTCGTTTCATGAATGTTTCTTAAATACTAATCTTAAAATAATTTTTTGAATGTATTTGACTTTGTTATATGAATCGTGTATTCTAAGAATTGTATGCCTTACTTTTCTTTAAGATGAATGGTAAGATAATTGATTGAATTTATTTGTCTTAAATGATAAGAATCATATGTTTTAGGAGTTGATTATTATCCGGTCTATATTATATTTAAGCGGATAAAGTTTTAGTTAGCAAATAACATAATTAGAACGAGAAGTGAATTTTGCTTGATCTGTTTGTGTAACTAAGATTTAAATTATTTTAACCGAGAATCTGGATGTATTAGTTATGCAAACTAATTGGTTATTTATTTTCGGGGGCATGGTGCAGGCCTGTCACTTAGTGAAGTTGGTGATTAATAGTTCATGCGGCTGTGGCTTAATTATTTATGATGTGAGGACAGACTTAACTATATATCTATCTATAAATTTAAAAGGAAATAGTTCCACGAGACGTTAATGACCCATAAGAAGGTGGATAGGAGAGAGAGAGAGAGAGAGAGAGAGAGAGAGAGAGAGAGAGAGAGAGAGAGAGAGAGAGAGAGAGAGAGAGAGAGAGAGAGAGAGAGAGAGAGAGAGAGAGAGAGTTGTAGGCAGCAACACATTAGAAGCCAGAGGGAATAAGTCGAGCATAGCATACCACTGCGTTTCATCTGGAGTGACGAGCAACCAATCATTAGATTATGTAGGCACTCGATTCTACGATGAAATTTGTCATATCTGCTTAAAATGAACTGCTAGCTGCATTTTTGTTAAATAGTGAAAGTGTATCCAACAAGTGTCTCGAACAATTTTATTTTGTTGATCTCATTAATTAAATTCACATATTCTGTGTACTGGGTCTCGTAATGCTCTCTATCAACACATAGGTATTGTTTACATCGACAGCTCTCCATAAAAACATAGCTATTGAGTACATATTCGACAGTACTCAATGGAAACGAACATATTTGTTCATATGATAGAATTCTAATACAATATACCTATTTGTACATGTGACAGACTCTATGTAATTTTTATCCACGACAACACTACTATGTTTTACAAAAATAAGATAAATTCTAAAAAAAAAATGAAAACCTGTATTTTCTGATAACTACCAAAAGCTGAATCATAAACCTTCAAATTTACACCGAACATCTATGAATAGTTTAGATCAAATAAAGGAATATAATTATTTACTTTGGCAACCAGTAATATATGCATTAAAACAAATCGAGCTCCCTCCCAATTCAAACATAGTTGTCATTTTATTGCCTGGCAGCTGGTTTAGTTAATGGCGTGATGGTAGGATTGATTTTATTGGTAACGATTCATTACCTTTTTCTTTGTGCGTCATTCATAGGTAATATAATATAATAACCGTCTGATTATATCTTATATACTGTCACGCAATAACACCAGAAACACAAACAGAATAATGTATTTCCTCTGACAATAATATTTAATACACAGTATTTAATCCTTTTGCAAAGTTTCATGACGCTTGACTAGCAAGACAAGCATCTTAATTGGTTTCAAAAAAAACTTTCGAGCATAGGTGTCTCCCTCATCTAAACTCATATGCACATTAATATAGCTAAACATAGTAACCATGCAAATTTTCTAAGGAATCGTGTCAGCCAAACACCAATCTTTTAATATTATAGCTTTATAAGTCTACCGACAAAATCTACTTTTTTAACATTACAAGGATCTGATATTGTAATATCTGGTACAGATAATACAATTCCAGATCCTTGTAATTTCAAATCAAAGCATACACGAAAACACCTGATACCATAAATCAGTGACGGTATAGTACTATATTATTGCAATATCTTCAAGAAAAACAAGGCAAAAGAGAAATTACAATTTTAACATTTCCAGAACTTGTAAAACAAATTTAACTCCAAATTACAATAAATTCTCTGTAATGTTTTAAATTACATTTTCTCATATTAGATGAATTTTAAATTTAAGTTCCTACATAAGCACGAATACAGTACAAGTATAAGGTTAAGAAAAATTTGATATAATGGCACGTGCTTTCGTGTTCTATAGTTAGATGTGACTCTTAACTGACTTAATAATACTTCGATTGAGAAAGCCGCCTAACAGTCTGTAAAAATGTTGTTCAAATAGCATGATTTTGATATCTCTCCACAAGGTATTGATAGTCGTAGCAGTAGTGGTAGAATCAGAAGGAAGAAGATAATTTTTATTATGAACCTACATCTTTCATTTCATCACCAGAGAAGAGCTGAAGGAAGATCCATAATCAATTTTAATCAATGAAATATGCATGCAAATGCAGGCAAAACTGAATTCCATTGAAAAATGCTAGAAACCATTTGGCGTCAGATCCCGCTTCTGAAGCAGAGATGGATTTCTAGATTTGCGGAGTTTTAGATAATAACACAATCTGTTTTTCTTTAATAATGGTCTTGCGTGATTTATGTTGCTTAAAACTGCAGTGTCTTGCGAAATTATGTTTACAAATACGGAATCATTCAAGATTGGAAAGAGATACTAAACGGACAGATATACAGACAGTAATCATTAGATAGGTTTTAATTTGATTCATTAGATAGTTTTCATTTATACTAGATAAAAACTTTTTTCCACTATTAAACACTTAATTACTGAAGACTTTGCAAAATGGACTATTTCCTCTGACGTCACATGTCTACGGTTTCCAAATGGTTACAGAAGAATAGAAATCTTCATATAGAGCGGACCTGTTCTCTCCCGATTTGAAGAAAAATAAACAGGTTTTTAATGATCTGTCTTCCTATAATCGATACTATAACTTTAAAATGTTTCGGATAGGATAAAAATGTGAAGACCAGGAAAAAAAACTTTTGATTTTATTGTCAGTTATGTTTGAACGTGACACACAGTTTACTAGAAGCAAAGTTGCAAGGGCTTGTCTTCATTATGTTGCATTTTGACTTTTACGTATAGTTATTAAGAGATCATTTAATAATACAGTAGCATTATAAAAATAAATTTCGAGAGACAGTCCCAAAAAATTACAGTTTTGCAGAATTGATCCCGATAAAAGACATTTAAAACTATTAATTGTGTCCTGAAGAGGGTGTATAACTTAATGCTCACAAAACTTAAGACTTTTCTAACACTTGCAGTTTTGAATGATACATATAATCTATTTAATCACACAATAATTTGTATTTTTGAACATCAGAATCTCGATTTAAGCTAAAATGTATTTCTGAGAGCAGCATTAATTTAAAGTTTACTATGACAGTTATACAAAATAATCCATCTGTCGTATGTTTAAATGTAGTCTTTTGAATCCAGAATAAAACAGAACATATTGAAACATTTTCAAACTTACCCAATTAAACTTTAATATTGAATCGTTTTCTTGACTTAAAATACCATTTTTGTTAATGAGATTTTAAGAAATTGTCGTTAAATATAGTTTTACTTCATAGAAATTGTAGTGAAAAAAATATTGTGAAACGTTTCGTATCGTCAAGAAAAATATCGAAGGTTACTCGTTAGATTAAAAACTTATCGGCAAAAGAAACTCTACTCATACAGGCTTACAATAAATGTCAGTTAACTGCAAATGTACTAGAATTTAACAGAGCTTTTATGTAAAACAATATTTTTCATTTCCATAATTATGTCGTTTTTTTAATGTGACTAATCAGTAATTGATGGGATATTTTGCCTCAAATATTTATTTGTTGTTTTCGTTCTAAATTCTGAAGAATTTTTCAATTTCATTTCAATAATAATAATAATAATAATAATAATAATAATAATAATAATAATAATAATAATAATAATAATAATAATAATAATCATCATCATCATCGTCATCATTATCATCATCATCATCATCATCATCAAACAATGCACAGTATAAATCAAACCAGTTCAAATAGGTCACATCGTAATTAACTTCACTAATTTTTGAGCAAAGACCAAATAAGTAGGTACCGAAATAAACCTATAAATAAATACAAGATTGATGCAAAGATAATTTATGAATAAACAGATTAAATTAATTAAATAAAAAAAATAATTTAGGCTGATGAATATCAAACAAAAGGTGTAAACTATTTATTATGTCAAAACTTTTACTTCACTAAAAATATGTTCACAAGATAGCTACAGTAATTTAGCTGTGCAAATAAATAATTAAATAACTACTGTCCTTTCATCATGACCTCATTTAGGTATCTTTCAACATTATCAATACAAACGATACAGTTTACAATAAACAAATCTCTCCAACGAAATTAAAATGGCACGGAAAATCCAGATCATAGAACGTTGCAAAATTTGTGATACTTTCTGTACTTGCTTTTTTCATGTTTTAATTTTAATTTGTATTATCATCAACACCAGAAAAACAAGAAAACTTAAAGCACTTATATTGCAAACGTGCAAAAAAGTCAATCATTTAAAAATATTTTCCCAACGTATTGTTTTCTAATAAGTGAATTGATTTTTTTCTTCTTCAATTTTCAGTATAAAGATGCATTCAATTGAAATAATCAAGGCATATTACGTTTATAGTTGATGTTTGCATATCAAAGAGGTAAAATGAAACCATCACCTTTTTCAACTGCGAGGCTTTCCGACAACTTCGAAATTTCGATCTATTTTGTTTCCGATGACTTCAACATTTCGTTTTGCTTTGTTTGTTAGGGTATATTTACAGATGCTTCGTTAATTTGTTGTTTACGCTGTATAGTTAAAAATGAAGGATATTTTTTTTTAAATTTAAGAGACAATTGGATTACTGCTAAATTTTCGTTCAGGATTACTTTTTCAGAAATATGCGCAATGACATTTAATGATCGTAATTTGACATTTAAAATGTTACTACTTTATTTATATGCATTATGGTGTAACTGCTATCAAATGCAAACCTTTAAAATGTATTCAGTTTAGTAAATGAATACTGAAGTGTTTGTGAAGTTGCCTGCTGAAGTTAATTATGCTGTTGTTGTTGATCTTTTAATTCAATTTTGTTTGGTCGTGCACATAAAATCAGTTCCGGTAATCAAGACCGTATGACAGATGGATATAAATATGAGAACTTTCCAATGGAAAGATCTGTTGGAATGGAATTTCACGAAAAATCCTGTTACATAGTACCAATACGTTATATTTTGATATAATTTTTACAAATTATTGATTCTATTTATTTGATTAGATGAAAGCTTCTAAAATGTTAAGAATTCTTCAAACAAGAAGGCTATTTAGTTTTCGCATTTCTTTACTTATGACTTAAATACCATTAGTTATTTTAGTGGTAATGACAGTTGTTTAGGAACTATTATTTTTTCCATAGAGTTTAAATAAATATGACATTTCTGAGACAGAAAAGATTTTTCATTCTGCAGATTAACTAATCTTTTGCGTAAAAAATGATTTCAAACGTTTTAATTTCAGAAAACTAAATTTAATTTTAGAGAGACATAACAAAGCAAATCAACATCATCTCAAAAGAAAAAGAACGTTTTCATAAAACTAAATTTGATCTATGCTAACAATTAGTGAATTTCAAATTGTAAAAGTATCGCAGAGGCTTCTTAATATCCATGTCAAACTTAATCATGGAATAAGCTAAGATTATTTAAGGCAGAATGTCCACCCCAAATATCTAAAAATACCTTTCATTGATTATTAGTTCATTAGTACAAATGTGAGAGTGCTATTGTATCATTTTTATGAAATGTATTCCTCTTCAAAGTATGGAAACTATCCGTTTATTTTTAAATTTGATTACAGAACTATGCCAACTACAATACATGTACGTAAGCGAACGATAATATAGCCAGGGTTTCATTATCATATCACTGATCTAATATGACCTCGTATGTGCAATAGAAATGAGGCTTGTGTATAAAGATAAAGAATATTTTCATAGTGAACAATGAGACCCGCGAATAAACCAATGAATATAAGCATAGTGGAAAATTGAGACCCGTGTATAAAACACTGAATATTAGCATAGTGGGAAAATGAGACCCGTGTTTAAAACACTGAATATTAACAGTGGGAAAATGAGAACTATGTATAACACACTGAATAATAGCATAGTGGGAAAATGAGACCCGTGTATAAAACACTGAATATTAGCAGTGGGAAAATGAGACCCGTGTATAAAACACTGAATATTAGCAGTGGGAAAATGAGACCAGTGTATAAAACACTGAATACTAGCATAGTGGGAAAATGAGACCCGTGTAAAAAACGTAGGGTATTATCATAATATGCAAAATAACACGTAGTTAAAGTAATAAATATTATCGTGTGCCATACGATCCGTGTGTTCAACAATGAATCTTAACCTTGTAGGTAATGTGATTGTGACCCGTGTATAAAGCAATAAATATTATCATATCAAAGAGACCCGTGCGCAAAGTAAAGAATATCCTAGTAGGCAATGAGAGAGAGAGAGAGAGAGAGAGAGAGAGAGAGAGAGAGAGAGAGAGAGAGAGAGAGAGAGAGAGAGAGAGAGAGAGAGAGAGAGAGAGAGAGAGAGAGAGAGAGAGAGAAAGAGAGAGAGATTTGGATTTAGCTTTTTTATAAAAAAAAAAATTAGTCATATCTCTCCGTTGTCTGCAGTGTAACAGTTTATAGTGATGTCTAGCACGGGGGCATCAGGCATTTGACATGCAGCATGATGTTCCACCCAGTCACATTATAGTGACACCATTTGAGGCAGCTGTTAGTACCATTTGTAGGTGTTTGGTATTGCTCGGCCGGGACTTTATGTAAAACAAATTGCACGATATTCTTACTAAAAGTGTCATGGTCCTCAACATTGTATTTTGAGTTTTAGTTTTAATTTTAATTTCTTTCCCGAGTTTCCATGAAGATTCATATGACTATTCATTTTTCTTGAATCCTTGACACTGATTTTTATTATTGCTTCGAAGTACATTCCATTCTTATTATCGTTTTGAATTGCTCGTATCAATCTAAGTCGATCTTTAAAGATATATATTATCGATTCCTTATGGCATAAACCACCAAACATTTATACATTAACTAAATTATATTGCACTGTGTTAGATACAACGTCACATGAGTATGTTGATTTGTGGTTTCAAATATTTAATACATTTTGTAAATTTGAGGCATTTTTCTTCATAACCTCATTTGGTAAAGTTGAGAAAAGAATGTTGTGCAGAACTATGCCTTTTGTGAATATCGAACCTTTACTATTATGAAAAGTTTAAGCGTACATTTTATCTTGAGACAAAGCAATAATTGCTACTGAAATCCTAAACGTAATAGTTCCATAAATGCTTTATTTGATAAAATATACACTTTTCTTAATGAGTGAAGTACCATAAATGGAATGGTTTTAAGCAGAAACCTTGCTTAGCACCAGCCACGAAAGCCAATCTCTTCTAAGGCTGTGCTGTAAAGAAGTAAGTGCGAAACAAATTAGTAATAACTACGCCATCACTATTCGCAAATCAAAAGAAAACATAAGTTTAAACTAAAGAAAAATTTAACTGCAGATGTGATAGCTGTGTGCACTTACACAATTTCATTTTGTGGTAAAATCTTAGAACGGACCGGGATCTTACCAATGGTTAAGTGCAGAGTGTGGCGCCTAGAAAGAAAAACACTTTGCATCAGTGAGTGGAAGACTATACAGTCAAGCGTTGGCTAAAATGTGTGTGTTAGACTTTTAAAGTAGCTTTAACAATGTTTCTGTCATATCACTACGATGTCTGCAGTGTGACAGTTATATAGTGATGTCTAGCACTGGGGCATCATGCCACAGACATGTGAAATGATGTCCTACCCAGTTACTGACACCAAGCCAACCAGTCCTAACATTAACCTCTTAAAGCTGAGCGCCAAGCGAGGCAGCTGTGAATACCATTTTAAAAGTCTTTGGTATGACTCGGCTGAGGTTTGAACCCACGACCACCAGCATCCGAGGCAGACGCTCTAAACACTAAGCCACCGGAGCGGTAGGCTAAAATTATATATATTACAAATAAATTTAAAAATGTTACTTAGCTGATATAAGAATAGTCGTGGAAATATTGCATTCATCCAAAGTTAGAAAAGGCACTAGATTATTCTTTTGTTTGGTTGCCTCTGATATAACTTATAAGAAGTAAAATATTCCTTTTAAGATTTAACTGGCAGCTGAAAATAAAATAATCCAAGTCTCATTATATTATCGTTTTGTTATAATTTACAATCGTACAGCTGACAGTGTCGTTCAAAATATGCCTACCTGTATGCACATGTATCATGATTCAATCAGATTATCCTTCTCCGAGAATAAAAAGTTTTTAGTTATTACGTATTCAAAATGACACACTTTGTCAGCTCCATTTTGTTAAAGCAATCCCAGTCACTAAATTACAAACGAAAGGAAGTCTTTTTCTCCTCAAATCTTTTTATTCAGCTCATACACATCTCATTTAGAGGTATAGCTTGATAATTTTGATGTGGTCAACCTTATGTGAAGAACAGTAACACCTTTGTCGCTATGTTCATGAGTATTTTTGAACAATCCAAGAGAATTTTTTTTGTAGAAAAAACCTAATTAATCTGCATTATTGCCTATTTAACCTAGTTTTCTGCAATGCAATATTTAACAGAAACATATGAAACATATGCCTAGAACTTTATTCCCTGCCTGATTAAACACGAGAAACATTCTATCGTGGATGATTGTTTAATGGTGGTCTGGAAAATCAGAGTTTTATAGGGTTCTCTGGCCTGTTATAATCATTTACAATGCCATAAAGAAGTCATAGACTATTATATTCATCAACTGATGGAAATACCAGCATGCGTTGAGGTTCAATGAACACCCAGACTTTCCGTCGTGTTTCCTTCGAATGTCACTTAGCTTCCAATTCCTTCTGTATTCTATAAATGCAATAAATTATGGTGTCATAAAATGTCATAAGTCTCTACATTAAAAGCTAACTTTCGGTATTTATTATGCCTATATTAATGGTCAACAAAATTGGATACAATTTAAGACAAATAAGAAAATGTATGGGACTCGTAGAGTCGCTAGGCACCACAATAAATAACTTTAGAAGTATTGTAATATAACGTTCAATGTCTTTGAATGACAAATATACTGTTATTTTGAGTTGTTGGGATTGGCACTTACTTCCAGTCTTAATGGAATCAGATCCTACTTGAAGATCTGACAGTGTACGATTAGCGGTCATGATGTGTTGACCTATGTTTACCATAATCGATAATTTTATCAGCCAATCAGATGAAGTCCTACATCTTCACGTTTGGGAGCCTGAGAATCAGAGAAATATCTTGGAATGTTAAAGACACACACACACACACACACACACACACACACATATATATATATATATATATATATATATATATATATATATATATATATATATATATATATATATATATATATATATATATATATACAGCAACTTAAGAACACATTGTTAAACAATTGTAACAGTATAATCATGTAAAGAATTGGCTCCGAATCCAAGCACCTTTCAGAACGTTAAAAGAAAAATGACTCGTAGATGTGCTGTGAAAGGTGCATGGATTCGGACAAAAATTGTTTGATAGCTGTACATCAAGTATTGAGTTGCCGATCCACAAAAGAAGACGTCTGCCATCGTCCAAAGTTTTTGATTGATTACGAAAAGTTTTTTGTTCTCGAGATTACAATAGCTATTGTAACATCAGCGTATAAAATTTGTGAGCTGTAATCGTTCTGCAAAGGTTATTTGCCGCGTACCTTACTTATGCAAGACAAGAAATAGTAGGTTTTTGTTGTTGTTTTGGAACACTCAAAGAATTCACGAACGACACATTAACCCATAGCACTTTCGCCAAAACTAAGGAATGGTCAAATGCAAAGGTCTTCCACTCATGGATATTGAACTTGACGTGTTACCTCTTCGTTGCAACTGATGTCATATTCAAGTCACCCATGTGCTGAAACCAAAAACAATATGCCGTCGTCATAACAAAAGAGCGTTGGAGTGGAATTGTTCCACGATCTCGAACTCGAAAATCTGTTGTTACAAGTTTTCGAAATCAGGCACTTCCCTACCAAAATACAATAACAACATAAGAGATTAAATCCAGGCACTGTGTCTAGATACATAAAAGAGTTGCTCACAATTGCAAACCAAAACTAGCAATTATCCTACGTGGTGTCACACAGTAGAAGAGAAACAATTAAACGATATTATAGAACTATGTAACAGGTCGAGTTCAACGTAAGAAGACATGCATTTGCCAAAGTCGCGTAAAATTATTTGCTGGCTAAAGTATCTAAGCACAAAATTATGTCCAAGATAAATACTTCACAGATCAGACCTGAAACTTTCATTTCTTAAAGAATAAAGCAAATTTCAGGAAACACCACATTGATGTCGGGCGAGAAATGTGATTATAGTGAAGTATGATCCAGTTTGTCCAACCCAATGTCTTAGCCAACTTGACTGTTGCTACTTACGTGGTTGTAGACGGTTACGGAACATCTTAGTTACGGCCTGCTTTACTCTGAAACATTCACTTACGTGTATAATATGACCTGGTTGCCGATACCCATACATGAAAGAGGAATGTTAAGAGCCTCCACCAAGGAACATCCCGAAGAAAACCATTCTCAGTTTTACAAGTGGCGAACCCATGTGTGACAGATTGGCGACGTGCAAAACATACCAACCTCTTTCACTACGGTTCGTTGCTAGGGAATGACCTCCGCGGTGTAGTTTATCCAGTGTGGAGAGATAGAAAGAAAAATGCAGATCACTGAACGAGTATATTGAAGAAATAACAAAACGAGCCCCCTTTCAATGAACAAATATAAAATTTAATCAGTTTGTCAACAGAATTTAAAATGAAAAGAAATCAATGACTTAGTTACAAAAGAAGGAAAAATGGTACTAACATGTACTCAAATAAAAAAGACAATACAAATTTCTTTAAATGTAAAATTACTTTCAACGTTAAATTGCTATCCTCATTGCCAATGAGATGTGACCTTTGAGTGCAACGATGAGAAACTTAATCACCTAATTTATGCAGACATCAAGACTTCCGTTCGTCCCTGCTCTGTCGATCTTTGTCTAGCTTTTTCGTCTTGGACTCTTGTCCGTCGAACTCTGACTAAACAATCGTCTCTGGACTTAGATTTCTGCGTAGAATTTGTTATCATCCTGTGATTATTCAGGGATTTCTCACGTGAATCCAGGAAAGCTGTTTCCTTCAATAAATAAAAATGTCTCGCAATAGACAATAGGTCACATTCCCAAGTATATCTATATTTTACATTAATTCGGCTCAGAAAACAAAAGGCATAAATTCTGCCAAAGTAACTTCTGTTAGCTAACTGTTATGTTTACATAAACGGTTGATGCTTGTCCTGACCTTAATTCGGGTCACGCTAGAGATGGTCAATTAAATTCAACTCAGCCGTATGAACCCGTATGTAACCCCCACTCGACTGCTGACTCTACTAATCTAGCAGTCTTAAGTTGCATATGCTTAGACCCTCAGATCTAACTATTCTAAAATAGCTTACTTGACCAATTAGATATAACAAACCAGCATATAGATATACACTTAAGTGATCAATTAAATATTATAAACTAGTATATGAATATACATGCAATGTTAGGTCATACTCATTTTAGACAGAGTTAATCCATAAAACTATGAAATATTACCCATCATTCCTTAAACTTAATTCATTTAAATTCCTAATCACTCCTATCTATTTAAGATTCAATTACATGCAATCTTTTCAACTAATCTAATGAAATTTTAATTACATTAAATCTTGCCAATTCTCCAAATGATTTGATAATTAGGAAATCAAAGAATAAAATGTCATGATTAGCATTTCACTAAAATTCTGAAAAATCAAATAATACATACATACATCATATCAAGAATACATTTGCAAAATAGATCAACAAATGAAATAACATTAAAATCGGGAAACTAAGATTGCGTACCTTTTGCCGTTTCTTTATGTTTCCACGAACCTCACGTATAGTCCGTCTCCTAACTGAGAGAACTATCCGGCCCCTTACTCAATAACGAAAACGTACTTTCTACGAATTTCGGAGTCATACTAACTTTCCTTGCGAAAGATCGAAGACGACTAAAGAATTTCCCTAAAGTAAAACCTTTAATTTCTTACAGAGTTACGCCCATAAATCCATATTAACCAATCGAAATAAACAGTTTCCTAAACCTGTTCGTAGAATGTTTGGATTGACAAGAAAACTAAACAACTAATCATGCCGTAATTAATCATTTACTTTGAGCTATCATCTATAGCCAGATGCCGCCTTTACCCTGCCGATTTTGGGGAAAGGTCTTATGTCATTCTCTTGTACCATAACATCTGACTGTCATGTTACGTCGGCTAGAACGAATTCCCTTTTGACGTTCAGAGATGAAATGAAAATAATCATCTATCTCTAGCCTTTTCTACTTTAATTAAGTTGACTTTGATAAAATTCCTTTAAAAAAAGCTTCTAAGAGTTTTCAAAATTCGACACATCACACCATGAGGTGCATATACCAGTACTAAGATTAAAAAGACAACTTGAAGCTAAATGCAGAGTGAAAGAACTCACTTTCGGCTTGTGTTCAAGTCAAGTAAATATTAATTTATTTTAGAATCATTTGTGTATGTTTTCCAATAACACAAAAGAGACAAGACTAGCAAATTCCTTTAACATTAATGAAAAATCGTATATAAGGACTTTGACACCAATAATCCGATTTAAAATCATTTAGGAATTGTATAGATACAAACTAAAAAGTTCTCTGCGTTTTTATATCTTAAATAATTTAAGAAATATTTAAAATTTAGATTAGCATTAACTTACTTCAAATCATCCCATAATTTTCTTTATATGACAAATATTAATAGGTAAAAGTGATATCAATAATTACATGGATGCAATTATTTCACCAGTATTTACAACATATGTAGTAAATAGTTATCTATTGGCTTTGAAAACCGCATCACCGGCGGTTTTAATTAGTCTTGATGCAGTTGTTGAGTTTTGGCACTTGTACCTTATAAAGTTTAGTTCAAGAGCCTTGAATATTTGGAGAGATCGCCATACATCGGGTGCATTCCTTTAATAAAAACAATTCTAGTTACTTTCAAACTGCAAAAGAAAATAGATGACAAATATAAAAACATTAGAAAACAAAATATACTCATTAATTAGTATACGAATTTAATATCAAATCGAAATTTTCCAATTTTTTTTTTGCCCTTGCATCATGAAAGTTTTCCAATTTCCGCTTCTTTAATCAATACATTAGGCAATGTGGTGATAGTTGTATAACATTCAGTTTGATATCCCAGAAAATATGTTGAATTTAAGGAGCTTAAATATGTCCATTACTCAAGAGAGGTTGCTGATTGTTTTTGTAATTGAAAATATTCGTCTTTTGTATTTCTAATCGTTTGTTATTAAAACAAACAATGTCAGAATAATAACGCACAATTTCACTCAGACTGGATTTTCTGGTTGTGGAGATATTACCTTTAAAATAGATAAATCTATGGAAGGACTAGACAGTAGTTCTCAGCAAAAGAAGAGTATTTATTGTACACTATTTCTTTCTACACTACTTTCCTCACATGCAAGTCAAATCACCAATTAGATGGACCTAATCTGCATAAAAATAAATCGCAATAATTGACCTAAAATAGGCTTGCATGCTTCATATTGCCTTGCTTAACTTGGGTAAGTTTTATGCCGGCAACGGATTAGGAAAAGATTAACATATTAAATGAACGCCACAAGAGCACCAGATCCGTGTAAGCTTTCGGCGCCAACATATCTGAAGCAAGATTTATAAAACTTACTAGCGCACTAGCTGAGGTATAAAAATGATAATTTTAGTTTTATTCGTTTTGTAAATGATCGTTCGCAGGTGGAGTACCTTCAGTAAAATCCGTAGCGCAAACTCCTAATTAACATACTTTTTAGTTCTGGCATTAGAATCTAAATTGGTTCGATTTGTGAAAATAAAATAGTGATCCAGACTAGTTTCTTGAATGTTGTAAAGATGGATGGTGTTTTAATGTGCATATATAAACGATTTCAGATGTTGATCATGGATTAGTCAACTAAATACTCTCTCTCTCTCTCTCTCTCTCTCTCTCTCTCTCTCTCTCTCTCTCTCTCTCTCTCCACCAAACCCCACCCACTGAAGATACAAAAAGGAGCAAACTAATGAATTTTGCTGAGAGCATGCGTGTTAAATTTTGACTACGGCAATCAGGTTTAATCCTTATACAAATGGTGGCTTTTACACTGAACCAATACTGCCACCAAACCCCTCTTTTTTACATTCATTTTTGACAACAAAGAGCTATTTTGAATATTTTCCTGTGACGAGGCAGCTGCAAGAATCACTATGTGTATTGTGCATCAATAAAGTTCAATAGTACTATAACAAATTAGCACACTTTTCATCACCCCTCAACCATCTCGATTTTTAGATATTTAACACTTTAGCAGGCATACGGAAAATATGTAAACCAAATTGGGTGGTCTTTTGCAGCCAAATTTCGCATTTGATCTCCAGTGCTAGTCTAACTTTGACAGGCAGTCACCTAACAAGCCAACCCATTTTCAAGGCTAAATCAAAGTAAATCTAAACCACATAACATATTTAGCTTCTTTGTGACTTTATAAATGTTAGGCATATAATAATTAGGTTCATGCCTTTTACCTATTAGGGAGGTGTTAATACGAAACTATCCAGTAAAACCTACACTATGTGTTCATTGCCAATGTTCATCTGGACGAGTGTAACTGGATTTTTCAGACGTCATTGTACCACATAAAGAAGTGCATGTTTTGCATGTAAAAGTGATAATGGAAATTGTATACATTTTGTCAATGTAAGTACAATATGCTTATTGTTGACGGTCGTCCGATGAATAACGATAGTCATCTAATGAATAACAGCAGTCATCAGGTGAAAGACCGTAGACATCCAATGAAAGACCGTAGTCGTCCAACGAACGACGGTAGTCATCCAATGAAAGATTTTGCAGACGCCATTGTACCACATAAAGAAGTGCATTTTGCATGTAAAATCATACGCAAGTGGTGATGGAAATTGTATAAATTTTGCCAATTCATGTAAAGCTAAAATATAACTTTACAAGTCGTTGTAGGAATGATTCTATATTGCAATTTCAAACAAAATACTCTTTATCTGGAACGAATTTGGTTAACTAGAGAATGTGAACACCTATGCAAATCATATTTTGCTTATTATATTCAATATTAATCAAACTATACATTTTGATCATGTAGGTATATCTATGATTATCTAGTGTTACGACCCTGTAGTTTTAGCGTGTGTGTTAAGGAATGTATTTTGCATGGATCTTTTTATTTCATTAAATGTAATTATTAATATGATTATATTAATGTCAGTCTAATAAGTTGTTAAAAACATCGTCTTTACTTGAGTCGTAAATGTCACTCATGTGGGCACGTGCTGTGTACGATGGAAAATTCATTACAGGTAAACATTCAGGAATAGCTATGAAAACGATTGGCTGATACTTTGTTAAGGCTTTCCTAATGTTCAGAAATATTGCAAAATTGCATGCGTCCTTCGTGCGCGTGTAATTCAAACGACGTATTTGCTTTGTTTATATGTTGAGGTCTTTTGTAAGACAGACAGTCGTAGAGTCATTCACAGTCAGAGTCGGAGTTTATTGTAACATCTTAGATTTATACAGCTTCTATTACCTTTAAAAAGGTATTTTGTGCTAGAAGTAGTTGTCTGTTCGTATGTTTACGTAGAACATGTTTTTGTTGGAGGAGCTAATATTACTTCGTTTTTTTTAATAATTGGTTTTCCTGGAGATCAACTTTACTGGTTTGGACAATAACATTTTCCGAAAATATTCTATTTTGGAACGGAACAATACAAACTGAGTTTTACTGTGTATATTCTGAAATTTTCTGTTCACCTTCGTATGACGTCATCATCCGCCATCTTGGACCGGAACTAAACTTCAGACTATGTTTGTTTAGAACATATTACAGGACTTGTGCTTATCTTTAGAACAAACAATTTGGATCATTTCCGTAAATCTTAAGTCTTGTAAGTCTTGTTTTACATAATTACATTTTTTCCATGTTTATAGAAAAACAAATTATTTTTATTAAAATGTACAAAGCTTGTTGTCTTCGTGTTGCTTTGAACGAGCCGTTACGTAAGACTAGTGCAAAGAATTTCACGTGTATGGAAAATAGAGTATGGAAAGCTATCGCTGCCAAACATAGATCATTGAAATAAAATAAATAAATTAAAAATAAACCAAGAAAACCTACCATAAGGCAAAATTGCTTATAAAATAAACATAATAAATATCAGACCGTAAGACCAATAATCAAATAAAACAAATGAGGCAGAAACGAAACAGAGAAATGTCAGCGGAAACAACATACCAATGGAAGAAATAAACGCCAAGCGAAATGAACGATACTTAATAACTACGATCAATACTCAAACAAGTCAGACACAATCGAAATAGACAAATGTCTGCAGGAACAAGCAACATACCAATAAAACAAGCAACATACCAATAAAACAAGCAAATGTGAAACTAAAAAGATTGTATTTAAACAATAAGATTAATTTTCAAATCAAATAAACGAGACTCAAATAAAACAGACAAATGTCAAAAGAAACAAACAACATACCATTGAAACAACCAAACGTCAAACGAAGTAAATAATTCATGAAATAAAGAAACACAAGCTGGTTAAGCTAGCGTAAAATGATACAAAGTAATAACAGACACGTCAATTAAAAGAAATCAACATGCATATACACACCCATGCGCAATTACTACTGGGAAATTATCGAAGCAATAGTCAAATGATCAACTTTGTCGATAGAGCAGCGGGTGCTTTTGCATTGTAAAGGTGATTATACGCAAGAGCGCAAATTATTAGCGGTGTAAAATCTGTATCCGTAAAATACAAAAAATAAAACTCAATATTTTTCATTATTTGAATTAATGTCCATCTCTTGTCAACACAAACATATAACAGCGCGTTTTTTTCATGACACACTGATTAAGTATGATCTAGTATCAGGATCTCTCACTAGTCTGCATAAGAAATCGGCATTTCGTTGTAAAACATCTGACATTTATTTCTGTTGGATTAGTTTGACTCAGTGATTATGGTACGTTGATACATTCATACCAATTGCAGTTAATGTTGCGTTTGTGCTAAAAGAGCAATTTAGAGGACATTGCTTTACAAAATATTTTATAGCTAGCATGTTAATAGTTAACAAGTTGAGCATATGACTGGAATATGTCATACTTGCAAGTTGATCGTTTCTTGACATCAAATGCATCTGTGACCTTTATGATCCTAATTATGGTTACTCGAACACCAAATAGTTGCAAACTAATTTTAAAATAGGTTCTTGTTTAAAAATACTACTTTCAGACGCTTATCACTGTGCATTCTTGTATATACTGCAAGGTTTATTAATGTTGCATGGTTTGCATTGTGCAGAGGGTAACAAAACTGTCTGCATGTCATACGTATTGCATTTTCGGAATAGTGTACATTCCATACCACAAATCAAGGTTGACAATAATGTAGTAGTAAATCGGGTCCTCCTTTGTTGCAATAATAGCATACAAGAAAAGCAAAAAAGAAGTGATCACGGAACGGAAAACGCTAACAATTACCAAATAAAACATCCATACCGATCATCACAACCAACCCATATTAAAAAGCTGATGAAGGAAAAGTAAATATAGAGATGTAATGTCTAGAGAATACTTGTGTGAATAAACAGTAGGCACAAAATAACCAATGTTGATAGAACATTACGTCCTCTCCGTTTCATTTAATTTACTCTGCTAAAATGGTTCAAATTAATAGAAATATAAGAATGTATGGAATTTAATAATAATAATAATAATAATAATAATAATAATAATAATAATAATAATAATAATAATAATAATAATAATAATAATAATAATAATAATAATAATAATAAAAATAATAAAATTATTCGCATGTAAATACCCAATCGTGCAAATAAAATATTCAGTCACTGGCAATATAATGCCAGACGCCAAAAAATAATGAATACGAGACATGAAGTCTACAACAAAATATAATCAAACTGCATTTATGGCTTGAGGCATTCGAAGTGCTTTTCATCGCCGAAAATACAATAATCTTTTCCATTTCACATGGCTATAGTTTTGTATTCAGTATAACTGAATATTTTCATAAATCATTCTTGGATTTCCGTTGAACGAGAGTTCATTGTTGCGTTTCACTGATCTTGAAATTTTGATTACTATTGTACATCAGCTGGAACTTAACGACACGTGAATAATAGTAGACATTTAGACCATTTGCCGCAAAACCGCGACGATTTTCGAGGATGGTAGGTTGTCAGGTAAAATCGATTTCACAACAATATCAATTTATCAACTACTAAGTTAGCCTGAAAGGGTTGTGTATTATATATTCATCTGTCCATGTTAATAAATACACAATAGGACTTGTTATCTAATCAAACATATGACTTAAAAACATGATCAACTGCAAACCTTGTTCGTTTAACCTTAGATGCAAAATTCTTATCTTGCAATAATTTTGTCCAAGACAAATATAATATAAACATAACATAGTTGACAATATTTCCTGCATTTTTCCTTTTTATTTAAATATACTGTTTTCAATATAAAAAATATCTACCAACCTCTTTTTTCATGATGATTTGTGCATATCATTTTAGGAAACCATCTAGAAAAGGCCAATTATACGAAAGTCTATTTCTTAGCAATTAATATTTTGATTGATCGACGAAAACTATACGAGTGATTGCGCTTCTATTTAGATGTCTCTTCCGTCATTTTTTTTAGGGAATCTAAAATAGCCTTATTTATTTCATCGATTGTCAATACAAAGAGCATATTTTTGACAAATAAAACGTGGTCTATTTGAATAAAAATATTTAAGGGAAATCAAGCAGAAGTTTCTCTTCAAATGAAATTTGCATGAAGGACCTTTGAGGCAAGCATTAGAGATGGAAGCGATCACAACAGGTAAATTGTAGCAGTCACATTGATATAATAATCACTTTTGTAGAGAGTCAGAGACAAACGTTTTTAAAAATGTTATGCCACTCTGTACAATATTGAATTTTCCTTGAGAAATGAACTTATTAATTTATTGAATTTTTAATTAAAATTTTCACTCCAGTTACAGAAATTAATACAACCGCCAATGAAATTAAGACTCATTCATTCCAGTGATATAGTGGATTAAATATACGTAAAGCCTTCAAAAAATACTGTATACGCGTTTTAAAATTTCTTAACTGTTTTCTTCTTCTTCCTTTTGTTTTTAACTGAATTCAGCTTTGTTCATTCATGCTGTATCGCATTTGGAAGGTTATATATGGTTCTAGTTATTTCAACCTCGGTTAAACTTATTTATTATTTTGTTTCGTGCATATAGAAAATGTTATACATCGATAGACCACTTTTGGAATATCAATTACTTTATATTCATCTGAAGTGTATCCATTGTTTGTGCGCAGGGATACACACCACAGCAAGAAAAAACAAACAAAACAACATAAGCATTGACATTGACATAGACACCCACTACTTAAATCTGTATATCGTGTCGCTAGAACACACGTTAAAACAGCATGAAAAGAAAATTTGCTTCTTCATTATGAACAATACATATACTTCATATCGTGGGATAAAGTATTTGCACCAACTTGATGAAACATGGCAGATATTTATTCTGAACTAAAAAATTGCCCCTGTATACTCGAACACTCGTACTAACTCAGACAATTTCCTCCATTTCATTTTCACCCTTCCCCAAATTTTTTTGTTGAAAATTCCAGATGTTAGTTACTTTTGATACTAACGGCTCTAATCTGACTACAAAGTTGAATATATGTCAATAGAAAAATTGACAAAAGCACAACAACATGTATAACGAACCATCATTTGTACACATGTTTAACAACTATTTTGACACCTTAAAAGTTTACCATAATACCCCACAGCAAAAGTATTGACTATAAGCTGTTTTTATATTTCTGCGATGTCTAATTTTTGGATGTTCTCTCAAGGTAGAAACTGTTTTAAATCGTTTCACACCCTGTTCTAAATCGTTTCACACTCCGTTCTCCTTAACCTCATATATTGATCCCATGTATGAAATGTTTAATTTGTGTCCCACTTATATTCATTTTCGATACACAGGCTTGAATTCAGGGGAGGAATCTTTAAATGCCCCCTCATATGCTAAAACAATTTGGGAAAGATGACGAGTTTAATTAATTGCCATAGCAACTAATTATTATCTGAGCTACAGAACAAGTCTAAACGTGAAATTAAATATGTGGAAAAAATAGCGCTCTTTTTCAGAAGCAGCTTTCATATGACCAAATTGCACACCGTAGCAGGCTTGAACCTAACAGTTTTCATAGTTATTGCACACTGGATATGAATATAAATATCACTAGGCCTTATTTTGATGGTAAGCACCGAGAATAAAATTTTTCTCAAGAGTCGCGCAGCTCTTTGATAGGAAGAAAGCTTGATTTGCCTGTCTTACCAGAAAAAATGTAGTGATTTGGCCAAATATTAACATTACGGTCTACGGAAATTGAATTAGTTGTCTGTGCTCTATATGTTTCACTTTCTCTATATAATAAATATAAAGACAAGACTGTCTCACAGGCCTCAAATGATATTTATCGTTTGAGGCCTGGGAGGCATGAGAATCATATACATCACATTACATTTTCCCTCAAATTGCATTACTTTGAGAACAAATTAACTAAGAATATATACCAAGGTATAGAAAGAGAATGTTCAGATGTGGATTGACCAATTTCCTCTCTTTTGGTGTTATTATTAATTATTAGTACGAAAATGGAATACTTCTTGAAAAAGATTTTATTATTAACATTATTTATTAACAAATACAATTTAGCAGTGTTTGTTACTTTCGATCAATAGCCATGGCAAACTGGATTCTGATTTAAGCGGAATGTATTAAGGTCGATTGAACAACGGGTTCTTAAAGTTTTACTTCTTATTCAAATTCGTGATACATGGTGCTGTAATTATTGGTAGTAGTGTGAACGTGGCAATAGTGGTGGTAGGTTGCATAATAAACTGGCGAAATAATTTAGTTAAAACAAGACGCCGATGTTTTGGTTAATCAAATGCAATCTGGAGCATGCATTCATTTAGTGGTCAACTTTCATCCACAGCTAAAAGCTTAAGGAGTTATTGGAATTTACGTCTGCACAATCACACCTTCCATAGTATCCTGCTTGTGGCATTCATCAAATGAAGATCTGACCTATTTACTTTATTTGTGATTAACTCGAATACGAGTCAGTATCTGTCAAAAACACTAAGTTCTATTTTCATAAGTCAAAACAACTGCATAGATCAATACACAGATCCCTCTTTAATAAGCAAAATTCACAAAACTTTTCACAATGTCGGTTTCCAACTCACCCACAATACAACACAATATGTTAAATTTCATGATTCTAGATGGAAAGGTTCATTTAACAAATAACTTATAAAACACTAATATATTTATAGGTGTAGGTTTGTACACACGTTCATTGTTTCAAGGATAGTGAAATGCACTTTTATTAATTTAAACATGCTAATTAGTTTAGCACAGGTCACGTGATTCCCCCAAGGGAAATCTAGCTGACCTAATTTCTCACTGGCCTGCTGCTGATATACTTGAGAAGGCTTACAATTAGTTATTTCTAAATTATTTAGTTGTGTCTCTTTCTGCTTTCTGTATTGCGTCTCAGTTTGTTTTTCTTATATATATATATATATATATATATATATATATATATATATATATATATATATATATATATATATATATATATATATATATATATAAGAGATAGTTTACTATATTATCGCCAGTCTTAGAAGAGACAGAAAATTGCGAGTTCCTCAGACATTTTCGATTTAGAAGCTGTATTGAATTACTGGCAATTCATTCAAAGACATTGTTGAGTATATCATTGCAATACGTTAAGACCATTGACATATCGGTGCAATAGTAAATTTCGTTAGATTACCATTAGAACTCGCAATACTTAATATGTATGTATGTTTGTATGTATGTCTGTATGTATGTATGTATGTATGTATGTATGTATGTATGTATGTATGTATGTATGTATGTATGTATGTATGTATGTATGTATGTATGTATGTATGTATGTATGTATGTATGTATATATATATATATATATATATATATATATATATATATATATATATATATATATATATATATATATATATATATATATAAAGAAAGAGAGAGAGAGGCTCTTACAAAAATTAACACGAAAAGAGTGAAGACAGCATGCTTTGTAAACTTTAACAAATATCTTATTTTCCTAGAAAAACCAAGGTAAAAATGAGAAAAAGAATTTACGGTTTTACGAATCAAATCCGTAAATAATCCAAGAGTTAAAAAAATTAGTCTTATCTATGCAAACTTCTAAGCGAATCGCAGTTCAAATATCGATGAAGTTAAAGAAGTTCAAGAACGAAGGCGACGACGTCCTTGATACTCAGTGTTGTACTTATGTGTCAACAGTTCTTTGTTGAATACTAGAAAATAATGTTCCAATTTGGAATTCCGAAACATTTTCAGTGAATGACTTTGTCCAAGAATTCTGTATGAGCACTTATATATATATATATATATATATATATATATATATATATATATATATATATATATATATATATATATATATATATATATATATATATATATATATATATATTATATCCAGGGAAAAATACTACTAATTCTATAAAATAGAATTTCAACTCATACTGGTCACAACAAAATACTTTTAAGTGTCAAAAGCTTAAAGCTCAACTAGCTAATTCATATTAAGAAAATATTTATACGCTAAATTAAGAAGAAAAATAGATTCATGCATGAGGGTCACATGATCACCCTTCTAGAAAAACATAGAAGCTTTTAAAATGCATAACATCACGTACTGCCAGTATGAACTTAACTGAAATTAATGGTTCCTACTCTGGGAATAAAAAACACAGAAAGGTTGCTTTACTACTGGTTGTTTATCAGTAAAACAAAACCGAATCTAGTCAAACCGAATTGAACTGAATTTATATTAAAATGTCCAACCTAGCAGCCACTTAAAATTCCAATAACATGTAATGAAATAAAAAATGAAAAACCCACAAATGATTAACTTATATATGCATCAGAATATATATATATATATATATATATATATATATATATATATATATATATATATATATATATATATATATATATATATATATATTACGTAGCTAAACAATCGACCGCTCCAGTGATCTAAGTGGCTAGATGTCGCGAGTTCGAACCCCGGCTGAGTCATAATAAAGACTTATTAAAATGGTACTAACAGGTGCATCTCTAGGACCTCCTCCAACATTAAGAGGTTAGTGTAAGCACTGTTGGGCCTGGTGTTAGGATAATCTGAATGGGCGGGACATAATGCTACATGTCTGTGCCATGATGCCCAAGTGCTAGGCATAAGTATAAACCGTCACACTGCAGAACTCGTTGCAATATGACTGAAGCATTGTGAAAGCAACATTAAAAGTCCAAATAACACACACACACACACACGCGATAGTCAAGGTCCATCATCTTCAAATAAAGCCAAAAAATTGTCTTGACTCTAAACATTTGAATTGCTAAATCAAAGTCAGGTTGAAATTTTAGCAAATCAGATATTTGGAATCATTACTTTAATCTGATATGTTTCTGTTGATATAATTCCTGTCAGTACGTTAAGAGTCATTACAGACATTTGGTGGTAGAAAAAGTGATAACAAGGCCGATTCTCGCTTAACGTTATCTTCAATAGAAGGCATCTAATCACAACATTTATCTTTGTTTTGACAAGAACTCCATCAACAGATCACAAATCACGATAATTAGTAGACTATCATTAGCCTCCCTTGTAAATCAAACGCGAAAACAGACCCCATTTAAAATAGTAATGAAAATATCCTCTGCACTGGGCGTTGCTTTAAGATTCGTGAGGCACATATGACTATAAAGTTTTGTGAGTTTGATCCTAAAACGAAAACAGATGATGGAAACTTACGGGCATTGGATATATTGTCGTATATATATTTTTATATTCCAGTTATAAAAAACACCAAAATCATTTGTTTTATTCTATTCAGGTTTATCTCACATGAACTAAACTGAGAAATAGGCACGACGTTGGTTCAACATGACCAATCTATACACCAACTTCATATATAATATGAATAAGACGAATAAGCAAAAGATTTAGAAAGGATTTATCTATAATTGTTACATATTTATGTTGGCAAATGTCTGATCTAAAGAGAAAAAGAAACGTGTTAAAATAATTTGAACTAGATGCAGCATACAAAACAATTATTATGCAGCCACATAGCGTTTAATCAGCATCCCACTTGGGTGTAAGGTTTAAGCCTCTCTTGTAGACTATTTCTATTCTTCACTGCGGAGAGTTTATATGGAAGTTTTTATGGTGGAAAATTAAATAAAATAACATTTTTAAAATACCATTAAATTAAGCAGAATAGAATATTCACATATGACAATGGAACACATATGTACTGAATATTTAGGATATAACATTATAAAGGCGTGGATTTCTTTCCGACTTCTAATCTTACCTAATTCCGTTAAATAAAGTGTTTGTTGCAGCTATTGATCACGTTGAATCAGGGCAGAAATAAATCAGCATTGACCCTTCTTTATTAGCATTCATGTTGTGAGCATTTCTTGGAATCCCTTTCTATGATTGATTGAATAGTTTGTGACCAAGTATGCATGGGCTCAAGTTAGTTAACTAACTGATCCCGCTGAAACTAGACAGTAATAAATTAGTATTGACCATTCTTTATTAGCATTATGGCCATCACCATTTCTTGGAATCATTTCTAACTATCCGCTGAATCATTTCTTGCCAAGTGTGTATGAACAAAGGTTCCATTAACAAACACTAAAGCCCTAATTGAATCTTGATTCCGCCAATAAATCTTTAATTACCTCCAGAGCAAATAATCTATTAAAATCAAACTGTACTTTTAGTGCATATGATGTAGGACTGGAGGTTTCCCTCTTCGACAACGGTTGAATAAAGGCATCGTATTACTATAATTTGATTAAAATATGTATTAATCGCCATAACATTCACAAAACAAATTGTAAAATAGCCTTGACAGTTAATTGACCTAATTAGTTTGTGTTAGAAAAACGACAGATCACTTAATGAGACGCTGACTCTTTTACTCCGCAATCTATTTGCAGTAACTAAAAATTTTTTTTCAAGACGTCTCGTCAGGTTTCTGGCTGCCATTTATATATTTTTCGGCTATTCGTCTTTTTGAAAAGCTGTCTTTGATTCTCTTTATTACTCTAATTTTGTCTCATTTTCGCCCAGATGAATGTGTGCACTCATCTCTTCATATCATATATCGTTCCAAATGTCACACTATAAAGTCTTTCCAGAACAACAGATCAAAATTAACTCTGTCTTTCTTGATTATTTATTGATTATGGGGTGTCGTTGCTGGGAAGTATTTCCCACCCAGTGTAATTAGCCAGTTTTTAAGAGCAGATGTCACGAGAATTAATGACAGCCTGAATTTCTTTAGTTAAACGGACACCACCACCATTTCGTAACATCGGGAATTCTCCTGATATTATTGTTACAAAAGTTTCATAACTTGGGATATAAATAATTCTTTATATATTGAGTTTGGGTCGTGTTTCGCTTGTATCCAAGCAATGTTTGACGGCTCATTGGCACGATACTGTGTGCATGGTGCTAAGAAAATGTAAAATTCGCAAAATGTAAAATGAATTGTACAACAGCTTTAGGAAGATAAACTATTGCAAAGGTATGAAAACGTGAAGAACTAATCGATCAAGATAAAATATATAATGTAATGTAATTAAAACACTGTATAATGCGTGCAAAATAGAAAATAAAAGTAACACATGTAAAATCCCTAATAAAAATTATGGTGAAGGTATGTTAGATATACAGCATTCTCTAAACAGATAAATTTGAACAAGTCATTTATATGCGTGCCATCATTGCGCACTAATGTCCACGTAAGATTGGACTTTGTCTCGTTTTGATCTTTATTCTAGTTGCTAAGGAATTTAATTCCGCCATTTTTGTTTCACAGGCACCTGCCGATTCGAAATTACAAAACTATTTATCACGATTTATGTTGTTTTATGCAGGGTAGTGGATTAATTAGCATAATAGTTTGATTTCATTTATGAATTTCAGAGATTTATTCAGGAAATTTAACATTAACGTAAATAGTAGGAATGTAGGTTAAATTACCTATAGCGATTTATCATGTATACAGTAATGTAGTATAGGCCTACAGTAGAGTTTATCTCGTCTAGGCGACAAATCTTTTTCTCATGTTTTGCTGTTGATCCGATATATTTCTTTGCCAAGGAATTTCTAAACGTTAAAATAAGTATAGAATCTAGATAATCATGCAGAATTTTTAATGTTTCATTGATGTTAACGTTAGATACGATGCGGTGCCATTTTATATGTTGTCGTAAGGCAGCGAATGAATACAGAATATTTGGTTGCATACTTGATGATAGAAATTTATAAATTGACCCGATTAATAAAACTCATACATTGATAAAATATTTAAATATATAGGCTAGCTGTTTGCTGCCCGCTGAAGGAGGGTTGTGGTTGGTCGGACGTTTGGGCAGTCTACCTCTTTTTAGACGGGTTGGTACTGATAGGCCTAACAATGTTAGCAACATCTTGAGCACCTCTGATTAATGTATGGGTTTTGTCATTTATTCATTTCTTGTTTTGTTTCATGCTGAAATTCGTATTCGTTAGTAACGAAAAAGAAGAAAGAAGCTCGTTATACTCACATAGAAACACCCCTACCCTACCCCTACCAGATTAGCTATGTGACTTTGAAATTTTAACCATGATTATAGTTGTATTATATTTGTATTGTTTACACATATTTTAGTTCATTATTAATAAAATATTTCGAGAGCATACCACTTGCAATTTTTTATGTTGACTTCTAACATCAATTTGTTTTTCAGATTTGGATGGAAAGATCAAGTTTAGGAGAATGAATGATGGCTAGTTTTACTTTGGATACACATAAGCAGCCAAGCAGTTAGCTCGGGCAAATGAATCTGTAATGCCTTGTAACTAACTGTCTACCACCAGCCATTGTGAGGCAAAATGCTCTTGATCATGTTCGCAAAAATGGAGGAGATATAAAATATGATTTGCGTGTCCTTGGTCTTTATGTTCTGCACTTTGGGGCATACCGGGGAGAAACGTATAAATGGATGTTAGAAAATGTTCTTGGATACGCTGCATCGTTGGTAGATGGCTTCCATGGAGAAAGATCTGTTGATACGCCCTTGAGTCAGAACAAGTTCCAATTAAAACGGTATGTAGAATCGTTTCCCAGAAGAAGAGAGGCTGCTGAAAGGAAAAAGAAGGAACGCCTCTCAAAGACATCATCAGGTTTAATGCCTCAATAACCTGTGAAACTAGGTCAAACCACAACATCGCTTTTGGTTGGGCGACCATTCTCGGAACAGCAATAAAATACAAGCTGCAGAATTTTACGTCACAGAAGTTAGCGTATCCAGTTAAATCTGGTATTTTTATTTACAGTACCATTAATATACACATGCATACAATTTAGTTCTCTGGGTCTAAAGCGCTGCCATCTCAACTCTGCGTGAGTTCGAGTCCAGACTCGGCTAAAGTGGGTAAGTGAGAAAGCCTGCCAGTAGCTTCTCGTGGGTCGGTGGTTCTTCCCGGGGTTTTCCTAGGTTCTTCCTCCATCATTAATACTGGCCGCCATGTATAGCCTATCTTGATTCTGAAAAATGGCGTTCAACCCAACAACAACAACAACAACAACAACAATTAGTTCTCTTTTATCTTATGTAAAATGATTGATAAAAATTTGATGTGTTTTGGTGATTTAAAGGGGTAGTGTTTTAGTTTATATTTGTAGTAAATGTTCTTCTAATTTTATATATCGATACCAAATATATACTGCAAATTGTCAGTTGACTCCAGCATTATTGATAAAAAAGTTGACTTTTAATTTGTTGCTGACATATATATGTATGAAGTTGAAGTTAGGCTGTCAGGTTTACAAAGTAATGTGTTTATCCATTTTCTAGTCAGTCAGGTATACAAAGTAATGTGTTTATATCACTGAAGAGTTGTACAATAAATATGACAGACCCAGATGTATCTGAAACAATAATTTGCAATATCTATTGTACTGTTCATAATAATTTATTTCTGTTTTTACTTTTCTAAATTATTTGAACTGGCAGTTGATTATAATTTTTTTTTTGCATGTCAAACTTCAAAATCACACATAACAAGAAAATCCTTATCTAGTTAATTCAATAAAACATAGTATTATATAGCATGTACATATTACATCATATTTTCATGCTATGATTTTGTTTATATTTATACTTAAGTATTACATAAAGGTAAGAAATCATCAATAATATTTAATATTTTGTTTTTGGATTTGTTACATTTAATACATTTTCTTATATTATAGCCTGTTAATAATGTCTTACTAGTAAATTATATATACCCCTTCTATCACTCAGTTAAGAATTGCAAGTCGCATGCTTATATGTTCGTTAAATCAGGCTTATAGTAAAATTGCTGAAATGTAACTGTTAGAGTGAAATATGGTTGCAGCACCTGGTGGTGGTGGTTGGGCTTAAATTTCGTTTGTTTCTTATGATTAATTACAATTTGTTTATATGTTGTTTAAGGGGCCCCGATTGGCCGAACGGTCTAAAGCGCTCTCCGTTACGGATCACTGCCATCTCACCTCTATCTGCGTGGGTTCGAATATAAGATTCGGAGAATGTGGATGTGTGAGAAAGCTTGCCAGTATCTTCTCGTTGGTTGGTGTTTTTTTCTGAGGATTTCCCTGTTTCTTCCTCCACCATTAATACTGGCCGACATGTATAGCCTATCGTGTGCTGAAAAATGGCGTTACGCCTATAAACAACAACTATATGTTGTTTAAAAATATTTATTTTTGTTTTAGTGGAATGGAATTTTAAAACTTGAAAACAAAATGTTTTGAGATTATCAGAATAAAATTAGAGTGATAATGTAAATTAGGCATTGTAAAAGTTTGCTATTTGTAGAATGGCTGTTCTTTTTTCTTGGCTTTTAGTATCTGACTCATTGATGTTATCTAATGTATCTGAATGAGATTTATTTCTCATTGCCCGATTGATTAATTTTTCCAATTACATTGTACATGTTAATTGTTTTCACTCTGAAAATATTCGCTATAATTTGAAAATATTCGCGATAATTTGAAAATATTCGCGATAATTTGAAAATATTCGCGATAATTTGAAAATATTCAAAATGAATATCATTACAGTTTTAGCATTTCACTGTTAATCTGACTGCCTGTTACACAGCTTTCTACTGAGGTACAGGCACCTACTTCAAGCAGCACAGTATATACATTCTCCAATGTGACAGAAAAACTCAATTTAAATCTTTCACTGTGTCAAGTACTTATATATTAAATACAGGTATAATTTATTTTATGCAAGCACTTTTTATTGTAGATATTAATTTACAGGAATTGTTGAAGTATATAGTTTCTTGTTTTTGGTTTGTTTTTTGGGGTTGGGGGTTGTCATAAAACTGCAATTTGTACATTTCATGTGCATGATTTGACATGGTAGTTAAAAGGTAGAATACATTCCATATACTTGGAGAGACATGTGGTTATTGTTTTGCAAATATGTAATTCTTTACCATCGAAGATATCATTATTGTCAGCAGGTTAAATGATACAATTTATTTGGTGTCTGTCAGTAGCATTATAAATATTGCTGCATTGTTATGTGAATAATATAATCCCTGCTCATATGGTAATTACCCTTTTTAAAATAATTTCATTGCATTTTTGTATATTCAATGTCACCTTATTGCCACCTGATTGGAAACAGTCACTTCCATCAGCTGACCATTAGTGGATGTCGAAGGCACTTTTCAAAGTGTCCAAGAAATGAAAGCCAGAAGTGGACTGGGATAGTCGATAGGCTGTGGTTGTACCCGCAACAGTCCGGCCTGGTATGCAGTTGTTCACCTAATCCTGGTCGTTATTTTGCATAGCGATTCGATTACTACTGTATACAGACAAAAACAACTGTGGCGCCTTCGAATCCAGTGTCCGTTCTGTGAAAAGGAGAGCTGACTTCTGCAGGTTTATATTCAAGTATCCAGCAGGTCTTTGATATTGATTGGTATTGCAACCTTGCTTAAGAGTACTTGGAATGTTCTGACCATAAGACGAAGGAGTGGTGCCATTATAAACCAATTGGATATTGGTCACAGTTTGCAATTTCCAGTCCTGCTCCCCTACATATATGCTTGTGACATCCGGGTAGTTAGAATGTTAAAGCAGCATTGTCTTGGAAACAGTGCCAGTCTGCTGCAGCGCAAACTTAAGGAGCAGCATAGTGAAACAAGGTTGCAGAAAGTTGGACATTACTTTACAGATTGTCAGGCATTTACTGCTGATAATGCAATGGCATTGGTATACAAACCAAACTTTGAGGATCCACCGCCACTGATACCAGTCCCAGTGCTGTGCTTCTCATGCTGGATGAGTTCGAGGCTTCCATTACCGCTACATTTGGCACATTATTAAAATGTATTCGACGAAAAAGGTAATGATATTTGAAGTTGTACCTAACAAAGACCACACAGTTCACTCAGTGTTATCTTTGAAACAATTCAGGGCTTGTATACACATAATTCCGAGATGCAGATTACTAAATATGTAACAAAAACAGACTGTAATGATAGGTATGAAGTAACAAACTTTCTCATTATAATAATAAAGAAGAAATATCTTATCACCAATTATATGTTTATCCCATAACCTTACAATTTCAGGGTATATAACATATCAAGTAGCAAGTGTATAAAGCAGTGGGTGTACCTCTGATGGACAAAGAAAGAATCGGGGGAGTTTGGATTCCCAGGAAAAAAAAGATGTGACTTGTATACAAGACCAGAAGGAGTTCAATTGTAAACACAGATTGACCATCTGTCAAAAAGATAGATACATCTACCTGTTTACAAATGTGCAAGAGACTCCACTACATTTAAACCGTTTTGTTCCAGGTACATATTTACTCTGCTATATATTACAAAAAATGTTATATTTAACAAAATAATTGTCATAAATGTTTCAGCTTTATAAATTATGCTATAATAAATTACGTTTTTGACGTCTTTGAGACATTTAAATCTTTTCTGCTGGTCAAGCAGCATTTCATAAAATGACCCACATCCACATATATCTCATGTATGAAACTTAGAATGTTGACATTTTTTTAAACTTAATACTAGAAACGTCTGGATTCTTCTTACGGTTTCTGATTTTAGTAACAAGTACAAGCTGTATGCATTTCCAAGCATATTTGCTAGAGGGGTAGGTGCGATGGAATGAAGACAAAGAATTTTCTTCTCTCTTTATTGCAGTGCTGGAAGTAGTCAACACGACAATTTGCAAAAACAATTATCTCCAGTGCAGCAGAGAATTTGGCTTTTCTAAATGACGTAGTAGTGATGGGGACAAAATATCATGAGACAAGCTCCTCTAGTAATGTCATATCAGAGTTGGAAACTACCTGGAGAGTGCTTCTTCCAGACTACTCATTAAACAGTGATAATGTACATAGTGCTTCATTACATCACCGTGACATGAAAGCTGTTTTGGAGAATTTATGTCCATTAACTTAACATGAAGATAATTCGAGAATGTAAAATAATTTCTCTTACTGGCTAGTATCAATGCAAATGATTATACTTAAAATAAAAGGAGACACAATAGGGTTAGTGCACTGTAAATTTTTCTTTTTAAAATCATATATAGTATTTAAGAATACTGAAAATTGCTTAGTCAAATCTAATAAACTATATCATACGTATTTTTCATCAGACATCATAGCGATATAGAAGTACATATTTTCTGATATTTCCTTTCGGGAGTCTGGATATGGAAAAGTGGAGGCCTTGCCAGAGACCTTGTTTTCCTTGACCTTGTTCAACTATCTAATGAAGTAATAACAAATGAAGAAGCAAAAATTATATATAGCCCTTAGGAACAGTCATCCTCAATATGACATGCAACCATCCGGCTTTCCTCCTCGTTATCAAATCAGATAGATACAAGGCATTTATTACATCAAAATCAACTGTTGCTCCAGGTGAAGAAAACACGAAAAGGTTTTAATAAAGTTATGTGAGGTATAGAACATATTGACAATTATTTGTTTAACTCACTTTCGCTTTATTCATCATAAAGTTTGCTACTTGCAGATCAATCATTAATAATTTATAAACCATATGTCTATAAACTAACAGTAAACCTATTCGTTGATTTTACTGTATCAAAACCTTTTCTTAAATAAATTCTGCTCATTCAGTGCTACAAAAACTTTGAAACATATTAGTTGCTTTATTTTCTTTCAGGTGCTTTTTGGGTCAAACTTTTGGTCCATCTAAGAAGACCAACAGCAACAGATGGGTTGAGTGTCTGGTTTCTAAACTGTGTAACTGTTTTCCCTCAACAAGATATGTCCAGGGTCATTCAATACTGTAGTAGACACTCATCTGCAGGTCTTACATGGACATTCGACATAAGATCCTGAATAATACCCTGGTCAGTTATGGGGGAAACAGTTATACAGCTTATAGAGATAAACCAAACAACACTGACACAGTGGTAAGTAATAACTATCTTCGCCCTTATTTTTTCTTGTTGTAGTGTATGTTTATTTGAATCCTTTGCATTGTAAATTTATTATATTTTTTGGTTCAATGTTCAACAAGAAGTCAAAGAAAGAGAAGAAAGCCAATTTGGACTTAAGTTTATCTCTACCAACTCCGCCACTTTGTACACCATAGCCATCACCCGTTCAAAAGCAAGTATCACTGCCAGCACTATATATTAAAGAACCGTTAGTTTTTCTCTTGCCAAAGAATACTAATGGTTAGTCAAAACGTAGATCACAACCAATATGTATTGCTTATCAGCCTACAGCATCTACCTCTGATGAACTGCCACAGTGTTTTCAGCCACAAATTCAATGAGAGAGACAGACAGACAAACAGACAGAGACAGAGAGGCAGCTAGTATTCAATGTAGGAAATATGTCAAAAATATTGATGTCATCATATGCAAAAAGTGTAAAATAGCAAGAAGTAAAGAAGGTTATAAGCAATATTTTGGAAACTGGTTTTGTTCACTAACATCTATAGAGACATAAAGAATGAATAACCAGATTGTAAGAAAACTCTTATAAAAAGAAGATGGAGGAAAGAAATATTATGTCCAGTAAAAAACGTTTGAAACATGAAATGGCTTTCTCAGGAGAATAGTCACTTTTCTTAACAAGCAGCAATAACAAGGAATCCTAATGCCGTCTAACTTTTTTAAGTTGGAAGGTCCCAAGCACTTGCAAAAGCAGAGGCAGATTGTTTAGCATGTTTGGTAAGTATGTTTATGTTTAAAGATGGTGGAATATAAACATATTATTTGTCACATGGAACTCAAGGAAATAATTTTCAACCTGGTTTATTACACTATTTTACATGGCAAGGAACAACAACTGGATATATATTCTATTTCAGATGGGCGTTTAAATTCTGTACAATTGATCTTTTGCAGCAATTTCAAGACAATTTCTGACAAATATGTATACATCAACTCTCCAAGATAGCTCGAAATCGTACGCTGTTATACTCTATTGTAACATGGCTTCCGAATTTATAAAAACCTTTTGCGTGTGTTGATGGGGGTAAATTTGCTTTTTACATACACCTAACAGAGAAGACTGTTCCACATCTTCTTCAAAAGATTGGCCATGATAATCTTCTCTGTATCATTCCAATTTTAGTGAACATCTCACCGCTTGGTTGATATTGGAATGTTTAAGAGCCTAATGTAATCGC
Source organism: Potamilus streckersoni (assembly GCA_016746295.1). NCBI lineage: Eukaryota > Metazoa > Mollusca > Bivalvia > Unionida > Unionidae > Potamilus > Potamilus streckersoni. Next base: position 292,591 of record JAEAOA010001729.1, on the reverse strand, counting down.
ATATAAACAGCTCCAAGATATTACTTTGAAATACACCTCTTCTTAAATTTGAATGTGTCACCTTTTGCAAATGGAGGTTTTTGTATTGTGCAAAAAAAGGCGACAAAAATTTGGTAAGATATGGGATCATGAAGACGATCCTTCTTATCATCAACATGAAACATCATTCAGGGCAGTAACAAAAGACTGAGATTAAGCAAAAAATAATAGTCGAAATTTAACAATATAATGCCAAGCAGATCATCAACCCATGGTAAGAAATAGAGACGCAGAGACATTGATATTACAAAAGAAAAGAAGACCAGAAATTCAAGATATCGTTCTTGTATCTTTACATGTTGATAGTCGCTTTCATACGAAGGCAAAAATATAGTACTGTTCATTACAAAAACAAAATGTGAGCTTTTAAACAAATATTAGTATTACATCTTAAAAGTCTATGTTTCATTATGTTCTTAACTGGTGTGAGTAAATATTTTTATACAGACTAATTTATGACGAATTATTGTCATGGCAATGATTGACAACTATTTTGTATGGATGACCCAATCGTTTAAAAAATATTGAATTATATGCACTTAAGCCACATATATCAACACTCAGTCCCTAATACTAAACGCAAGATATTCACGAATTATCAAAGTTACATAGGAGACAGAAACAATTAACCAAAAGTGTCTTTTCTATTAGTATAATAATGTATGTTCCTTGTCATTATGTTAAAAATTATCATCGTAAATTGAATGATATTCACCATAACTTAGACAAAGCATTGATTTACTATAACCTAGAGAAAGCATTGATTCACCATAACCGAGACAAAGCAGTGATTCACCATAACCAAAACAAAGCAGCGATTCACCATAACCGAGACAAAGCAGCGATTCACCATAACCGAGACAAAGCAGTGATTTACCATAACCTAGACATAGCAGTGATTCACCATAACCTAGACAAAGCAGTGATTCACCATAACCTAGACAAAGCAGTGATTCACCATAACCTAGACAAAGCTGTGATTTACCAATACGTAGGTTTCAGACCTATAAAGTACAAAAATGACTCTTTATATTCAGTGTGCAAACGTTATGTCCACCATCCTCGCCCAGAATCCAACAGATAAAACCCGAGGCCTTTCTTACATCTATAACATGTCTAAAATGATAAGGTTTCTTATTAATATTTGAAGTTGCTTTTATGTCCACTAGCGATGAGGTTGCACACAACGTTTGCAAAATGAATATAAAGAGCCATTTTAGACAATTTGTTGTGGTCAGTAGACAATTAGGGTATCAAAGAAAAGTATTTATAGACACCCTACTTTGCAACAGATGCATCAAATTAATAGCAAGAATTTCTCGAAACGAATAACATTGAAATATCCGAAAATACAATAATCACTGGACTACATGTGGCTTTCCCTTTAAAGCGGACTAGAAAACTATCCCTTTTAAATCATATATTTCATATTCCCTGTACAACCTATGAACTTTCTTGATGGTGTTGAATTAAACAATGCACACTGCACCAAGAATAACTTTAAAAGAACCAAAATATTGAAAGAAACATTAGTGTATTAGAGCAGAAAACGAACCATATTTCCGTGTATGTTAGATTCTCAACCTGCGACTTGAACGCAAGACCAGAATACAGGTAACAAAACATAATTACAACCAGTTTAGATAAATGTAATGTAAAGATCATGCCCTATAGGTTTTGCAAATAATAGTCATTGAAACTAAAATTTATCTTTTTTCTTAATCTCACATGAATTAAAGTGGGAAATAGATGTGATATTATTTAGACATATTACATAATAAGAACGATTGCAAATGAAATAGTACTTGGGTGAACAAGAAGAACAAGCAGTAAATTAGAATACGATAATCTATTGGGAAATTGCATAAAATACAATTGAAAGTCTTGGAAGACAATTGTAACTTTATAAAACATTTACAAATTATATTCCATAAGTCCCCGTGTTCAATAACCGTATGGGATGAATAACTGCATCGATAATATATTAGCCTCTTATCTCAGTAACAATTACCTTTATTTTCATTTTAGCATGATAGGCAAAGTTTCTTAGGCATAATTTTCATCAGTCTTCATTAGAAGACAACGTTTGGGCAGGTTAGTTCCTAAGTGACTCTTGAACCAATAGATGAAGGGCAAGAGTAATAAAAGCCGACATCTAGCTTTGGTAGTTTCTTCACGGCATTCAATTTTATTGACCCAATTTTCATCAAATTATATTATACATCTACGAAGAGACACCTTAATAACAATTATGGGGTTCAAAGATCAAAGGTCAGTGGCATTAGAGGTCAACTCATGCTGAGCTCAACAAGATAAGTCCACCTTTATTAAGTTTTCGGCACACAGATTTAATCTCCTTCACTGGTGAGTTATACTTGAAGAACATCAGCTCCCTACTGAGATTAATTTCGAAATTATCTTAATTGATATTTGTAATAAGAATAGCAGTTGGAAATGGTCATAATATATTTATATAACTGTACTACCACAAAGGGTGATTTATCAAAGGCTTGAGAAAATCTCATAAAATATTAATAATTAATAGAATTCTAAATCTTGTCAGATCCGTTGTTAAAGATCTTTGTACAAATATTGGGCCCTGTTGAAACGGGAGAGAAACATACTGATTCTTTAATGCTATGAACGTTGCTAAGAATCAATTTTAATGATTCATGGACTCGTATCTGAGCCAGTGTATATATGGGCAATTTACTCTAAACACATCTTTTATTCTAAGTTTTAAAAACAAGCGGTTTTGCATTCTGGCAGAGCAACATAACCCTTGACAAATAGTGCACCGCACTTACGAATCATGCATTCAAAACACAAAGATGTAGTCAGGGCTGTGAAGAGGAGCGCAATTCAGTCGACTACTATCGGCCTCAAACCAGGAGGGCATTTTGTGAAGTTTAAGTGGGGTTCGAGAATGGGGGCGACGCTCTCACATTTGGCCGGTCCTTAAGTAAGGAACTTCAGTTGGCGAAATAGCCTACCTGGCCTGTAAAGCACTAAACCAAACTAAAAACATACTGATTATCTGACTACATCCTAACTTAGTTTTCGGATTTAGTCAACAAATGCAGCACTTCCGGCTAAATGGACTATTTAAGTGTTGCGATGTAAATGACAGGGGCATCTTTTTTACTGAACACGGTACTATCAATAGTAACTGTAAATTCACACCATGACTACGCTACTATAAAACGTATATCATAAATTATTTAAATACTGAGTATGACGTTATATTTATTTTTATTCTTATTTTTTACTTTTGTCTCTTTCGTTGGTGCAGATAAGTGATATCCCACTTCTAGCAGTATTAACGGTAACTGTGCAACCTCTCAACATAGCTATGTTGTACTTTTCTGCTGTAAACAGTTATTGCAGCAGTGTATTAACGGACCGAGGATTTTTCACATCACTCTGGTGAATATGTAACTTCAAACATCGGAGATCGGTTAATCCAATGTCTCAATTCCCAGAACTGTATGGACAGAGCAAGCTTTTGAGTGATATTACCGATAACCTCTTTGCAAACAATTGTCCTGACGATGATTAATGAAACTACATCTCTGTTGGAATAACAAGTGTCATTATATAAGTCCTTTATCGGGACAAGCGATGAAAATACAAGAACAGGAGCTTTTATTAGTATTAGCAGATTTAATTGGAATTTAAAATTTTAGTTCAAATAACGCTCAGCCAACTCATGGACATTGTGAAGACGTTATATATTCTAATTAACCACAATGCTGACGAAGAAGAGTGAATAGCATCGACCAATAAGTCAGCTATTCGTTCAATCAAGGTTCACAAACTTATTAGTTTCGGATGTGGAAACAAAATTACGTACAAAATATCATATTGTTTAAATGAGTTTGATTCTTATCATTTCCTCGAATTATTTATTTCAGTTATAATCCACATGTTTTATCCTCTTTCCTCAATAATATGGTGGACGAGTAGGGAAATTTTGCCTGGTACCAGGCCGGGTCGGGTTTCTTCACACCAGTTTTGTCTGGTTTCCCCACCCGTTTCATCCCTATTTTTATCAATGTTAAAACCTCGTTTTATTGTATTATTTTTATTTTATTACAGTGGGGGATATGGGTGAACCGACTCAGTATGATCCAAATTTTATCGCAAAACCCGTCCGGGCCGGATATTTCCGGGTAAAAACTCACCAGGGTCAAAAAGTCCAGTCAATATATTTCGCGAGCTACAACTCTTGCTTAAGTTTAGTAAACCCCGTTACCGCTACTTTGCATCTTGTACCGTCATCTGCTTGTAATTCATGTATCAGAGATGTCGAAGGCATAAATAAAAAACTTGACAAGTTGACTGTAAATATTGAAATCAAATATTCGTGTTGCTCACAATTGTCAACAATTGCTTATAAATATGTTCAAGCATTTAATTATTAACTACAGCTCACATTTTTATTTTAGTCAAAAATAGCCGGAAAAAATATAGACGGTTTAATCTGCCTCCTACTCCAAAAATATGAATATAACATTTCCCTTCATCAAGACCAGCTTATCGAAAAGAGAATTGAATTACCGGCAAGGTGTTTTTGTTGCTTTATGTAATATTCTAAGACAACAGGATTTCGAGAGACCGTAAATGGAATTTACTCAAAGCATTTATCATTGCAAATAGGGTAAGTCCATTAGATAGATAGTACTTGACTGGGTATTTCTACATATCCATCAACTTCTTTTTGTCTATTCTTCTAAGTGCTCATTCACACGGGGTAGTTATTCATTTAAACACGTGTTTCGGCTATAAAATTTTATCCAGATGGTACTGAATTCATTGAATACATTAGAAATGGACGTTTTCAGTGCCTAACTCGGCTGTGACTCGCACGGTGATGTTTTCTTTTCCTCTTTAGAAAGTTCATTCACTGCTTTTAGGATTATATAATTTTTTTTCTATTATGCAGCTGGAACTCATCTATCTATCTATCTATCTATCTATCTATCTATCTATCTATCTATCTATATATATATATATATATATATATATATATATATATATATATATATATATATATATATATATATATATATATATATATATATATATATATATATATATAAATATATCTCAGATCTTTGATTGAGCAAAAGTCTGCACCAGTATTAGAAATAAAGATTATTGTAAATATAAATATTATATATATAGTTACGTATATGTGTTTTAATTGCTTGTATGTAAGGTTTAAAATTATTTTTATTTCATTTTTTTTATTGTGTTTAATTGCATTGAATATTTTTCTCGGATTCGGGATTCTATTTTTTATATTGAGTTTGACCAATCTTGAGAAATTTAAAATGATATTTTTTTAAGATTAAATAAGCATTTTTAACATTTTTAGGCAGAGTCATTTAAAACCTTGAAGGAAAAGGTGTATTTTTTAATTTGTAGCTAAGATTGTTTATTCTTCGTCTGATTTTTGGACTTTATAATCTTTTCCCCTAGTGACTCAACAAGTTGACTTTTTATATAAAAATACTGAAAGATATTCAGGGAAATTAATTCTGGAATTATTCGAAAACACAGACTAAGATTTAAGTGAGGAATTAGTGTTATTGATATATTGGAACATATCTGACGCCATCGCCTTCCATACTTGTACGTCGTCGGGACTCGAACATGGATTCTTATAGGACTATTTAGTGATAGGACTCGTGTTTTCATTCTTAGGATGACATTTTGGGTTATATTCATTAACTGTAAGTCCTATTTACCAATTTTTACATTGTTATCTAGGGAAATAATTTGTTTTGATAACATATAAAAAAGTTTGTTGGCTTTCACTCTTTTCTCTGTTACTGAGTACAATCCCTTGTCACACAACAAAGCAAACTGGGGGCTCGTCCGATATTTATAAATTTGGTTAAATGTTTTCGAAATTTAATTACTCTTTGTTTCTAAATCCCACTTACTATTTTACATTTTTATTTGAAATCTTTAAGTGAAAACAACAGGCGTTCATTTACAATGTCATCAAAAGTGGATACAGTTGGATAGTCTTCAGAGAGAGAGAGAGAGAGAGAGAGAGAGAGAGAGAGAGAGAGAGAGAGAGAGAGAGAGAGAGAGAGAGAGAGAGAGAGAGAGAGAGAGAGAGAGAGAGAGAGAGAGAGATGACTTGCTTGAACTTGCCAGAAAGTACGATCTTTCTGAAGCAAATTCTTCCTCAACGAAACGAGAATTTACAAATATTTTGATCCAATATTTAGTGAGGAAAAGTGTTTTTGATAAAAGTATTTTGGCATCAGTCAGTAAGTCAATGACGGACGATGACGTTAACGTTAAACGCTGATGTTAAAGCAATGGAAATAAAAATGAAATTAAAATGGAAGTAGACTTAAGGAGGCTCGAACTACAGGTAGAATAAAAGTGAAACAAATGCAGTTGCAATTTGAAAAGGAGGAGAGGGAGAAAGATAAACAATTACAATTTGAAAGGGAGGGGAGAGAGACAGACACAAAGAGAGAAGGATGAAAGGGAATTTCAACATATAATGAAAGAAATTGAGCTGGCAAGTGGCAAGCACAATTCCACTTCACATACAGAGTCAGGTTTTAATATTGCAAAAAATATTAGGACAGTTCCTCCATTTAGAGAAAAAGAAGTAGACAAATATTTTCCTTGTTTTAAAAAGCTACAGAAAAATTTTAATGGAAAAGGGAGTATTGGACTCAGCTTCTACATTATGTACTAGTTGGTGAAGCTAGTGATATTTACCATTCCCTTTCAGGACATCAGAGTTCGGGTTATGATTTGGTTAAGGGTTATACGGTGGTCCCCGAGGCTTATCGACAAAAATCAGAAACTATAAAAAAGAAACTGGGCAGACTTGTTAAATTTGCTAGAGAGGAGGAACAGTTATTTAAGAGATGTTGCTTAGCCAAGAAAGTTGAACATGATTATGAAAGTCTTGAACATCTTGTGTTGCTTGAAGAATTTTTAAAAAAAATGCATTCATAATGATATTAAGAATCATCTTGAATAGCATAAGATTGAAACGTTGGAAAATGCTGCTCTTGCTGCCGATGAGTACTAATTAACTCGTAAGGTTCCCGTTGTAAGCAAAACATTCACTCAGCAGTCTACTGTTGGGAAGATAATTCAGCCTAATATGACTCTCATTAGAACTCATTATGCCATAAATTCTAAATATCAAGCCTCTGAGAAATTTGATTCAAAATCCTTGTCTCTGACTAAGTGTACCCATCGCAAGAAAAAAGGACACGCCATATCTGATTGCTTCAAACTGACAATTAAACTTTAAGAACACTCGATTGTGTGATGATATTTGCTGTACCGATATATAGAAATGGAATGTTATATGCATGTTAATACCTTGAGTTAATTATTTTTTCTGGTAGAGCTTCATCTTTTCATTGATCCTCTTTGATTTTCATATGTTTATCTCAATAATTAAATGTTATATTGTGTAAAACGGGTCTCATGTTCTTCTATAATATATCTCTGTTCAGATCTCCATTTATTGTATTTATTAATGTCATTTGTAATATTCGCTCCATGTTGGCTGTAACACCATGGTCGATCATCACATAATTTATCGATTACCCATAAAAGTGCAAAACAATAATTGTTTGTATTGGCATTGTCACAGATATGCGTAAATGACAAATACCCTTATAATTTGTCAGAAATGAAGAGCATGAATTATGATTTCCATGCCTTGTCATTTAGATCATTTAGTGGTTAGCTAAGTCATAAAATTCAGATGATATAAATTATGCAAACCAGGTCTTAATATATAGGAAAAGCTTCTCTTATTTAAAATAAATATATTATGTGCCTAGTTTAGCAAACAATTAAACATTGTCTTAAAATTCACAGCCAGCTTTTGTCTTTCTGCATTGTAAATTTATCATATTTTACTTTAAGTCCAGAAAATAGTTCCATAATTTATTTCCAATGATTTTTGTAAATAAAAGTCTGCTAGGAATTAACGTATATGTGATGCACTCTATCTAAATCAACACTATTTAATACATAAAGATTTATCAAGCTTAAAGAGCTTAATCAAATCAAGATATATCGCAATAATTTAATAGTTACGGACTGGAGGACATCTAAGAAAACACTGGCATTGCCTAATTGATCCATTCTATATTTAATGAAATGGATTATGACGAACATAAACACGGGCTTCTGACACACATTATTACTCCAAATATACCGCCCTTTAGACCAAGAATATGTCCTGTATAATATGATTAATACGAAAACAATGTAACATGGAATGAAAGGAACTGTCTGGTTTCGCTGTCTACAATTACATATATCCAGTAATCAGAGACCAGTCAATTTGCATTCACTTGAATGTTATCTTGTAAGACTGGTTGTACACACAAGTTCATGTCTATGTAAAGTCATTCTGTCATTGCTTTAGGAACAATGGCAACATATATAATGTATAATGCCATCGGAAAGCAAAAACAACTAGTGCTAAAATAATGTTCCTTAACAATACTTGCAGTCATTCTTTGGGACATTTCCAATCGTGATTTGATTTCAGTATTTCACAGTACGATAACACTTTATTCAGAAAACATTGTGCTTTGCAGGGTAACCTCCAAACAGAATTAAACCGAAATTCACACATCAACAATTTGTCAGAATATATAGTGCTTTTGGCCCTGTAACATCTAAACAAAACAAAAGCATTAAAATCACTCAAAGTAGAAAATTATGTTTACAAATTTGTATTTATAATTATAATTTTTCTTATTTGTGTCTTTGTGTGTTCATATATGTGTATGTATGTGTGTATGTGTGTGATTGTGTGTGTGTGTGTGTGTGTGTGTGTGTGTGTGTGTGTGTTACCGAGATAGAGAGATCTTCCCTTGATGATAAAATCACACGATTGGATAAAATGGGTAGTGGAAAGCATATTGAGCAGCAAATAGTCCTCTTGATGACAAACTCAGGTGATATCATGACCAGTGCCATGGATATGCCTTCAAACAAATTGATTATATAGTAGAACCGGTAGCCACTCAAAACTGGGCCACAAATTTATACTGGCTCCTTTTAAGCTGTCCAAAACTGGTGGTTCTATGTAGGCTCCTTTAAATGATAAAATGATCTTGACTATATGGAAGCTTTTTGGTCCAAAAGAGGCTGGTGTAAAATAAAACGTTGACAGGATTTGTGCCTCGACCTAGCAAGTTAAAATAATCGCCACTTCCACTCTGACATAAATGAGCATAAAGTAGTGGGTGTAGCAGACCTACCAATCATCGAGATGCTGATCCAAAGGCATTTGTCGATGTGTATGCACGGAAGGCTGATATACAAAAACGGATAGATTATCTTAGTTTAAGATACAATTATAATAGGTATGCCTTTCTTAACGGCCTCTTCGCGAACTGAAGAGTTAACGTCAAACTCACTACCATTAGGTATCCCCATAGCGCTTTCGGAAACTGTAAAACAGTATAGTGATGATTCAGCCCCCCTCACTTTTCGTGCGCATGCAAATTTAATTGCCATATATGTCCATTATTTTAGGGCTGTCTTTGCAACAAGTACGATGCTTCCTAATAACTTCTGCAAAATTGTTCTAAAGATAACTGTCTTTAAACTGTCTATGTACTTTTTCGTCAAATGAGGTTTCTCCTTTGAATTGGCATCAGCAGATAGCCATCAAAGTTCCCCAGATTGGGGAAGTTTGTTTTTTTTCTGGGCTTTTCTGGAGGTTATAGCTGCTATGCGCGGTTCCTTGATATAGGCCTGTGATGTTGCAGTGATATGTCACTGGTCACAACCAAGGTGTTTTGGACAGATGTGACAGAATTTAGCCGCTTCAAATACTGTGGTGACGGATCGAGTCATCATCAATGGCTGAGCATGTGCTAGTTCCTTTCGGAGATACATTATTTCTTTATCCAACATATTGATTAGTTGAACTACATCCCTCTGTATATGACTGGATGTTTGGTTTTACCATAACATCGCATAATGACGTAGCAGAAAGGCAGGGAGGCTAGCCGGAGGTTTTATAGGCATCGATGTAGGTAGTTTAGACCTCTTCATTTTGTAATCGCGATCATCAATAACGTATGGTACTGACATGCTTATAAAGAGGTGTTTAAAGTAAAGCGTATTATTCCCAGGTTCTGTTAGAAACATTCTATGTGGCTTTTGGGCATGTCCCCTGACAATCATCGTCGTGGCTTTCGAGTAGGTCAGATAAGGAGAAGTGTGGCATTGCGAGCAGAAGATCTTTCTATCTTTATTGTTGTTTAACACCGTATCCGGGATACATTATATTTGGGTCCTCCTGTCTAGCTTTTGATTGGAATGAATAATACAAGACCATATAGAATCAACATCGAAAGCTTTTTTTTTTGGTAAGTTACCTTAAGTACATGAGCAGTTGAACATGAAATTACTGAATGTCAATGCAGTAATATATACAGAAACATTTAATATTTAATAGAAGACTTATGTAATTCAGGTAATCACGGGAAATAAAGGTGATCGACTCCCGTGGGGAGAAAGGTGAAATGGAGCTTCAAATATAATTGCACCTTTTCTACCTCGCTCTGAGTGAATTTAAGATTTTTTTAATGATTTATAGCACATAGAATCACGTTATTGAAGTACAAGAAAAATATGATTAAATCGGGGCCGTGAATAAGGTGAAGGTGAAGTATTAAACTTCAGGTGCTGAATGTGGCGAATATCGTAAGGTGAAAGTGCAACGTGACTTAGCCTTCTCCCGGAATTGAAGAGTGACGGTTTAATAGCATCTTAACGTTAATATATTTATATATTAGTTCCTGTTGGAACAATTTGTATGTTTCCCAGGATTCTATACATCGTAATGATCTCTCGCCTTTACTTTCATAAGTTAATCGCTGCGATAATTCACTGATGGTGAAATCATATCAACCAACACGGTAGCAGTCTTCACCTCAGAAATAATAAATAAAATTCTGTAATTCACAGTAATGTCAAACAAGCATATCAAATTTCATTAGGTATCAACCATTTCAACTTGACTATGTTTCTCTAATATAACTTGAGACATTATAGAAAGGATGAAATGGTTATGTTACTCGATGCTTTAGTTCCGTCGGCACCTAACGCGGGACAAGACTACAGTGAAGCTCTACATGACATGTACGTGGTATTATTTATAGAAAAAGCTCATGTGACGAATAGCCAATCGGATTCCATTGTGCTCGCTGATCAAAAGAGTGAAACTGGCGGAGTGGTATGTATTGGCAGCAAAAACATTACAATTATGGAATAAATTGACCTCACCTAGTTGAATTATGCAAGGTAATTTCATTATACTGCTACGACTAACATGTAAAATATGTACAAGGTTGCAATACATACCGAATCTGTGTATCATATGGTGTCAAAACATCGTGAGTCTGCATGTTGCAATACAAAGTGCAGGTAACAAAATTCATTTGCTAAACGCTGAATGACGTGTCCTAGATAAGTACATTATACATATTACCATACATAAAGTACACCTATCATTTAGGAAATGACGCATATTAATTACATTGTAAATTCGTACCGGAGGTAATGTTCATTACACTTGTTACTGTAATACACCAACAGTGAATGATCTTTGCTCCATAAGTAGTGCTGATTAGTGTTGCTTATGACGGTTGTATCCAGAGGTTTATTAGAAATGCGTATAGGATAGAGAGCGTGGTTTCATGCAAAGACGTTGACACCAACCATGTGGTCGAGGTTCTCAAACTTGGTAATGTCAGAAACCTTTTTCTGAGATTAAAGTTTATCAAATAGTAACGTTCGAAGATGTTTAGTGTCATTGTCATAGGGCGGAAAGAATGGCCCATTTAATACAACGTGTGTAGTGAATTTTAGCATTAACGACAGCTCCCTTGTGGGACCCATTTAGAGGTTAGTATAGTTCCTTTGCCTCTAACAGTCGGTATTGTAAAATGTAGAGCCTTACCTCTTTGCATCTGACAGGCCAACCTTTGCTAAACGTTTCTAATATATGCTAAATCCTAAATCTTATAATGCCTTACGAATCAACTCATTGTGGTCAGGTGGCAACAGTGCCAATTCTGTTTGGCTGGCCACTAAGTAGGTTGGTATGCAGATAGGTTCCATTTCTGGTATAAATTTCTACCTGACACCCGTATCTCCAATCTTCCTTTTAAGGATATTTATAAAAGTAGCTGTCATGGCCCTAAGTAGTTTTGAGTTGTTTGCTTCTAGACGGTGTCCTTACGGTATGAATGCTTGGGAGTCAACAACGATTTATCTTATCTGGGGCGTCTTTTTCAGCAAGTGGGCAGAAATACATGGGAAGGGGCCTTTGCTTCCTTCGCGGTTTCTGCCTAACCAGTTGTCTAGCCACTCTTTAGGTGGCTGCCTCGGGGTCGGTGTTGGCTTTTGGCGCTTAGGATATGGCGTGGACAATCCAAGAACTGTTAGGTTTAGCTCTTGAGCTCTTTACTAACCATGTTTATCAGTTGCTATGGTATCTATGATCCATTACCACTCTATAATTGAAAACTGTCTGTTGGGGGCGTGCGTGTATTTATTGCCTGCCTCTATGCGTGCCATTTTTTATACTATGATACCTCTCCGGATAGTTGACCGTCGATGTCAGGCTGATACATGTCTGTGCTCAAGAGTGTCCATAATACGACTGGGAGTGGTTTTGCCGTAGGACCGCACTTGGTTATGAGCTTACTGAGGACCTATCTATACTGTCGACGGAAGTTTTGTTTCTGATTTGCAAAATTAAATTAAAAAAGCAAACAATCCCCTCAAAAATATACTAGAACCTTGACTCCAGTCTATCTGGGTACTAATTATGGTCACCAAACCGACTGGTGACTATGTGAGAAAGTGGTGTAAATACAAGAAGCCGTTTACACGCTCTCTTGAATACAAAGTCGATAAACCTTTAGTTTGTAGATTATTTAATTTCTCTACCTGAAATCATTTGTAAATTTAGATCCTCAAACCACTATTTACCAATCGAAGTTGGCAGATAGATATTCCCATGAACGAAAGACTATGTACATTGTGTAACGAAATTGATTTATATGATTAATTTCATTATATTTTTAATTGTCTTTGTAAAAGAACTGAACGAATCTCTATCTTAAAAATGATTTGTTTAACTGAAAGGTTACTGAGATTTTAAAGCTGCATATTTTGAAATATATCATATCTAAATTCAATAATGAAATACACATTAATGTGCAACCTGAATTCCACTTGAATGATCAATAATTAAGCAACTGCAAAAATAATATGTTAAACTAAATCTTTTAATCGCCTGGCATAAGATGTCATATGTTTTGATATGCTTATAGTTTTACACATGAGCTTAAATCAAACACAAGCATGCCCTGATTAACATATAAACTTTAGACATGAAATCTAACACAATAATGCCCTGAGGAACATGTCGATTGTACATACGAGCTTAACTCTAACAAGCGTGCCCTAAGTAAGATATAAATTTTACATAAGAGCATAAATCTAAGACACGAATGCTCTGAGTAACATGTAAACTTTATGCATGAACTTAACTCTAATACAAGGATGTCCTCAATAACATGTAAATTTTACTCATAAGCTTAAATCTAACAAAAGAATGCCCTGAGTAACAAATAAAGTTTACGTATAAGTTTAAATGTAATAAAACCATGCCTTCATTGACATGTAAATCTTACGTTTGAACTTAACTCCAACACAAGGATACCATGAGTAATATGTAAATTTACATAAGAGCTTAAATCTGACACAAAAAATGCTCTGAGTAACATTTACAATTTTAAAAGATTTGATACGCTGTTTTGCTACAAATATTAGATGAATAATTACGTAAAATCATTCATCATTTGTGTCTAAAACACCACACTTCAATCTCTACGATAGTTCCTATGTAAAATATGATGTTAATGTTTATCTACTTTTTATTTACCTTCTACACTCGTGACCTTAGCTGAATAAACATTATATTGTAATGTACAGAATTGTACTATATTCTATAATAGCATCTGTCGCAGACGCTAACACCGCTCCGGTGGCCTAGTGGTTAGAGTGTCTGCCTCGGATGCGGGAGGTCGTGGGTCGAGTCATACCAAAGACTTACAAAATGGTACTAACAGCTGCCTCGCTTGACGCTCATCATTAAGAGGTTAGTGTTATGACTGGTCGGTTTGTTGTCAGGATAATGTGAGTGGGAGGGACATCATGCTACATGTCTGCGGCATGATGCCCTAGTTCTAGACATCACTATAAACTGCTACACTGCAGACATCATAGCGATATGACTGAAATATTGTTTAAACTACGTTGAAAATCATAAACACCAGACCACACCGCAGACGCTAACAATATGTCAGCTTTTTTTAAAACTCGAACCAATGAAGTAGTTTGTACTGTCGATCGAAAGTTTGTACGCTTTCACCACTTTGGGCACTATCTCACTTAAGAATATACCATAATAAAATTTTTTTGAACATATGCTTAGTGAACAGACACATATACATTTAAACAGGGTCAGAGTTAGGGTTAGAGAAGTCAACCACGTAACGAATATAAATTTTTAGTGCAAACAAGTTGCCAGGGCAATATCTAAACTTATTATAACTGAGTTTTCGAGCACTGAACATGTGATATCCACAGTATTCTCCAAGACATTTTTTTCTACAGGGACTTACTAATCCGATCATGAGCCACCGACAACTATTTTTTGCCTGATGATTATTTTATTAATGGATAAAGTCCAATTGAAAAAAGTTTTCCTTATTATATATATGACTAATTCAACTGTTGCAAAACAATTGCCAGACCAGTATTTTAGTCTAACATGAAAAAAAAACAGCTTTCCCAAGGTCGAAAACTGCACAAGAAAAAGTACGTAGCGAGATAAAATCGTTATTAACCGGGAGTGAAATTGAGAAACTATACACAATAGAACCAAAGACGAGCAGAGACAGGCTTTTTGAACGCGAACAAAAATGATTATCGGCGATAGAACCAGAGTACATCACCAAGTTCAATTTTGACAGATTAACCAAAGATACGATACAGCCACCATTCAAACTAAAGTTACATGATTTTATCAAAATGGTGAATAACGAATTTATGAACGATGGTGCGTCTAATTTTTTCAAGATAGATGATGATGGAACACTTATTGATTCCACCATGAATGACAAACGAACGGCTGCTACTATTAATAATCTTTTTGATGGCAGCAAGTATATATTCAGAATAAAATTTGTTGTTGAACATATCAGCAAAGATGGTCCAACTTGTATTATGCGTGATAAACTCGACCATGTTAAGGAGTCACGGTGACATAATAATGTCGTCATAATAGATACAAATTCAAAACCAGCTATATTCACTTAAATCGTCAAATCATAATATAATAAAACATATCCAGTGTCCACTGTTTTTTAAACTCAATTTATCGTTTAAATGAAGCATACATAGCTGCTTTTGCACCAATGATAGCAGGCTTACTCTGTTGCGTAGATCAGAGTGTCCGTTAGCATTTTAAAAAATTTAAGCGCGAAAATTGACATACATAATCAAAAATTTAACAAATGGCACAATGGGAAAAAATCTCTTAACATTGGAGCTAAGATAGATGATGTGGGTTTTTTTTAGAAAAAACACTGAAAATTCCAATAATTGTGAAAACCATAACCAATGAGATTTGTTAAACTCTGGTAAATACTGTAGTAAGGGTGCTCCAATAATTTTATATGATCATAATTCACGTGCGTGGAGCAACTTGGTCACAAAATTTCGAAGCAAGAGAATTATACGATTTTATAACGGCGATAGCTATTAAGCAATCTACACAAGTAAGTTTGACCCTAAATTAGTGTGGCTGTTACAGGGAGTTGTCTCTGAACGGATCAATCAACATTTGATCCGTTTCTTCTGTCATCTAGCATCCTGTATCGCAAGGAATCACTCCAACTTAAAACAGGTTGAGATAAAATATGACGCGATAACGATGATTTACTCGTTAACTGTTTTACTGCGTCGTCCGTTGTAGCTCATATATGCCAACAAAAAATAACAAAAGGCGTCAAACTCCAAAATAATTTCTCGATTAGGTATCAATATGGTAGTCTTTGAAACACAAAATATAACACATTCAACATGTTTTCTGTTGACGATATAGCAGCGTATCTGGCGGTTTTTCTTGGATTTTGTCGAGTGTCATCTTTATATCGAGCGATTCGTGCATCCAACTCACGAAATAATGAGTTGCAATAAACGGTACAGTACCAAATATCGATCTTTGTGGATTTGCCGAGATTGAATCATTCGAGTGTTCAGCGAGGATTCATCTGGTTCTACTAATCTGGTTTGGTAGACACTTTAATAAAACGGATACTAGTGCAAATCTCAACACTGTTTCGTAAAACATACGCGTGGTTGCACCCAAAGTGTTGTTACGAAACATGTTGGACACTCAGAGAGACGTTAGGTGTACTGGTGTCACGGATAAACGAAATCATGCAAGATGGAATAAAGTAGGTACAATAGTTATCTGCTACGAGGGCAATTCTCCACAGTTTACTCATTTGAGATCATCTATGTTCGTACACTCATCAATACACCTATTATTGATGCTTAACAGTTTTTATAATGATGATGTTAGAGTCGCCACGGTTTCTTTTAATATTAGTTGTTAAAAAATGGACCTTCTTGAGCCATTTCTCGAGAAGACATCGAAGGTGTTAATTGGAGGTTGTGGCGAATAAAACACGAACAAACACGTAAATATTCAGAGACGGTTGACGTTAAATCATCTGATGTTTATCATCACAACGATAATTTTTCAGAGTTCGTCATCACCGTCAGTAATGATCCAATCTCGAGAGAAAACACGATCTATCTGAATGGTCCAAGTGGTTCTGGTAAACGGAAAACACGGGTGATATAATCATTTAAGAACTCATGACATGATTACTGATGCAAACTCACCAGTTTGCCAGAAGATGAGACAACGTGGTGTGAGCGTGGTACAAGCAAGATGGCGAGATGATCAGTGGATCCCCGAACGAATGGGTGAGAAATATATCCCGAGAATAATTTTCTGGGATGAGATTTTTACAGTAATCAAAATACATTACATACATATTTTGATTGATTATTAATAAAACCTACTAATGGTATCATGTGTGTCGATCATGGTAATCCTACGCCGTTCACAGGTGAATAACATCAGCTGTGTTAGCCATCATAAAGAAGTTTTGTACGACTATCGATCACAAGATGAACAACTACAACTGAAATCGTTAATCAGATAACAACCTGATAAAGTTCTGTGTGAAATACTGAGTACCACAATTTCAGAGATTTGTATGTCCGATTTTTTGATCTTATGGCGCCCTTATGATCTAATAGATGTATCAAGAAAATTTTCCGTGATACACTTCAGCATAAATTATTTCAGCTTCACAACTAAGCAAGTCTCGTTATGTTACCGCCCTGAAGATACACGCAGACAAAATATGTTCATTGATATTCCGACATCTAACGAAGTTTACAGAAAACAAAAACTAGTTCTTAATGATATCGTCGAGGTTCCAGTAGTGGTTGTACAACAATCATTCTCAGCGTCAAAACCCAAGTGGCAATCTTTCCACGAAAGCAGCCAACCCATCTAGCTGGACTGTGGGATATGCAATAATAATTCATTCGTTTTCGGGATTAGCAATATCAGATCCCAATGTATGGGTTGTCGATGAATGATAAGATGGAATAAAGTAAGTACAATAGTTATCTACTACGAGGGCAATTCTCCACAGTTTACTCATTTGAGATCATCTATGTTGGCGGAAAATTTCCTGGATACAACTATTAGATCATTAGGGCGCCATAAGTTCAACAAATCGGACATACAAATCTCTGAAATTGTGGATTGATCACATTTAGTTTATTGGGCTGTATCTTGAGCAACAAACAAATCTCAGCAACTTTTCTTGCACGTATATCTACTCTGAATACAATGTATTCTTTTGTCACTGAAGTATTAAATGTGAAAAAGGTCAAAAATATTGCACATGACCTAAGTCACCAACAGAGCAAATCATCCTTCATAAGCTGCCAGATGGCTTAGGTCCCGTTAACCAAATTATGAATTAACTGCTCGCATGTGTACGAGGTAACTTCCCAAACGAGGCTACATCAAAGAAGCTTTGTCTCAAACATCATTACATATGAAATATATAAAAGTTAGGTGCTGGGTTCCAGGAACTTTTTGTACGTGGGATACCACAATTATATTATTTAACCGCAAATATATCATCTGTATCAGAAATCTCTTATTGTTTTAATGGTTTTTAATGTCAATAGCAATAAAATCATCTTGCTCCAATATATAGCAAAATTATGTACATTATATTTATTTATTATCTGGAAAAAAGATGAATTATCTTAACGTAAACGAAAATGAAATAATAAAGCTAAAAACTGCTTATTTTCAAGAATGTTAAATGGTCAATAGTTTATAGTAGATGAATCTGCTATGCGTGTATTATTTTTGTACGAGTTGCAATTTAAACCTGTGACTAAAGGAGAATCAGTAAGCTTATATTGTAATAAAAGTTTAGAAATGGTCAAGCATTGAACCATTGCTTGTAACATAAAATTGTCTGGTGGCTAGACGATGGGATTTTTTAATAGTTCTGTCATGGTGTTGTAAGTGATTTTGTTTTATTATGTTTAATACAGACTATTCCTTCGCAGTTTGGAAAGAAAGACGTGTCCTATAAATTTTATTTTAAAAATTGGCAAATAAATAAATATCAATAATATTATAGTGCCTTTAAAATTGTTATCCTGGTTTTGCGACATTAAGTCTGCGAAAGTAGAAAAGTTTATTTGTCCTTGCGAAATATGTTTGAGTCCATATATTCACCTAATATCTAAAAAAGCAGCTACAGATAAAGAAGTGTATAGTTTGTGTGGCGCTGAGATTCGACATAAAAAGTCGATCAGTAAAAAGCGTGTGACTTTTTTCTACACGTGGTAGATCGAGAGGCAAAAGGATAGATTTTGGGAAAAATAAGTTTGAATGAACTGAAAATATCGGAATTATTGGCCATG
Organism: Potamilus streckersoni; assembly: GCA_016746295.1. Taxonomy (NCBI): domain Eukaryota; kingdom Metazoa; phylum Mollusca; class Bivalvia; order Unionida; family Unionidae; genus Potamilus; species Potamilus streckersoni. The sequence continues at coordinate 273,403 of JAEAOA010001729.1, read as the reverse complement.
AAACCTTTTGCATGCCAGATTTATTAATATGCCTATAATTCTTAATGAACGGAAGAAGAACCGCTAATAAAGAACGTGTTTGACAGTGCCCCCACCCCGCATTAGAATAGCATTAATTATAATGACACTGATTTTATCAAGAAAATTATTAAAATTTCCTAAATTCTGTTTTGACAAACCAGCTTCGCACCCAGAAAGCTAAAAGCTTCATACATTGGTGCGTACTTGTGAATAGCTACCATTGATAAACAGTATTATACAACTCTTCATCCCCTTCAAGGCTATATGGTGTTAAGTTAGCTTTTAACTAATGTATTGAAATGTTTCAACGGATTTGAGAGTAAGAATAATAACATCAACAACACTTTTACATTTGTTTTCACCCGATTTGTATAGCAATTGGTAGCCGTTTCTTACCAAGTTGATCGCGACAGACAAATAGGGAATACTAATGGGGAATTATTATAAATTATTATAATGGATACATGCGACGGTACATATACTTCTTTAATCGATACCCCTTTACCACATCCTTTCATAGGCCACTCTTGTCGCCTATTGATGTGAGTCAGAGAAAACTCGTGGATGTAAACAGTGATGTCCAGTTCCTTGTGACCTTGACTCCATGCGAGGTTGATAAATATGATGGTAATGCACGTGCATTGATTGCCAGGTTTGATGATCCCAGGTTCAAAACTATAAAGGAGGGTGGGCATGAGAGCATGATATCGGACAGTCACAATCAAACCACGTATCCAGTATCCAAGAGTGATTAGTTGCCTAGTGATAGTCTGCGCGATGACATAGATTCCTCATTACGAAGAAGTTAGAAAAATTGGGCTCAACCATGGACCATTTGTTAAGAGAAAGATGAGTCGGGAGCGTCACTGAGATAAAAGATGGAAGAGAAGTCAGGCTCACAGATAACCAAGAAAGTCGAGACTGGAAAAACAGAATTTAAGTCTTACCAAAGCAAATGTACCAGGCCTCTAAACAAAGGTAACGAACAGCGGAGAAAAAGAGACCAACGAAGGGGGGGGGGGCATTAAGAAGATATAAAATACAGAAAATCTCATGCCTGTAGGTTACCTAAACGAAGAACCGGGACTGCACATGCAATGACTTGTTAATGGGGTGGAGCTCGCTTTGCTAGCCGACACAGGCGCTTCTGATATCAAGAAGAGGCGGTATGAAGCACTTGGTCATCGAAAGCCAAAACTCAGCACTGTGGATAACTAATAAGTGCCTAGTAACAAAATTGAAACTTATGGACAAACTGAACTTTTGATTGATTGGAAAGGTGTCAGAAGGCGACATGTTTTCTTCGTAACTGATATTAGGCCCGATGGAATACTTGGATTATATTTCTAAAAAAATGGAAAGAATACGCTTTGCGTAGACTATAGGGCGCAAAATGCAGTTACAGAAAGGATGCTTACACTCTTCCTAGAATCGACGATAGTCTCGATTCACTGTCTGGCATGAGCATGTTCTCAACATTAGATTTTATGTCAGGGTACTGGCAAGTTGAAATTGAGCAGGTTGATTAAATTAAGACAGTGTTTGCAACGAGAATGGGTCTATATCAGTTTAAAATCATGTCGTTCGGTTTATGCAAGGCACCAGGGACTTTTGGGCAACTAATGTAAGCCGTCCTAGCTGGGTTACGATACGAAGCTTGCCAGATTTATCTCGACGACATGATAGTGTTCGGAAGCAAGTTTAAGCGATAAGCACGGGTCTTTACCTGTCTTTTAGAGGCCGGTTAATATTGAAACTAAGCAAATGTACACACTGTACGAGAGAGGTTCGGTTTCTTGGTCATACTATTTGAGCAGTAGGAGTTGCCACTGATCCTGAGGAAGTATCGGTCGTTATTAAAATGGCCCACTATAAAATCAATTACCGTGGTGCGGAGGTTCCTTGAGTTTTATAGTTATTATTGCGGCACGTAGGAAACTTTGCTGAAATTTCAGCTATTTTAAAGCAGCTAGCGACAAAGCAGATCAGGAGGCATTTGCAAAACTGTAATGCACTTGCTTCTGCACCAGTGATAGCTGTACCAAACTTCATTCACCCCCTTATATTGGACACAGATGCGAGTGGCGAAGCCATAGGAGCTGTCCTGTCCCAGAACATAGATGGGAAGGAAAGATTAGTAACATTTCTCTGGTCGTTGCCTGGACAGGACAGAACGCCAGTATTGTGACTCTCGTCGTGAGCTGTTGGTCGCCGTATATTTTATTCAACATTGTAAGACCTGCCCCTACGACAGAAATTTCAAGGTACGCACTGATCACAGTAACCTGCTGTGACTCATGAGATTCAAAGTGTCTGAAGGACAGCTAGCCCGTTGTTTGGAGCAGTTGTCTGAATATGGTTTTGTGATAGAATATCGCCCTGGAATTCGACATGCGAATGCTGATGGTTTAAGACGCTTACTTTACAACGGTGCAGGTACTGTAGCAGATGAACAGTGAGGTTCTCTGTTATACGTCTGAATAGTGGGATACATTTTGGAGAGATTCAGAGACAAGATGATACTATTGGCCCGGTATGAGGGATGCTATTTTCAACTACTGTGCTCCGTACTCCGTTTATGCTCAGCACAAAAGTCCCAACCAGAAGCGCCGAACAAAGCTTCAAGGCATAACTGCTGGGGAAGCAGGAGAGTTGGAAGCACTGGATATTTTGGGACCTCTTACAAAGACGGAGAAAGAAAATGCATACAACCTTGTAATCGGAGATCATTTCACTAAGTGGATAGAGGCGGTGACTATGCCTAATATTGAAGCCACCTGTCTTGCAAGTACGTTGCTGGATTATATTATTTGCAGATTTGGTGTGCCTCGTGTACTATTATATGACCAAGGCCGACAGTTTGAAATTGCCGTATTCAAAGAGCGGTGTGTCAATATTAAGGTATTAATAAGACGCGAACGTCTCCGTCATCAACAATGTGATGGTTTGGTGAAAGTATAACAAAACTGTATTCCAGATGTTATCAGCATACGTAAATGATAAACCAGAAAACTGTGATCAATATATTTCTCATACGAGCATGACCTATCATACATCTGAGCACACATCCTCCGGATTAACCCCGAAGAAGCTGATGCTGGGTTGAGAAGTGATTCTCCCTACGTATCTTCTAGTTGGCTAAACACCAGACGCGGCCCTAAAGAATCTGCCTTGATTTGTGTCAGAATATATAAAGGCGATGTGAGATGCCAATGATGAAGCACGAACAAAATTAGGCACCTTTATTCGGCATCAGAAAGTCACTTATGATCTCAAAGTTCATAGTTAGTCTTTCAGTGATTGTGACCTGGTATGGTTGCACCATACTCTTAGAAAGAAAGGAATTATCACCTAAATTACAATTCAAATGGACTGGACCAGGGCGGATTGTAAAAAAGTAACGGATATTACATATCTGATTACAAAGGAGCAATAATAAGACGACTCAGATTGTTCACTTCAGCCGACTAAAGCCATGTTTGGTACGACCTGTGAACATCAACACATCGATAGCCAGGAAAAAAAATACACGATAGCGGTGATGACACCGAGAATTATCGCCATATCCAATTACGGCTCAAAGAACCAATTTAATGGAATGAAGAAGTTCGCAGCGAAGATACACCACTGTGGTGTATTAAGCTACGGGCAATATTTTAAACTGCGTTCAGTTATTTCTTGTGCTTATAGCACTGGCCTGTGATATAAGCAAATATAATGGATGGGTAATAATCGTTTCCAAGTAATTATTAATATTGGTTGGGCTTAGGACAAATAGTTAAACGGGTTGAGATACAAATGCCGCGCTGTTAAACTCAAATCAATATGAGCCAATTGGCTGTGTAAATAGTGTGATTCTAGTAAATTAATTATGTCAAGACAGTCATATTTTGTGTTCTTCTAAATATATTTTCTGGATTGATCGTGTGCAAGTTGTTTGCTGCTTGAATCCAGAGTTTGATAAATTAGATCTATTTGTTTGGTATGTGATAAGCGTGAAGCAGATCTAAATAGAGAATGGTAGGTGGTGGTGTTATTTATGATTGTTTAAAGATAAGTGATATGGTTTCTTTCTGTCCCTATAGAGTTGGTACTTGTGGTGAAAAGTTGAGTGACAGCAGTGTAGGGTCTAGCATTGGTCTGTGGACGACAATGTGTTGTCGCGTCAGTTGTGCTTTGAATTGATGGTTAGATTGTTTTTGAGGTTCGACAAAGACGTGTTATTCTCTGAAGAACGCATTCTCTAACGTCGGTGTTAAATAGGAAGCTTCCTGTGTTGTAGTGTTGTTGACCTGTTGTCGACATGTCAGTTGAAAATTTCTTCGTAAGGTGTATTTTATGATTTGTTCGCTATGATCTTGACAATCATAATGGTCCAGTGTGGTTTCCATCATGAATATAGTCTGAATTTTCTGCTTAGGTGGGATCGTGTCCATTTTGGGATGTTCTGAAGGATAATTCATGGCACATGTCAATTAATGTGCAGCATGAAGTAATCGTATTGCACACCACGGTATATGTGAATCATTTTAGTGATGATGTTCAAAACTTTTGTTTTGGGAGTATGTTCTCCTGCGTCTATATTCGGTAGCTGTAGTAACCGAGACTCAGTCGAAAAATATATTGTGCGCGGTACACTAAGGTTGATTTGGACACGTGTTATCCTGGTGGAAACGCAAACTCCAGACTTGATTTTTTTCGGGTAAATCTGAATAGTTCTGTGTTATATTTGTTGTCTAGCTGTTAGATACATATGTGTAGAGAAGTCTTTCCTGCAGTGTAATCCAAGGATTGTTATGAGAGTATTTAAACCAAAAAAACTTGTCAGAATATTTTCTTGTTGGATTCAGCTTGGTTAATTTGTGTTCGTTGCAGACATTTAGTTTGCTTATAAACAATTAGTGATTCAAAAATAAAGTTTGGTTTTGGATGTTGAGTGGCAAGCCCATTGATTGAGAGTTTTGTTTTAATCATGTTTTGAAATCATTAATCGGGTTTGTGGTTGATTTTGGAGGAAGAGTAATCAATTTTGAGTTGACCACAGAAGTGTGACCTTTACGTCACTTGAAATAGAGTATCTTTTAGAAGACGTGGTTAATGTAACACAATTTTGGAGATGCGTATTTGGTTATAGCGCCCCATTTAATCAATTCTAAGATTTTTGTGATTATCTGTTGGATTATTGAAATTCGGTGCAATTGAAATATTCCTTAGCCCGAAAAATTAGCCAATTACTAGGAGCTAACGTCACGGAGAGAAAATGTTAGTAAGTTTCAATGATGCCATGGTAAATGAGTAGTGATTTCAGAACCAAATCTCATGACTATCCCTGAATAATATAGTCCCTATAAAAATCTCGTGGTATACATTGGCGTTGTGACTGCATTGGCGTTATTTACTGTAGGAAACAGGTAAGTTACACAATGGAATATAAAAAAGAAACCGTTTATATCGCCATGGTCGCAAATGTGAGGTAGTTGTACTGGCGTGATATGCATTGAAACCATAGATTGACTGGTCTAAGGTGGCGTAGTTAAAATAGTTCCCTGTTTTATGCGATAATTGTAGAGTTTCTACAGAGTGAAGTGCTAACGGAACGGAAAGTTGATGAAGAGATGCTATGCAGGTGTGCGGTTGATAGATATTTGGCAAGTTGTGAAATCTGTGGTAGAGTAAAATTTATATAAATAATTGACCAAATGAAGTTGTATAGAAGTCGTAGGAAATTTGGGGTAAGCTTATGACTTCTTGCGCCAGGGATTTGACACCTCTCGGTCAAACATAGACCTCTGACTTGTAACAATATTCTAGTTGACACCATGTGAAACATGTTGTGCTGACATTAGATAGCTTGTTAATAAAATGATAAGTGTTGACACTGTTTCCTGAAAACGTAAAACAAACTCAATAATGAACGAGAAAATATTTAGTGGAATTGACACATTGCGTACAATACAAACAGAAAACAGTTACTCTCCTGACAGTTCTTGGATGAAGTGCGGTCTTAGAAAGCAATGCATGTTGTTGATATATTAACTTACGCTAGAAAATAACTTGAAAAAAAAACTTATTTTTTTAACTCGGTAATACAAAAGTTGGATTTGACTATAATCTAATTCACAACATCCCATTTGGCCACAACGTTGGTATAAGCGACGCGTATATGACATGTTTTTAAAGGATCATGAATATGATTATGATATTTAAATTTTATTTGTGACAAATACAACTATTTCTTAAAGCAATAAAAGTTTGTGAATTATATTATTATAAATAACCAAAACCTGCTGCTAACATCATTAAATCTGTAACAAGATTAAGGAAAGTCTTGTCAGCAAGCAGTCTTCTCAGTACAGTAGCCACCAAGTTCCAAAATGTCAAATAAACAGAGGAAGAATTATAGAATCAAACGAACGGAAACGGTACGGACTTGGAATTAAGGCAATAGAGCAAAAATGAAAGAAACTAATGAAATACAAAATGAATTGAATACAATATGCGATAAAGAAACTCCTTCCTGTTGAGCTGGGAGAACGGACAGATCGACAAAATTGCTATATTGAGACTCCCTTCAGTGGCCAGGGAGAAAGGACACTCGCCATACAGTATGGATTAAAAATGACTAAACGCAATGGAAGACGGACTTATGTTTGATATTACGTAAGAAATGTTTAACAACTTATGAAAATAACAAGATTAATCTAGAATTTTCGTTCCTAACTTATTGACGGAAATTACCAATGTAGCACTACAGTGATAAGATACCGTGGTACGTATTACCAGAAACATAATACCTCGGTAATACGATAGACCTGTAATTCCGCGCACCTCTACCGACAGTTCCTTCAGCAAGCGAATAAGAATTCAAAAAATTCAATTCAGAGCTATACACTTTTAGAGCATTTGTTTTGTTTTCATTAAATCAGAACAGTGAAACAAGTCTATTAAACATGTTTAATTCGATAAGAAGTTTATGTCACTTAAGTAAACATTGCTTAAGCTGGTATGCCAGCACCTGTGTCAAATTATAGTACCCTCAGTAAAATGAAACACTGTACCCTATCCCTAGTAAGCACAACGACTGTTATTATGACTAGACCGATGAGGCTGCGATTGATCGCAACTTACATTAAAACCATATGCATATACAAATTAGTCATGTGACCATTTAAAGTGAAGCAGCTTTCTTTTCTTCTATTTACTGTGTATTTATATAATTACAGCCAAATCTTGTCTACTGCATATATAATTAATTAGACTAGATTCGTCGTACAATTACATGGTGTTATTGATAACGTGTAATAATAGACCAAAATCCCAACTCGGCCCGAAGTTGGCACTGTGTACAACATTCGGGAGTGAGCACCTTCAACGTAATAAATTTTACCATCAAATATTTCAATATCCATTCTTTAGCATAATCTATAGAAACATATTAAAACAGGCTGTTATAAACTAATAAAGACGAGTTAGAACAATTAAGAAGATAGTAATTTAATGTTAATCATCCATTAGTTAACATATTCACAAGCAGTCTGCAGAACACTCGGCAGCTGAAAGACTCTGCTGCGTCTAGTGAACTGACTAACTAATGTTTCCTAGTCAACTTAAGAAGCATCGTTTAAACGTCTTATATACGAAAGAAAGAAATTTAGTAATACATTTAAGGCTGGTAGCTTAGATCATTAGACATAAATATATTTGCCAAAAGGAAACAGTTACAGTATAAAAGAAACGTTGCATACATTCCATACAGGCGATTTTTAGTTATACACAACATACCCCCTCCTCTCTCTCTCTCTCTCTCTCTCTCTCTCTCTCTCTCTCTCTCTCTCTCTCTCTCTCTCTCTCTCTCTCTCTGGTACACACACACACACGCACACACACATATATATCTTAAATTATATATCTTACATTCTCTGTCTCCCAGTAACATCTCACATCTCTTGAACGTAATTGCCAATTGTGAGAATGTAATAATTATTTATTATCTCATGTTATGGGGAGATAATGTAATCATTACTGATTAACTCATGTTATCTCATGATGGGTGGGGAAAACTCACATTATAATGTAATTGTGATTTCATCAAACATCTTTTCTACTTCAAAAGAAATTTAAAAGTATTGTCATGACAAATATAATAAAATGGCTGCAGAGAAAATATTTCAAATCTCTGGAGACAAATAATAAAATAAACTGGCAGCGACAAACACTGGTAAAAATGTTAAGAAATCTCATAATTAATAATACCCAATTAGAACAGAAACAAAACCGGATTTATGATAAAAGCTATAGATTTTGTCACAAATGAATTTATAGAAGATTTTCAAACATAGTTCAGATCTATGCAAACCAATAAAACTACTTACGCCTGCGTAAGTGCATTTATGGATAGTGTAATGAGGTTGTGTCTAATTTTTACCTTACTCTGTTATGATATTGATCTGAACCCGATAGGGCCAACTGAATTGTCCCGTATTGGTCACATGGGTTTCATTGGCCAATCAGTGTCGGGGCTTGCAACTGCGCACAGATAAGTGAATTGTAAGTAGCGTCACTTTTAACTGAACTGCAGTTGAGCAGAGACGCAATACTTGTTTCGGAAAAGTAATTTTGTGGAATTTATGTCCCACCTCCAACCCCTACACGGCATTCCTTAAATTTAAACAATAATTACAGGCTTTTGTTTTGTTGAACCGATGGGTATCAATATTATACAGAGATAAAGTGCACTGTAATGCATGATAGCTACGGTGATATTGTAATGCAACGAATTGCATAAACATGGCTGAATTTTGTTTGTAGATCAAGGTAATCTCCTAGCTGAACATTCCATCGTTCTTCCTCATTGTGTATGTCATTGATCTTTCAGGTGATATTTATATTGTGTTCATGAATGGTTTTAATATGTCTATAATTACATGTATTTCTATCTTGTGTACATATCAAGAACAATGTTGAATTTCGTTAATGTCGATTAATGTAATCTATTGGCTGAATAGTTAATCATTATTTCTCTTGTGTATCGATCTATCACAGTGGTGGTTATATTGTGGTCAAGCATGGTTTCATTACATATTGTGCTCATGAATGGTGTTACTATGTCTATAATTACTTACATTTCTATCTTGTGTATGAACAATACTGAATTTCGTTACAGTCTGTTGATGAAATTTCATGGCTGAATAGTGAAACATTCTTCATTTTGTGTATTTCATTATCGATCTTTCAGAATAGTGGTTATATTCTCTTCATGCATGGTTTCACTATATCTTGGCGGTCGGAGCCCAAAATTTCAAGTATTTGAGCTTCATTAGAATCGCATGGCTTGCAACACATATCTTTTGGCGTGCAATCGGAGTCATCGGAATTACATCTAGCCTAGAACCATGGTTACATACAGATTTAGTGGAAGAGAGAAATAATAAAAAATGTTAAATGGCCTCCGTCGTCAGTTTACCAAGAGCCCTAGGATTGTCATTAAGACTTTATTAAAGTATTTTTAATCAAAACATTTAATGATGATCGCACAATGATATGATGTTAATGAACATCAAACATAAGAACTGCATATATGTTCTCACAAGAAGTCTCCTTCTTTGTCATTATATAGAAGCCCATCTTTGTTGTCCCAATAATGAATTTGTTTGATACAACATACATAAAAACTGGCTATTTCTTCTTTACAGGAGATAACTTAATCTCTGGAGGAAATTATCAACTTTATTTTAATGTTACTCTATTATTATATTTTTAGAATGTGAATAATGAAGATTTTGGTGTACATCAGTATCTTGCTCACGTGCAATTGAATAGTTGCAAGCTCGAAGTGGCTGATTTTTTCTTATACTGATAGATTAAGAAATACGAATTTATAAAACGATCTTAATATGATTATCGTCGTTGTGTGATCAGACAGGAGACCTGACTAAAATGGAATACACTCAGTTATCATAATAACAGAAAAACCAACAATGATTAGAGAAAATACTCCGTACAAGAGCAGGTGTGACAAAATGGGCTAATCAGAATCCAAAGGTATATTCATCAACTGCATATAAACCACATAATAAAAATATGGAATGAAGATGTTTGTTGCTTAAAAATTAGAAGTAGCGGTAGAATTAGCTGCAGTGTCAGTAGTAATGATAGAAGAAAACAAACACATGCAAGTGGCATGTTAGTCAGTCAGTGAACTGGTTGTTAATTACTTATTAAATTAGTTACATTGTATGTTGATGATCACGACAATGATCAGCTCTGGATGACGTTTGAGTATAGCTCTGATCGACTAGACATTGAATATTACCGAGTCTACAGTCATTATTAGAACCAAAATGGTTCACTCAACATTTGTTTAGATCTCATCACTGAAAGTTTGACCTACTCCTATGACCTGAAACGTTTACTTCTGATTTGATACCAACAATCTATGTAATCCTATTGTTATTACAAATATTTTTACATGGCGTAACTCAATGTGTCCAAGCAATCGGCGGTCACAATTCCTATTCAAACTATCCATTCAGAACAAGCCCGCATCAACTAATCACGACTTGTGTACTATTTAAAGTCGCCTTCAACTACACTCCCGCCCAGTAAAATCACCCAGTAAATTAATTTATCTATCTTGTATAATGTTATGATTATTTGGCCTTAAACTAAGTAACAGAAAAGATTTGATACCAACAATCTATGTACTCCTATTGTTATTACAAATATTTTTACATGACGTAACTCAATGTGTCCAAGCCATCGGCGGTCACAATTCCTATTCAAACTATCCATTCAGAACTAGCCCGCATCAACTAATCACGACTTGTGTACTATTTAAAGTTGCCTTCAACTACACTCCCACCCAGTAAAATCACCGTGACAAATCTCATTCATCATATTAACGACTGACAGAGTTACACAGTAATCGTTTATCATAGTCCATATTTCAGGCCTTACCATCATTTATTTCTACCTCATCAGGACCCAGATGTATTTCATATATTAAATCATTCCTCCAGCTCAGTTCGGAAGTCTGATCCTACCATCCTTGAATTAAGGCCAAAGTTAACAGAGCACATACATACCATGGTTCTCCGAAACATATCATCTAAATCAGTATTGCAGTCGACGTGAACTTATTTGCCTACACATGTCTTGAGTCTCAAGATATCACCAAGTGTTGTGGAAAGATTAATATCTTCATTTTGGTGAAATCAGGTAGAAAATGTTTTTAAAAATTAATTTATCTATCTTTTATAATGTTATGATTATTTGGCCTTAAACTAAGTAACAGAAAAGAACGAAAACCAGAAAGTTTTGTAGATTTCAACAAATAAATTTTTTTACCAGGAATACAAAGTGAATAGCTCTAAAAAATGAAAGATCAAACATATTCTGTCTGACATAAGAAAATATATTTTCTGCGCATGGACTTAAGCAATATTTACATGTTTCACTTACCGTGGAATTGATTAGACAAGAGGGTAAATGTACTATTGAATGCCTCTAAAACAGTACACTACTAGCAAATCCAACAATACCAGAATATTAAATTGTATTCGACTTTAAAACTCGTTCATATTTCCCCAAAGATAGATTATCATTGCATGATGTCTGCAGAACAGTAATCGAAGATACAACATATTTAGGTATGATAGTTGTATATTATTTTCCTTTGAATTCCCCGTTGATTAGGAAGCTTTATTTATTACCGTTACCATCTTATCGTTTTACTTTCAACTCTGGTTTTATATCACTTGTTGATACGAAACCTTTTACCACTTTTAAATTATCCTAGATAGAACTTTTGTATGGCGCTAAATAGCCTAACAGTGCTGGTGCGCCATAAAAATACAATCAATCAGTCAATAATTTTCCTTTCAATACTCATTAAAACCTAATGCTGGCTGCTAAAATACTTTTCATAACAAAACATCCAAAAAGTAAATGTCAAATTATTAATGCCGCCCCCATAATATACTTCAATTAAAATCATAATAATCTAAAACCTCAATAAGCTTCCAATAATTTAGGGTTAATATATTTGTATTTCTCAGGTAGTATTTTATCAGTAGCTTAAACTTCTGTTTGATAGTACACATTGGCGAAGTAGTTACATGAAACGATATAATAACAAATTACATGCTTTCTGTTTAGGAGGACGATGTGGTTGCCAAATAGGATATCTTATCGGCATTCAATTTCATTTAAGACTAATTAGATATCGTAAGAAGTATTGAAGTATTATTCCGTTCAGAAATGAAAACGATAACAAAATCTTACAAATGGTTGCCGTGACAACTATGTTGGATATCACATCGGAGTCATTTACCTTACGACGAAGAAAATATACGAAGCGATTTAGAGAAACTCATGCTGTTATGACTATCCATTCACATGGAGTAGGTTTTCAAGATCGCCGCTTTTATTTCCATGTTTGATCCAGAAAGGCGCCATTTGCATTTAGAATCAACTAGACATCATAAAAAGTCTTATGGTAAAACTTCCATTTCGGTCTAACCTTTTGCTCCGAAGGAATAACGATAACAAGATTTTCAAGATAGCGGTCATAAGGGTTATATTGTCAGATCGGCACCATGTTCTTTTGTTTCAGATAAATAGCCTATACATGTTTTAGTCAAAGTCCCGTTTTGAATTGATCAGTTATCAGAAGAGATACCGATAGCAAGATTTTACATGTGGTTACTATCGCGCTCATATTGGATAAACTAACTATCCCACAAGTACTTTTGGTCTGTGAACAGTAAAGATAAATAAATTATTTTGTTTGTACACGTTCTTTATCTAAATTAGGAGGCACGTGGAAAGGAAAATGGATGGGAAAAAGATAGCTTTATATGTAAAACCACTGACGCTTGTATGTAAATCAAAGGATTGGAATAGCTTCCAGGACTCACGGTCCTAATTCAGTTCCCATGTTAAACCTATGCTAGCTATCATATTTTTCAAATTCAGCAACTTGAAATCTTCTGAGTGATCATTTTCAAACTTATATTACCCAGTATCCATGCATCCTGTATATTAGCTTCTCTGTGGACAAAAGGATATGAGCCGCATTATTTTCTGGATCTACAGTTATTTGAAACACGTGCTTTCAATTCTGCACCAAGGAGTAAGGTGTTAATTTCTCTGATGGTGTTCCAAATTCCAATAAAACAATCTCTCTGTTTTATTTAGTTACATCTAAAATAAGCTATTAAAATATTCTTTTCACTATAACCTAACTTTCGTTATGAACCAGTCATGGCCAGCCAAACCCATATATACTCAACTTTATTTTCACCTGTTTCCAGACAGGTTCCCATATTTCCATACTGAGAGTACCGTGAGCCCCTCGGTCACTTTTGCATCAGATCGACTTTACATAGCCATACAGTTAACTATCCACATACCTTTGCTATTACTCGAAAATTTAATTGTAAACTTTTTGGGTGTCTTCAAAATAACTATAGAGTAATAAAACATCTACCAAGCGTTCAACTCATTCTTTTGCTTTATGCGCGAGAGTTGATTTAAATAGAAAAAAAAATACTGCAAAATACGATGACTCTTAGCCGACACATTTCGTTTTACGCAAAACTTTACATCATTTTGATAGTTTATTTTCTGCCAATATTGACATTTATTTACTGTGACTTAATGACCTATTTGTAGTAAAGGCCTGTCGCCATATTGTATGAAATCCATTTGTAGTAAAGGCCATGTTTTCATACTGCATGAAATCCTTTATAGTAGAGATTTTATCCCCTTACTGTATTAAATCCTTTAGAGTTACAGCCCTATCTCCTAACTGTATGCAATCCCTTTGTAGTAAAGGCCCTGTCTCCATACTGCATGAAATCCTTTTGTAGTAAAGGCCCTGTCTCCATACTGTATGAAATCCTTTTGTAGTAAAGGCCCTATCTCCATACTGTATGAAATCCTTTGTAGTAAAGGCCCTGTCTCCATACTGTATGAAATCCTTTATAGTAAAGGCCCTGTCTCCATACTGTATGAAATCCTTTGTAGTAAAGGCCCTGTCTCCATACTGTATGAAATCCTTTGTAGTAAAAGCCCTGTCTCCATACTGTATGAAATCCTTTGTAGTAAAGGCCCTGTCTCCATACTGTATGAAATCCTTTGTAGTAAAGGCCCTGTCTCCATACTGTATGAAATCCTTTGTAGTAAAGGCCCTGTCTCCATACTGTATGAAATCCTTTTGTAGTAAAGGCCCTGTCTCCATACTGTATGAAATCCTTTGTAGTAAAGGCCCTGTCTCCATACTGTATGAAATCCTTTGTAGTAAAGGCCCTGTCTCCATACTGTATGAAATCCTTTGTAGTAAAGGCCCTGTCTCCATACTGTATGAAATCCTTTGTAGTAAAGGCCCTGTCTCCATACTGTATGAAATCCTTTGTAGTAAAGGCCCTGTCTCCATACTGTATGAAATCCTTTGTAGTAAAGGCCCTGTCTCCATACTGTATGAAATCCTTTGTAGTAAAGGCCCTGTCTCCATACTGTATGAAATCCTTTGTAGTAAAGGCCCTGTCTCCATACTGTATGAAATCCTTTGTAGTAAAGGCCCTGTCTCCATACTGTATGAAATCCTTTGTAGTAAAGGCCCTGTCTCCATACTGTATGAAATCCTTTGTAGTAAAGGCCCTGTCTCCATACTGTATGAAATCCTTTGTAGTAAAGGCCCTGTCTCCATACTGTATGAAATCCTTTGTAGTAAAGGCCCTGTCTCCATACTGTATGAAATCCTTTGTAGTAAAGGCCCTGTCTCCATACTGTATGAAATCCTTTGTAGTAAAGGCCCTGTCTCCATACTGTATGAAATCCTTTGTAGTAAAGGCCCTATCTCCATACTGTATGAAATCCTTTGTAGTAAAGGCCCTGTCTCCATACTGTATGAAATCCTTTGTAGTAAAGGCCCTGTCTCCATACTGTATGAAATCCTTTGCAGTAAAGGCCCTGTCTCCATACTGTATGAAATCCTTTGTAGTAAAGGCCCTGTCTCCATACTGTATGAAATCCTTTATAGTAAAGGCCCTGTCTCCATACTGTATGAAATCCTTTGTAGTAAAGGCCCTGTCTCCATACTGTATGAAATCCTTTGTAGTAAAGGCCCTGTCTCCATACTGTATGAAATCCTTTGTAGTAAAGGCCCTGTCTCCATACTGTATGAAATCCTTTGTAGTAAAGGCCCTGTCTCCATACTGTATGAAATCCTTTGTAGTAAAGGCCCTGTCTCCATACTGTATGAAATCCTTTGTAGTAAAGGCCCTGTCTCCATACTGTATGAAATCCTTTGTAGTAAAGGCCCTGTCTCCATACTGTATGAAATCCTTTTGATAACTCTTAAATCTAGCAATAAAATTATTTCTTTGGCTTTTGTAAGTAATGAGAAGTCCTAATATGTAATGTTAATAAATGGTCTGATCTGCCTGATGTTCAATAAATGTTGAAATCGCTCAAGTTGTTTTGCAACCTATATTGTAAACAGGATGCAAATGTATTACCAAAACAACAGCCGATGGCTGCACCACTGAAGTTGTTACTTACTAAAATCATTATTTCAAAAATGGTTTTCATACATTCTTAATGTTATTAAACATTTTGTGTTACAAGATTTAATAAATAATCCGAGAGAAAAATAAAATTACCACATTCGAACATTTCATTACTTATTTCCATCCATTTTATTATATTTCAAATTTGAGAATACTATTACGATCTATGTACAGGTGGAAAGAACATTTAAGTGCTTCTTTCTCACGTGACCAGGCCAATTGCCAAGTTTTAGGACTTCTATCATACTTTACAAAGAGTTTCCTAATGTATTATGATATAGCATTATTAATTGTGGAAAGTTCAGCAGACGTTTGAAAATCAATATGTTTCTAGACTGTTTTGGGGTTTGATTCAGTCTTTTAGATACGTTATTTATTGATTGATTTGGTTTTGGATTTAGTGGAGGCAGCATAGGAAGAAGAAGAAAAGGTTTTCAAAACTGTTGTGTCTGCAGAAGACGAAGACTTGATTTTTTTTCTCACCCAGCTACGGGTCAACAGTACCACTGTCGTGTGGGTTAGAAGAATGCTAATGAATGAAGCCCTGTACATATAATCCAGAGTGGAGCCCATAAGGCGGTCTTATGTCAATGAAGACTACTTGATGCTTGGGCAACTCATGGCCTCCATATTATCCTGCCGTGGGTTGCGCCCTATAGAGGTAATTCAAGCTGATTCAAATCAGATTTCCGCTGCAGTACATGAAGATCCGACAGCGACCGCTTAGGGGTCATGTTTCGGCGACCTTTGAATTAGAGATTTGAAAGCAAGCTTTTCAGAAATTTTAAAGCGAATCAAATCCTTAGACACACATTGATGCTTCCAAACATATTCTCAAACACGAAGATATAAGACTTCATCTGATTGGCTGACAAAATTAGCGATTATGGTAATAACTTATGTCATTAGAACATTTACACCTAAGTGTATACGATCAGTTTGGGAATTTGATGTATGTGTAAGGTCAGTTTAGGAAATACGTGGGTGTATACGATCACATGTTAAATTGAATCATGTGTACGAATATTTTGGGAATTATATAAATGTATACGATCAACTTATATCGATATATACGATCAAGATAAAAATTATATTTGTATTGAGCAAGAAGACATTTCTTTATTTCACAATCATTGATCAGTAGATTGAAAAATTATACATGTTAGTTAAAATATTCAAATGTTAATCTTAAAAAAGGTAGATATACTATATCGGATATAAAAAGGACACGCTTATTAAACAAAAATTCTAGAAAGATTTCCTTTGTTTAAATATATTTTATTTAATAAATTTGTAGTTGAATGCTACATGATGTACAGTAAAGACGGTTAAGGATTATAACGAAAGCGAATGGCTTATAAAGGTCTTTTCCTGTTAACAATAAATACATTGTAAACATAGATGAATATATGGCAGATGATAATGAAGTGTAATTAATAAAAATGTAAATTGTTGATTAGTCAAAATGAAGACACCCTTAGTGAAACATTAGCACTTATATAAGCTATAGGAAGAAGGAAGATGAATAACGAATCGGTTGGTAATAGGTGAGGATAACAAAAGACGAAATTGTTAATAAAAATGTGTAGGACATTGTGGAACCGCTCTGGTGGCCTAGGTGCTAGAGATTCCGCCTCGGATTCGAGAGGTGAGGTCGTTGGCTCTATCCCTGGCCAGGGTCATACCAAAGACTTTAAAAAATTGTACTAACAGGTGCCTCGCTTGGCTTTCAGCATTAAGACGTTAGTGATAGTGTTACGACTGGTCATCCTGGTGTCAAGATAATGTGGCTGATTAGGACATCATGCTACATTTATGCGGCATGATGCCCCAATGCTAAACATCACTATAAATCTGCCACACCGCAGACATCGTAGCAATATAACTGAAAATTTGTATTGCTACGTTAAATCCAAATCACACACACACACACACACACACACACACACACACAGAGGACATTAGTGAAAATATTGAAGAAAGGTTGAAGCCATGAAAAGAAAGGAAGAAAAAGAGAGCTACAATGTGAACATAACTGATATTAAGAGAAAGAATTTACAGACGTGACTATAAATCATGTGTAACGAAAAGAACTGTTCTTTACAGCTATTCGTGACCCGTGGATGGAAGTGTTTGTCTGCAATAGGTGCACTTAAAAATAATTTTCTGATTTTTTTAAAAAGAAATTTATGAAAGGATTTGAAAACGCGCTAGTTTATTTAATATGGTAACGTTAAATCATCATACTGGAAGGTAGTTAAAGTAAAATTGCCGTATGTTTTCAGTGATTTAAACATTGTGATGTGTTATTCTTGGTAATAAACGCAAGAAAGAAAGAAATGTATACTTTCTATAAGTCTACATCTGCAAAGAGTTGATATATTATATGTTAATAAATGAGCTTCCGTTTGTCCTAAGTCGAGCACGAAGAATTTGAAATTTCTTTCAACCCAATTAAACTGTCTGTGAATATGAGTCACGCGATAATTGAAAGCGCATTGAAGTTGTTACTGCAGTCGCTGTGACGAATTATAATAACGTATTCCATTATCGAATTGCCAAAGGAAAACATGAGTTGTAATAACGACTTGCTCTGCTTTATATTGATTGAAAAGTGCTTACATTTCATACGTTATAACAAGTAATATCAGTAATTGCATTTGGAATCAGACACGTGGGATGAGAGTGCATCAACAAGTCATTTTACATTAAAGTTTAAGTCTTGCTCTTTGCTTTTCATGTTCTCTTCCCTGCACTCCATTGTTATGGCAAGGGACTGTTTTATCAATTGGTCACTGACAAATTTCTTTATTTAAGGCTATTGTGTGCCTTTTTGAATTATTATTGTTTAATTGTTAAATATATGGATATATGTGTGATATAGGTGTTTCAGGCTTGCGTTGTTCTCAAAACTGATGAAAGTCACGTACACCTTCCATAATCATCTCACATTATCTGGAATCAGGCCACAATTAATAATTCCTGTTTAGTACCCATGAAAGTAGTCCCAGTCTATTTTTAGAGCATTTTTCCCGTCTCCGTTTGGTGGTGATACAAGAGTTAGATTTATGCATTCCTGGTATGGAATTAAATGCAATTGCTTATTCTTTAGAATATGAGCTTATGGTGTTTCGGCGACAGTGTACAGTGAGTAATAAGGTCTTGATTGATGATCTGAAAGTGAAATCTGTGTTTCATTGCAAGTTGGTTTGTTTAACGTGCAGTCTCTCCAAAAACATGCCGGTGAACCTATCACAAGAACTTCACCGTGAAGTCATCTTTGAAGGTATTTTAGATCAGCATATGATTTGTATTGATTGTCACACAAAGTAAAGTTCAGCACTGACAAATAAATATAGAAACTATATAGTAAAATTAATAGTGTTCTGGGTCCTGCAGCCAGTGAAATTCCAGTAGTCGGCCACGAAGCAAAGCTATTTACCATGAGCAGTAGACAAGTGTGCTTACGACTGGGAGAATATCTAAACAAAATTCCTTGGTTGACAACTCTCTTGAATTTCATCAATATTTTAATTACACTATGTTTTCAATATTATTACCAAAGGAGAGAGCTTCTAATTTCATCAATATTTTAATTATACTATGTTTTCAATATTATTACCAAAGGAGAGAGCTTCTGTTTGAACTGTGACTATAAAACTGCTTGCATAAATTTGGTGAGGGATGCGTAACATTTTATTCTATCTAGTTCCATTGACTTGTCGGGTAAAATGAACCATATTTTTATATTTTGCTTTATTATACCTTTCCAAAATATGGATCCTTTTCACCTCTTATTTTGCACGAAATTTTACTTTTGGCAGGTGTATGCGGCATTACTTTTGTAGATAAAATATATCCCATGCACCCTCTATGAATTCAGTTGAGCGCAGACGCCATTTTGTCATGTCATCAAAAAATAAAATGATCATATAAAGAGAAATTTCTGCAATCAAATAATAATAATAAAGCTGACTAATACTTTCGTTTGTATCCATAGCAGTTGTTTCTCGGGTTCAGCTTTAACCAACAATTCGATCATATAATTATCTTACAAATATTTTACAAGTAGGCGTAGAAAGGAGCACATAGAGTTTGGTTCACACTGTATGACGAGTGTCGTGTTTGAGCGTGGGGTGCTCCAAATATTTAATTAAAACTATTATAAAATTCCCACTCAGGCTGTATTTTGTTGGAAATTAAATTTTGAGATGGCTCCGAGCTCCCAGTCAATTAGATGGTTAAATACACAAAGTGGTTGAAATTCCATGAATAACAATTAAATAATCAAATGACTCCAGTTTCCAATTACACTTCTTTAGCTCGACCCTTTAAAAAGCCTATTTTATCACTTGATTAGCAGTGTGGAATATATTTCCAATTGTCTTTGCATTTAAAGTCATCTGGTGTATGCTTTCTTTCTTTTATTTCTCCTGCTTCCTTCTCCCCTTCTTCCTCGACTTTCTCCACATTCCTTCTCCTCCTCTTCCTCCTCCTATTCCTCCTCCTCAACTTTCTCTAGACTTCTTCTTCCCTTCCAGTTTCACTCGACTCCTTCTCCTCCTCCAATTTCTCTACCATGACTACTCTTCTGTCGATTTCGACTGTCTCAGTTGCAGCCTAAATTCCGCCAACCTACAACTCTTGAAGACTGGGAATCCAATGGAACCCGAAGTTATGAGTCACCATAACATTTCTTTTTCGAAGCTTTGTCTTTCGTTACAATCTACCTCTAACGTACTCCGCCCTATTACGAGTGGCTTCTGTTCGGAGAAACCCTACAAATCTGCAATTACTCTTGGTAAGTACTAATTTTCCTCTTACACGTTTGAAGTATCATTCTGTTCGGAATTGTAATCACATCCACTATATCAATTCCGATTTGATATCACTGTAAACCGATCCAATCAACTTAGCGGAAAATGTCCCTCTCGCTTTCTGTCAACGTGGGGATGGATGAAAACACACCCTGCTGCATCTCTTTGATCTTTGCACTAAGCTTTATCACAAAGGTGTGATAACTACAAGACTTAGTTTAAATGGTGAAATATGTCGATACTGCCGATTTAAGATTCCGGTCTCCAATGGGTCATGTAACATTGCGTAAAAGTTTATACTAGCCATTTGCAATATTTGTCCATCAAACTCATGGCCGCGATAATATTCCCAAGACAGGTAGATTATACACGACTTCATAGCTGTGGATTGGTAAAAATAACACTCGACCTCATTTGAGAATAAAATTTGGATATTTTCCTCTAAAATTGCTCCAATGCAAATGTGCGCTACAACACGTAATAAAAGAAACAATATCATAAAGACACTACACGCTGACTATGAACACGAATACACACATAAAATACGGCTATTTGCTGAGTGATCTACGCAGTTTCAGATCTCTCGCTCCTGAAATGGGCATATGCGTTCTCGGTTCATTTCACGTATCTGATCTTCATCTGGTAATGCAGTAAGAACAGCGACCATTGCATCAAGCGTCCATTCGACAACTTCGCCTGCACGAGATACGCGAGGGTTGGTGATCTGTCTCCAATATGAACTTCCACCCGTATAAATACCGCTCGAATCGTGATATCTCGAACAAGACTCCGAGTCATTCCCTCTCAGATACGGAGTAGTTGTTCTCGGCATCAGACGGTGTCCTACTGAAGTACGCGACTGTAAAAACCGTCCCCTCGAAATCTTGTAGTACTGCTCCCAGGCTCGTGTCACAACCGTCAGTGCAGACCACAAAGTCTTTGGATATATCCTGTAGACAGACAACAACGTCGCATGTTAGTCTATCCTTCAGCGTTACGAAAGCGTGCTTACACGCATCCGACCAAATAACCTTACTAGGGACACGTTTCTTAGTAAGATGAGAGAACGGCCACGCAATCGCACTGAAATTGTCCACATATCTCCGGTAATTCCAAGCCAATTTCAGGAACGACCTCATTTCAATTTTCGTGGTGGGGCGTTCGGTGTTTCGTAGCTATTCCACCTTCAACTTCTCTGTGGACAGCATGCATTGGCTTTATGTGTCCCAAATAATCCAACGTCTTCAACCCAATATAACATTTGGTAGTGCGAGCCATCAATTCCGTTTGACATAGCCGTTCCAAACGTCAGCTAGCAAAGTGAGGTGCTCATCCCACGTCTCTGTGGCTTAGCAAGGGATCATCAATTTGGATGATCCATCCATGCCTAACCATTCTTAGGTTCCGTCGAGAGTAGCAAAAACCATATTCTTCTGCCCTACACAAATTTGCTAATAGCCCTTGGACAATTCTAACTTTGAAACTATTTCGCTTAGGAGACAGAAGCGAAAATAAGTTCTGTATCAGGTAGCATTTCGACTTGAAATTTCGTCACCTGATTCAGCTTCCTGTATTCGACACACAACCGATGGATTTCATCCTTCTGCGCTAAGACAATATGAGAAATGTAAGTAAAATCGGCCAGTTTGATTACTCTAAGAGCAATCATCTGATTGAAATCCCTTATCTTACCACTTGTCGTTTCGCGTGGGGCAAAGAGTACAGTTTCCGCTGAACTGGCTTGTTGCCCACCAACTTTAACCCGAACTCCACAAGTGACGTTCTCATGGGTATTTCCTTAAACACATCATAATACCACGCCAGCCACGTCTTTATCTCTTCCCCCTGATCTGCAACATGGGGCCACACTCCATGTCAGAAGGTGTCTAAGCCCTCGTTAATGGAAAGCTCCGGACGGTGTTTTTGCACCTTCCGTGTCGCCTCTGGCGACCTCCTTGAAGTTCGTGGCGACGAAGAACTCACTGATGGTCTCTCTTTCTCAATATCCCTTAAGGAGATAAGCATGGTACAGATGCTCCTTAGTCGGTAATCGTATCTGAAATGTTTGAACCAATACCTTCCTGTACGACCTACGCCCCACCCGGAACTTGCGGCTTGTTGGGTTTTGGGGCAACAGCAACAACACCTTTTCTGCTACTTCATAACGGTGAGTTTTTGCGCGCTTTTTGTAATATTTCGCCTGAAGTAACTGTGTTAGGGTACAAACGTCTTCCAGTTTATTTCGCAAATCTGTGACGTACTGACAGATAGTACCTACTTCTTCGACAGCGTGATTGTCCGTCCACAACTATCTTAGTACGGCGATGGGACCAGTTTGGTCCTTCCATACACGAGTTCAAGGGGAGAAAACCCTAAACTCTTCTATAGTACTTCCCGATTTGCGAAAAGCATGGCAGGAATATACAAATCCCAGTGTTTGGGACGTCCTTCACGCAGCTTTTTAAGCGTGTTTTTCAGTCTTGTTCAACCGTTCAACCATTCCGTTACATTGGAGATGATACGGTGTAGTCGTGAGGTGCTTAATCGACATCAGTATGTTCACCTCTCCCATCACGCGACTGAGAACTGTGTCCCTTAATCAGACAGGATTTCGTCGTGTCTGACTCTTGACCAAATCGCAAATAGCGCTTCAGCGACGGCTTCTGAATTAATATTACGCAACACGACAGCCTTCGGATAGCCTGTAAAGTAATCTACGACCGTTAAAATATACCGATTTCTTTGTGCCGACGCAGGTTTTATTGGTCCCATTAAATCCATCGCAACGGGTAGAATTGGTTCATCAAAAACGGGTGTATTTCTCAAGTGATCGGGACGATGATCCGTTTTCTGTGACATTCTCTGACACTTGTGACAGGATTTACAAAACCGCTTAACATCTCTTTGAATCCATGGTCCGTAGAATCCCTTGACAAGATGATCATGCGACTTGGTAATTCCCAAATGTCCTTCCATGAACCTTTCGTATGCGAATTCAACACATCACCTCGATTCTCCTTTGGCACGATGTCCTTTCCTGATGTGGCGATACAAGATTATCTTACCTGTATAACCTCCTCCGATCTTCCCGTAACCCTGGCCGTTACAAACTGCCGGTATCTGCCTCAACCACAAGGTACGACTCAGTGGGTCGTAACTGGTCTGTACCCTCAGAAACTCCGCTCTTCGAGTGTGACTGCTCGTATCTCTCCATCATGCTGACGATCTCTTCGAGATTTATGTGCTCTCTCTCTCTCTCTCTCTCTCTCTCTCTCTCTCTCTCTCTCTCATTCTCTGCTAGGAATACTCTCAACTCTCTCTCTCTCATTCTCTGCTAGGAATACTCTCAACTCGCGATGGTAAGTACATAGGACATGCTCCTTGAGTATAACCACAGGTAAACCCATGTACGCTCGTTAGACTTCCACCATCTGTGTCCACTTCTCAAATAAACCTCAAACACACGTGTGGAAATGAGAGTGGGTTTCCTTTGTCATTTTGCTGAGTCCATAAAAAGTTAAGGTACGCTTTGGCGGTCTGCCGATAATGGCAAAGAAGGGCCTTCTGGAGAACATTGTAGTCAACAGCTTCTTCTGCGATTAAGTTATGGTAAACTTCGCAGGCTGCATCTTTCAAACGACCGATACATTATCACCCAATGTTGCTCGGAAAGTTTGTAAATTCACGAGATTTTTTCAAATTGCACGATGAAATTGTCAATGGACTTTTCTTTGTCATTGAATCGCAGAATACTTATCTGTACCATTCGATGGTCGATAATCTGTTGTACGCTCTCTCCAGAAGTTGTACTGCAGTTGTCCCTATTGGCAGTCTTAACTGATACCCTTAATTTATCCACTTCGAGAGCATGAGTGAGCTCTCTTTATTTCGCGATCGTTGATATCTTGGCCATCTCCTTTTCTCTTTCAGCTGTTTTTTCTGCATTCCTCGCCAGCTCTCTTTCGCCTGTTTTCTCGGCCCTCAATTTGATTCTCTCCTCTTTGATTATCGTTTTTTTTTTCGGAGGCCATTTTATGATAATACTAATAGTAAGTGATACCTTGTTTCGACTTACTAAATAATTGAGAGATGTTACAGGTTCCCAACTCAATACTAGCCTGTTGACAATAACTATCCGCTCAATTAAGATATTTTCCCCGATATTTTCTTTACAATTACTGCAATTAACTGAAATATATCAAAAATGCAAATATTAAAATGTAACATACAGAAGTTGTGTATAATAAAAATTAAAATACACAGGATGGAAAATATCTCACATCTGTTCACTAATACTTCCTAATAACTAATATATTAGGTCGTAGAAATAATATTTATGTCCAATTCAGATCCCGGACGATGCCGACACTGTTGGGATTGCTAAGATTGGGGTTGGATACTCCCAATGTTTATTAAAACTATTATAGAATTCCCACAAAGGCTCTATTTTGTTTAAAGCTCAATTTTGGGAAAGATATATATAAAGCTCAGAGCCCCCAGTCAGCAATGCCAACGGTTAGATGGTTAAATATACAAAAGGTTGAATTTCAATGAATAACAATTAATTAATAATTAAATAATCAAATGACTCCAGTTTCTAATTACACTTCTTTAGTTTGGCCCTTTGATAAATATATAGCATCATATGATTAGCAGTGTGAGATTGATTTTCACCTGTCATTGCAATATCTACTCATCTTCTGTGTCATTTCTCTTTCTTATTTCTCCCACATCCTTCTCCCCTTCCTCCTTGACGTTTATTCAAAATTAATTCTCCTCCTTCTAAACTTTCTCTAGGCTGTTCCTCCTCCATTTCCTTCTCGACTTTCTATAGACTTCTTCTCCTCCACTTTCTATAGACTCCTTCTCCTCCTTCTCAAATTTCTCTACTACGACTACTCTTACAGCCTCAGTTCCGTCTACATCTCTTGAAGACCATTGACCCAATGGAACCCAAAGTTATGTGCCATCTAAAAAGCTTTTTTTCAAAGCTTTGTATTTCCTTAGAATCTACCTCTAAGTTTTGCGCTAAATTACGAGTGGTTTCTTCTTGAAATAACCCTATTGATCTGCTATCATTCTAGGCGAGTACTAAATTTTCTCTTACACGTCTGAAGTGTCATTCGGTTTGTAATTGAAATCGCATCCTCTATCTCAATTAGATATCACTGTAAACCGATCCAATCAACTTAGCGGAAATTGTTCCTCTCGCTTTCTGTCGACGTCGGGACTGATGAGAACATGCCCCGCTCACCCCGCGGCGTCTCTTTGATCTTTGCACTAAGCGTTAGCACAGAGGTTTGATACCTACAAGACTTTGTTTAGATGGTGCGATCTATCGCCTTTGCCGATTCAAGAATCAGGTCTACCATCGGTCATTTAACATTGTGTAAGAGTTTAACACTAGTATGCAGCAATCTTTATACATCAAACACATAGCCGCGGAAATATTCACAAGACAGGCAGATTATAGCTAATACATGACTTAATAGCTGCGGCTTAACAAACATGACAAACTTCATTGCCATCGGTGGCCGATGTCACTCTCTTTATAATTTACAACCAAGGCATCATAAAAGTGTAAATGAAAGTCAACAAAAAGTAATAAAAAACAATATTCAAGTTACGCTATGACTACTCAGAACTATATCATTTACTTACAGTAGATATTAGAATTTATAATAAAAACAAATGTTAAAAATGAAATGTCTGCAATAAGAATACGAAATTCCTTCAGAAATGAGATGACTGAATACAACAAATCTGTTTGTAATTATTGTCGACTGGCGTAATTCATTTATCTAAGTATAATACAAGGGTCCAAAATTGTACACGGGCCACGACTTTCTCTATAGGTCCCTAAAACAACAGTTTATGTGTCTGTTAATGAAAGTGTGCATTATACCCAATTAACGATGGTAAACTTAAAAGTGACAAGTAGCTGTGTGTATGTGTGTGTGTACGTGTGTGTGTGTGAACCCTCTTTTCTGTTTTAGCAGACGTAGGGTTTGGAAACCCAGGAAATCTCCCCACAAGTACCCCCACCACACTCAGATCCCGCCCCGTTATACACTGCACGATAGTGCAATTTGTTTCATAGTTGAAATGAAAGTTTAATTTTAGAACGTTTATAAGCTGAAAATTAAATCAAGAGTATAAATCAATTCCAGGTGTTCTAATATAGTCCCTATTATCGCTAATAATCTCAGAGCTTGAAACTTTAATGTTTTAAATTTAAGAGGAATGATTGTGTATTGTTCATCAGGGAAATGTTACTCGTAATATAAAAATGTATCTGCAAGAATCTCACGGTAAAAAGTAACTTTTTTACCCTTTTATACGAGTTTTATATTTTTCAGTGAGATATAAATAATACAAGACACGAATAAAATAGTATCAATATACAAGTTTGTCTATAAAATTAATCAAAGATTAGACAATTTATACAGGAAATGCGGCATGTATGTTTATTCAAACGTAACAGATTATCAAAACCCTGTGTTACTAACATTTAGGAACCGCTCCGTTGGCCTAGTGGTTAGAGCGTCCGCCTCGGATGCAGGAAGTCGCGGAACATTAAGGAAGATCGTTGTCCAAGATCACTAAGTGACAGGACCAGGTCATGGAAACCAGCCATATACCAAATTATCAATTTTGCGAAGCCCATGTCAAATGACAATTTACTTATATTAGCACATTGAAGGAAACGGGGATCTGCTTAGACAGGGACCCTGGAGTACAACCTATGAAAAGATAAAGATATAAAGTCATAGAGAAAACCCTGCATCAAAAATGTTATGTAAATAAAAAAATTTCTCAGAAGTCTTTTTGATTTTTTTTACTGAAAATCATGCACAAAATATGTCGGAGAAATTCGCGTACACATAAAAGCCTTTCAATGTTTCGTTAAAGCCAGGGGGGGACACAACCAAGGCCAATAGTTTATCATAGCTAAATGTCGAAGGAGTGAGAACACATTAAATGGGCACGTCCAGGTACAATATAAAATATGATTGATCTAATCAATAATTATTCACGCATACATTGCTTAATCTTCAAACATGTTACACAAGGAATCTTTATTTAAATGCAAGTCATTTAAATTATCAAGATAATTCACATTATTATTAACGTTTCATGAAACCTTTGAAATAAATTTATGTATTCGTACTGATTCATATATTACGTCAGACATTTCCAAAATTTGTCCTCGTTTGCTCCCTGGTTTGATTTTTATGTCTCCAGCTTCATCAAAATCTTTAAAAATGCGATCAAACGATTGGCTCATAAAGCGATAATAATAACTAAATATGATTATTCGTTTGATTAAAATTTCTTTATATTTTGTTACAAATCCATATATTATAAATTACTTACTAAATGAAATGTAGTTTTTATCATTATTTGGTAATTTTTATACTTTTTGATCTGGACTACAAGATAGGCAGATGAGAATCACATAATGATGGATAATATTAATCATATATTAGGATATTTGTAATTTAAATTGCACCACATATTACAGGACCGCTGTATTTGTCTCTTATTTTATCAAGATTACATAACTGTATTTTCCTTTCTCGTCTCTAATCTTCTTTAGACAGATTTTGAAATATTTGGTGGAATGATCTAGTTGTTATTATCGTCATTGTTGACATACGTTGTTCATGGTAACGCTTACAAGTAAGTACCAATACTCATAAAATGCATCTATGGCGTAGATAATGTAAAGGCTTTTAGTTTTGTGAATTGATTAAATGTAGAGACAAGGACTTGAGGGTTTGTGCTTTGCTATTTTTTTGTACATTAGTTATTTTGGTTCTGTGCACAACCAATTGTTTGCTCTGTGATACTAACAAAACTATATTTCAAAACAGTAGGCGATTTTAAAGGGAGTTTTAAATTCAAACTCAGAACCCTTTTCAGACATCATGTCTTTGGCGTTGTTTACTTTACTGTATACTCATTGTGTTCTAGTAATTGTTATTCAGAACATTAGCTAATTCAACACTTCAAAAACCTCAATATGCTATGTATCATAATGCGCTGAAAAATGGCTTTAAACCCAAACAACAACAGCTAAAGCCTATGACAAGGAATTCACCCTATATAAAAGATCGGTTTAAATGTTAACTTCGAGAAGGAAATAAACTCACCTCTGTTCATAGAAGAACGAGGACATAAACTCCATTGACAGATCGTTAAGCCTATTAAACGATAGTATAGGTACGCAGTAAAATAGTTCAGACGATCTAATGTCACGTTTGTAATTCAATTCGCGCTGTCTCCTGTTCCAAATCAACTAATGCATATATCTTGTCACAAATACATTACAGTAAATATGGAATTTCTTCGTCCAGTAGTTATTTCTTTCACATAAATTTCCAATAACTTCCGGTACTGAAAGTTACATGCTTTAGGTATCAACATTGTTACACTGATTGTCTAACTTCAGAGAAACAAACTGTGACATCACACGAAACTTTCATATAGATTTTTTTGTTGAGAAACAATATTCTCGGAATGCATTTTTCAATTCATTCTGAAGGACAATTTTAATTTGTAAAAGAAAATCTGTTTTTAAATGGTATTGGTTATAAAAGTACCGCCTAAAAATTGACAATAGTTAGGGACTATTTTTTATGTGCAATAAATGAAAGATACATTATCTGAGTTAGAATAAAGGAAATTGTTTCTTTTCTTTCTATATATTTTCATTAGATTAAAAAACCTATGTGATAAATAGTCTCAAATGAACAATGATTTAATATTAAATTTATAGAACTCGCAAAAGCTGGACAATATTTAACTATTTAACGAGTTTCATACATTCCATATTAAATAATTATTCATTTGAGATTCTCTATATCTGTGAAAACTCTCATTTTATCCCTCAATAATGTTCGGTAAATCGTATCTAAGAAGTTCTATGACATCTTTCTTTAACATACAATTTTTTATTAAGTAAATGCTGAAGTATTCGATGTTTCCTTTCTCCCATAATTCCTTGACCTTCGGTTTAAGATTCGTTCCATAAATTCATCTGCGGGGGAATGGGTTTCAGCTCATCACAAATATCCATGAAAGCGCTGTGTATGTCATTCCATTTGTTTTTGTTTGCACTGTTTTAGCCCAAATGTATTTTGAAAAAATATTCATAACTGGCAAGATATTTTGTGTCCATTGTTTTTTTGTATGTGAATGATGTCTGAAAGGAATTACTTTCCTGAGTGACTATTATAAACCCTTCTGTGTGGAAATCGTTTTCTTGTTTGCATGCGGAAAGTGTGTGAAGCTTGTTCAGCTAACCACATTTTCATTCAGGGTGTTGTATCTTCTTCAGTTCACGTTGAATGTGCTCTCACAATTGTTTGACTTTTGTAATTTGAAAAAAATAACTATACTTCCAGGGTAGTAGTACAGATGAGCTAAATAATGTTTTTCGTTATTTAATTTAAGTTATTGTTGTACATTAAATGTGGTCCACTGTAATAAGGCCTAAATCTGGTTCACTGTAATAAGGCTTAAATGTGGTCCACTGTAATAAGGTCTAAAGGTGGTTCACTGTAATAAGGCCTAAATGTGGTCCACTGTAATAAGGCCTAAATGTGGTCCAATGAAATAAGGCCTTCGACATATTTTCCAATTAAACGACTCATATGTCGAATGTAATATTTTGTTTGTGGTCAGGTTCAGATGGTGTCAACATATAATCTAAGACAGTTGTCCCAGAAAAACTATAGACTGACTGACTGATTGATTGTGGTTTTTCGGCGCACCAGCACTGTAAGGCTATTTAGCGCCAAAGACAAGGTTATGCATTAGAGTATACGCATTAATCTTTACATTCATACATCAAGAAAATTGTTATTATTCCATGCTTTAGCATTACATTCATCTCATAAAGAGTTACTATGTACAGCTGTCTAAAATTGTGCAAGGTTATTTGTATATTTATGTGATTTCAAGAAAATAATTTTTTTAAAAAAAGTTTGTCTTTATTTTACAAGTCTGTCAGTGTTAATATTGCTTTACTGTTGGTTAAATCACACATTATATAACTGAAATCACCAATATTTTATGATGGCATGTTTCAGTCGTGGACCTAAATAATTGATATTCTAATATAATATTGATATATTCTTAACGTTATATTATTTATACTTTCCTTAGCAAGGTTTATTTGCCTCAAAATCTGACCATATCGACAGGCGAACATGTGAACATGAATTTTAATGTTAAAAACTGCATTTACCGGCACCAGTTAAAGTAAGTTTCACGTCGTAGATTAATCTAGAATATCAGACATAACATTGTAGGTGGTAGAACTAAATTTTGATTTCTGACGTCTGAGAGTTTAGCGTTAATTGCTGACGGTAGGAGTTTGGATATAATGCTGAATAAGTCACAACCTAATGAGTTTCCAAATTCATGACCACGCGTGTTTGTATGGTTGTTAACGGTTTATAATCATTGTATCGTGTTGTGTAGGGAGTTGATTGTTATTATCTTATAGTTGTCTCGTTGGTGTGGGTGGTGTGTTGTTAGTTATGAATAATGATAGATAAGGCTTATTTGTGTTATTTCACGTAATCTATGACATATAATAACCTTACTAAGGATAAATTTAAACAAAATTAAACTTCTTTAGTAACTTCTTAAGAGATTTTATGTCTTAAAGCAGAAAAAGCCTATTATGACGTTTAATAACGTTCAATTAGCACAAATAATTTCTGTGGAGTGTTCCATCCGATTTCTAACCAACCAGAACAATATATAAGACATCCATCTCCAATAACTAAATCTCAGGTAACGTTATTATTAATGCTTATTAAGTACATGCCCATTTCTCTTCCTACTTGTTGTCTTTATGCCAGTTACGTTCCCTCTAGATGCCATTTGCATGCCCATTTCCTCTTCTAGATGTCATTTGCATGCCCATTGCATCTTTTAGGTGTCATTTGCATGCCCATTTCCTCTTCTAGATGTCATTTGCATGCCCATTGCATCTTTTAGGTGTCATTTGCATGCCCATTGCATCTTTTAGGTGTCATTTGCATGCCCATTTCCTCTTCTAGATGTCATTTGCATGCCAATTGCATCTTTTAGGTGTCATTTTGATGCCATTTATCCCTCTTCTAGGTGTTCTGTATATACCTATTTCTCTCTTTTACGTTTCAAGTGCATCCCTATTTTACTCTATGCAATTTTGTATGCATATTCCCTATTCTATGTATCTTTGTATGCATATTTCTCTATTCTAGGTGTCATTTGTATGCATACTTCAATCTTCTACTCGTATATAAATATGTCTATCACGTCGATGAGGGCCACTTTAGTCATCCATTGTTTTAGCGGGAACAAATGGTACGTGGGTGCGTAGGTGAAGCCGATGTACGCCCTTAATATTCTGTGGCATTGTGGCCATGGGATGGTAGCAACACTGATCGTAGAGTTACTGGCTCGGGAATTTTCTGGCCTGCCTACAGTGTCATGTTAGCCTCGCAAGCTGCAGCACCTTTAGTGATAGAAATGCGTCACATGACCCTGTAATGGGCTGTCAACTTCCACGTGTCATGGCTAATGCCAAATTTATTCAATGACGTGTTCAGGGTGTCCTTGTATCGTTTTCTTTGGCCTTCTATGTTGCGAATTTCTTTTTAAAACTCGCCATAAAAGAGTGTTTTGGAAGTCGGTGGTCTG
Source organism: Potamilus streckersoni (assembly GCA_016746295.1). NCBI lineage: Eukaryota > Metazoa > Mollusca > Bivalvia > Unionida > Unionidae > Potamilus > Potamilus streckersoni. The sequence goes on along the minus strand of JAEAOA010001729.1, from coordinate 241,290 downwards.
GCATGCGAGTTACATGGCCGGCCTATAGCAAAGGTGACAGCATCAGTATGGTTTAAAACAGGGAGTACTTTTGATCTGTAAACCTTCACCTTTGTCTGAAAACTAATGTCTCTTCTGTTCCAGACCTTGGCGTGTAGTCTGCCGGATGATGCGATGGCCTTTGCAATCCTGGCATTAACTGCGTCATCTATTACGATATTCTGGTTCAGAATGCTGCCAAGATAGGTGAACTTGTTCCCTGTGCTCAGTTTGTAGCTATTGACTATCATTTGTGGCTCAGAATATGGTTTTCATGGAGCTGGGTGATACATTATTTCGGTCTTCTCTGTGTTGATCGTAAGGCTGAAATTTGTGCAAGCGTTAGCGAACTTATCAACGATGCTTTGCATGTCAGCTTCTACCTGTAATTTGTATGCCTATGTCCCGCTTCTCCTTGTTATAAACACGTTTATTTCCCTTTTCTACTTGCTATTTGCATTCACATTTGTTACGTCTATTTATTATTTGTATCCTTCTATCTCTGCTCTACATGTTATTTGTATCTCTATTTCCTTCTTCTGCTTTTTCTTGGTATGCCTATTTTACATTTATACTTGTTATTTATATTTCTATCTCCCTCTTCTCATTGTCTTTTCATCCTTATCTCATTCTTCTACTTGTTATTTGTATGACTATCTCATTTTCTACTTTCTATTTGTATGACTATTTACCACTTCTACTTGTCATGTACATATATATTGCCCTCTTCTGCTTGTTATATGCATGCTTTATTTCCTGATGTAGGTGTATTTGTATGCATAATGTCCTTTTCAACTTTTCATGCCTTTTGGTCTTCTTCTACTTGTCATTTGCACAGCTCTTTTCTATCTTCTCTTTGTTATGTGTATGCCCATATCTCTCTCCAACGTGTTATTTGCATATCTTGATACCGATCTTTAACATCAACATTTTTTGTTACAACAATGCATGCTTCTAGACTTATGCTATCAAATGGGAAATGAAAAAAAAATGTTTGGGCAAGAGCGAGTTTTTCATTGTGACGATTAGTTTCAGACTAAGAGACAAAATCCGAAGTTCAACAGTCCTATTTTCTGTCGTTTTCATCAATTCATCCTCCTTCTCGTATATTCCTATACTTATCGAAATTAAACAGGTGAAAATGTGGACATAACATATATAAACTAAAATACATAATACATAATATAGGGCAAAACATATTTATTGTCTGTGTGTATGTGTTTTGGATTTTTATCGTATCTTTAAAAACCTTTTCAGTCATATCGCTACGATGTCTGCAGTGTGGCAGTTTACAATGATGTCTAGCACTGTGGTATCATACTGCAGACATGTAACATGATGTTCCACCAAGTCACATTATACTGACACCAGGTCGACGACCAGTTCTAACACTAACCTCTTAATGCTGAGCGCCAAGCAAGGCAGGTGGTAGAACCATTTTTGTAAGTCTTTGGTATGACTCAATCTGGGATCAAACCCACCATCTCTTGCATCGGAGGCTGACGCTCTAACCACTAGTCCACCGGAGCTGTCTATATATTTATTTATTAGGTCAATAAATATCTATATATTTTAGTCCTCTTCATAGTTTTAATACATTACATTATGTGCGAACATTAGTATGAAACTTATGTCAAAACAGCATTTAGTACACAACAGTGCTAACTGGTTCTTTGCTTCCTGTGTATTTTTCATACATGAAAATTGTTTTATTTGCTATTAGATAATGCAAGTCGTACATTTGAATGTTTACGTAGACTTAACGGTTTCTCCGCTATTGCACAAATTGGTGAAAGGCCCAAAATGTGTCTAGTCTGCAGATATGCACATAACATGCCATGCTCTTGATTATTATGGATTGGCTTAGTGATAAGAAAAGGTTACAGTTCTAATATATACTGACATAGAATTGCTTTTAAATATTTTTACATAAAAATTTTAATTTAGAATCTTTACGTTGGTAATGAATTCGTGTTCTCCAGCGAGAACTTCCGAATATCTTTTGGAATGAGACTTATGCATTTTCTTTATGTCTAAAGAATATAACATTGCAAAATAACATACTGATGAATGCACGCATAATGAAACTATTCTAGTGCCTCTAAGAGTGTTGCAAAAAAGATGATTGAAAACGTGTTAACTTCCTCTTCCAAGATATCCAATTCTGTACGAGACCTGATCGTACTTGCTTACTATCAAAATCAATTAAGATACTATCTAAAATTCTGAGGTTTGGCTGAAAAACATCAAAATGTCAAATACAGTAAATCCTTACTAATAAGAATAGTATCAAATTTCACGTTATATCACCAGTAATTGGATTTACCACATCTCATCTCTGATAGCTATCAGGAAAATAGCCTCTACACCAAAAGGTCCACAAGGTGTATGACATATCTAGTTGAGACAGTGTTATATATCTTTAATTTGTATTGTTTGTCGGCGTTTTCTCAGACTTTAGTTGTTATTCATAAATTGCATTTTAACGTACCGTAGTCAAAAATCAAGTTAATGGTATATCGGACCAGAGACATTTAGTTTATAAACAACATTATACATAAAGTAACTAATATTTCTCTAAGAGAATAGATAAAATATTGACATTATTATTGAAGGAGATATTTATTTTAATCTGAGTTTAGGATATCAGTTTTTTACTTTTAAATTACAAAACTTGTCCACTTGTTGAATATTTTTAGTGGAGTTTGACCTACATCAACGCAATATAATTGTGTCATAGCTTTCTATATTAATGTTATTTACTTGAATAATTATTCATTCCTGCCTTAAAATCTTAAGCGAATGATTGATTGATTGATGGTTTTGGTTTTTAATTTAATTGAATATATTCATCTATTCAAATTAATATTCATTGACATTATAAAAGTGCTTAATAATATTTCTGGATTAAAACAATAATTTGGAATAATATTTAATTCAGTCTAATTCAATCTTTACATTTTGGATTTCTTATTTTGTCAAAACATTCCAGGAAATTGGCGCATTATCGCTTCCGAGAAAACTGCATGCATATTGTTACGTGACAAGGGCAAATACTCAGTAACAAAGAAAATTGTGAAAACCAACAAGTTTTGTATATTTTAATAAAACAATTATTTCCCTAGACAACAATGTAAAAATTGGTAAATATTACTTGCAGTTTGTGAATATAATCCAAAATTTGATCCTAAGAATGAAAACACAAGTCCTATCACTAAATAGTCCTTTTAGAATCCAAGTTCGAGTCACAACGACGTACTGATATGGAAGGTGATGACGTCAGATGTTGTTCAATGTACGGATTTCAACAATTACTCACCTGAATCACAGTCTTTATTTCCGAATGATTCCAGAATAAATTTCCAAGAATATATTTCAGAATTTTTATAAAAATGTCAGCTTGTTGAGTTTCCAGGAGAATAAATTATTAAATCCAAAAATCAGACGAAGAACAAACAATCTTGGCAACAAATAAAAATTAATATACTTTGCTCCTTCGAGATGTTGAAAGACTCTCCCGAAAAATATTAAGATTGCGTATTTAAAACCCCAGACATCATTTCAAGTCTCGCGAGATTGGTCATGTGGTCTCTTACTACACTAGTTTGAGCACGTAAACCAATTTGTCCCCACTTAAGAACCAATTATACAAAACGTTGTTTATACATACTGATCACGCAAAGAAAGTATGTCCCTGATACTGACCAATCTTTTCAATTTCCTAATGACATTGTATTTCCCAATGACTTTGTACCAGCCCAAGACAAACAAAAGAATAAGTCCCACGTAATAATTCTTCATCTTGAGTAAACAAACTTTGTAAAAAAAAATATCTCTATTCTGAAAAAGAATCCCGATTCCGAAAAAATATTCATTGCAATAAAATACAATAAAACAAAAATGAAATAAAAGTTTTTTTTAAAAAAAAAACTTACAAGCAATTTAATCACATATACATAACAATATCAACACATTCTGTACATTCAGTATGGGAATTGTTGCTGAAATTCAATTGGAATTTCAAACATTTGGATGCTTTACGGCATAATTCGGAATTTTTTTCAAGTTTCACTTTGTAATCTTGAGAAATAAATCATTTCAAATTTTACAGAACTTGTTGGATTTCACTCTTATTCTGTATATATTCTGTTAGTTTAAGACCATAGAGTCGTAATAGACAATCGCATATGGAAAACAAGGTGTGACAGGAAGGTTGTCTCTTGCGCGTGTTTGTGCCGCAATTTTCAACTTCATTACAGATGAAAACAATGAAAAGTATTATGGGTCGCATAGTTATTCAGTTATCTGGTTTTCTAGTATATTCTCCTTCGATATAACACTTCACTGTTCATTTCAATATGGCACTATTTTGCTTTGGCAATGTTCAATTATTTAGACAATTGAATACTTTGTCCTTGCCCTTATAGTTTTCTTCATGCAATGCCTTTATTGTTTCAGATGCACTGGGTGAAAAAAAGAAAGGAAAGTAACCTTTCGTCACTTCACTTTGCTAAATTATAATGACAAGGAAAGAGGAGTTTTATCTCTTTCCGCTACAATTTAATTGCAAGTTGGCATACATAGAATACTCCATTATCATTTATACAGAATGAACTTTGATATTTGGCAAAACTTCCAGCCACACTTATAGCGTTGCAGAGGTCAATATGCAAGTATTATTTGAAACCTTTGTAGATAGAAAAGACTTGACATAGAGATATCCATAAATTTCATTGGGGATGGGGCGGCTAAAGAAATAGGTGAGGGGTCTTCAGGACGGAAAGCTCTGTGGGGACAAGAAAAAGCAAGCAATCTGAAGTATAACTATCTAGCTATAAGGAAAATTTCATCTAAAGAACGTTCAAATTCTTTCTCACTTTTTGTTGTATCCTCTCCTGGATGTTTTAGCTATTACAATGATGAATAAATATGTTTCAAATATGTTGCATAAATCTACCGAAACTGATAAAAATGAATTAAAAAGAACTTAGATAAAGCCAAGACTATTACCGCCATAATTCTCTCCAGCCACACTGGAGATTTAATTAAATCATATCTAATCCAAAATGCAATTTTGTAGGCTTGATGATATCCTTGAAAAAATATTTTATTTTATTAAATTTGTGTCCAAACCACCTTTTGGGTTGTTTTCTTTTTATTTCGGAATTCAGTCTCCCAAAGTTCCACATCGAAAATAGAGTAGACAATAGGAAAGGGACTTAATAAAAAAAAATAAATCTTTACTTATGTCCTTGCTATCGTCATCTCATTACTGTCACATATTTCGAATAATGAAAGTTACATAGGATATTTTATTTAAAAGTGTCTATAACCTGTAATAATATGCAAATGGTCAAGAAATATATCGATCATATGCAACATTTTCTAACAATATCACTTTGTAGCCTTCGAATTTTCAACAAAAGTCTTCTGAAGGACTCTCGCGGAATTCTGCTTCTAAAAATGTCACCAGAACACTTCTGTCAGAAATTAATAGAAGTGATTTTGCCTTCGATTTTTAATAAACAGTATCAAAGAGTGATCTGGCAATAGTTTTTTTTCAATAGAATTATTTTATAGCATTTTAGCTAGCAGTTGAAATCAAGATGGGATTTTATCCGGGAAACAAAATCAGCAATCCAAATTATTTGGATAATATTTCTAGAAATGAATGATTTTGAGCGTGCAAATTTCCGGCTTTTACAGGTGATTTTACCTTACCAGTCTTTTATGTAAGTCTCAAAAAAGTGATAAATGGTTTAGCATATTTATAGAAGTATTAATAACTGACTCTCATAACGTTTAGGTCAAAAATACAGGTAGAGTATTAGAAACAATTACGATTTTCTAGTTAAGTTTTGTCCCTTCGAAATGCCCATTACAACAATGCGTTTAATATAATTTTGCTCATTGCTTCGATTTTTATGAACTAAACACTTGTACCACATAGAAATTTGCCTCAGATAACTTCTGTAAAGTCCTTGAAATATTATTTACTAACAAGCTATGAAACGTTATAGTTTACATGTTTGCAATAAGGCAATGTATTTTTGCTGCTCCATCATCGCATATGTCTTGTAAGTGCAATATAATCAAAACTAAAAGGAATCATTTTTTAAATTCATTCAATAGCCTTTTCCATTAAAATTAATTGTGCTTCTAAAAATACAACGCTTTTAGAAAGCACGTATCACCAAAAAGTGATTGCACTGAATCGGTACTATACAAGCTTGGTGTATGCGTGCTTAGTCGTGACGGTATATGGGCTGGTGCGTACAGGCAAGGCAATGGGTACCGATTACCCGCGGACCTGGGTTCGAAACTCGGTAGAGTACGAATTTAATTTCTCTAACCTGTATGATAGTATTGTTTGTATTAAACTATTATTTCTGCTCACTATTATCAAGATTCTACTATAGAATCCAGGGATAGCACTGTCTGGTATATATATATATATATATATATATATATATATATATATATATATATATATATATATATATATATATATATATATATGAGAATTATATTTTACAAGGTCATCATGCGAGTGTGTCTGCTACGCACAACTTGTATAACACCGACTCAGTGCCATCACTTTTTGGTGATGCGTGCTTAGTCATAACGGAATATGGGCTGGTGCGTGCAGGCAAGTCGATGGGTGCTGATTACTCGCGGACCTGGATTCAAAACTCGGTAGAGTACTAATTTAATTTCTCAAACCTGTATGATAGTATTGTTTGTATTAAACTATATATATATATATATATATATATATATATATATATATATATATATATATATATATATATATATATATATACACATAGCATGTATCTGTGCAGAGATTACTCAATAAGCAATATGCAAAAATTATGCGTTTGACCATATAATGATGATGATATATTTATGCATGCCACCATTTCTCTTTTCACTTTATTCCATAAAGTAGACGCGGATACTATATGTCAATTATTAATTAAATACTTGTATAAACTTTTACAAATACATGAATCAACAAAATTTCATTTTTAATCTATTTTTATTTCTGCTTTTAATCTTCCTTATCTTTTTTGGTAACGGATATTACTTTTAAAACTATCATCTGTATTATTAACTTAGTTGAAGCAATCTCTGCTGCAGCTATTTCCTTTATCAAAGTATCGGCTTCATTCTTTTACTTTAGATACGATCCAAGGGAAGAAGATAAAATTTCTTGCCGTAAGAGGTTGTCCTAGCAGTAAGTGTTAATGATATTGGTCCTTAATTATTGTGTTACACTTTGTTGCGGAAAAGGTGAAGCAAGGGAAGTGGAATGCTGGTTTTAAAAATTAAAAAAACAACACAACAACACATTTTTACTCAGTTCTATGCGGTGTAACAAAACGATTTTAGTAAAAGTAGCGATAGTGAACTTTGTCCAAGTGACATAATTTGGGTCAGATAATATTTTGTTCTGTCGCAAGAAAGTAGACCCCTTACGCTGCTTCAAAGAACAAAGAGAACCACGAAATATGGAGGGAAGACTGATGTGCGACGTTTTCCGTACCGGTAGTGTACACATTACCCTATTAGTCGGAACACACTCGTGCCGTTCCGCCAATATTTGCTCCCCCACATGTATTATTGTAGCCGCCATTTTGCATATACCCCATGCATATACCCAATGTTTGACCAATTGTGGGCATCAGATTATTCTGCGCAACGATAAACATTGGATCACGTGTTTATTTTGGTCCAAAATCCGTTTTGCTTCAGGAAAGAACGATCGTTTTCTAATCAATGAAAGTGATATTCACAAGGTGTACAAAAAATATCCCACTTTTCGACTGGAAATGCATATAAAAATGTGATTTACAAATGTCAACATGAAGAACAACTACATGACCTTATTGAACCTATAACCCATAAAATCCTGTTTACTATGTATCTTTTATAATCATACAGTAAATGCATTATATAAAATAGTAAATGTATACCTTTAAACAATCATGCATCTCAATCCAAGTTTCCAGTTTTGCAAGAAGTTGTCAGACAAGTACAAAATCGTCTGCTGCCCAGCGTATCAACTTGCCGCTAAAACGGGATTCTCAAAAAAATTGCTCAGTCGTATTGTCTGTTTCTAAATTCTATAGTAATTTTTCACATAAACAGACTTTGTAAACAGATTACATCATATTCATAGTTATTTCTCTTCCACATAATAGCTTATTTTTAATAACATGCTTAGCTTTCTATTTTTTTTTAAAATCGGTTTAGTTTGCTTAATATCTCTTGCCATTTGTTGGTATTGATACGTTGAATATTTTAAAAATAGCTAATAACCTGACCTAATGTCTGGACTGAAATGCTTACAGAAACAGATCAAAGTAATGTATTTCACTTCCATTGCTCAATGGATAAACATTACATCTTTTCAAAGCTTTGCGCAGAATAGGCCGACATATCGCAAGTCATGAAAATACGGTGGGGGTATCCCGTGTTTCCAAAATTAATATTATTCTAAACATAATATTCTGGTGACAATTGCCTCTTTTCAAATGGTAAGCATTGCAGCATTTTATTTTCCTCAATCTGTCGAATTCGGCACGCGTTTAGCTTCAGTACTGGAGAAGGAAACCTAAGTGCGCAGAAATGCCTGACAGCATTATACATGTACCTTGTTTATCGCGTACTTTCACACACCACCAAATCTATCATTACGCGATCCGGATGAAATTACTCATTCTTAGCAGACACATTATCAAGTGTCTTTTTTATAAGCGTGAACTCAGCAGATATCTTTCATTTACATAATTTATGCAAATAATTTCATCAACATATCATAATCTGTTTGACACGATTCTATTTTGCATAAACATGCTTCAGCGTGTGACTGAGGTCCCCGCCATTGTAGGCTAGTTTTCTCTTTTCTGATGTATAAATCCACTGAAGTATTTCCATGCCGGATTTTGATAGAAAGCCAAGAGGTGTTCCAACTGTGCAGACCATCGCAACTCTTTTTTTTAAAATGATAGCTTTAATAAAAGCTAGTAAACTAGTAAACTAATACGAGTGCTAATGATCTGTTTTGTTTCAAGAAAATTATATCGACTAATTACGTTCCCGACAAGCCGTGTCCCACTTGAAGTTAATCAAACGATTTTGTTTAGTGTAGGGGAACCCATTTATGTCTTGCGAGAAAGTTTTACCCACGGGAAATTAGTGGCAAGCTATCTCGCATAACTAATTTGGCTGAGCCCGAGACTCGACCCAGCGCTGACACAGGTGACATGGCAGTTATCAGTAAAGACGAGCGCTTTAGCAACTTGGCCACCCGGTGCCCGAAACCGAGACGTAAATAATTAAAAGCTAGAGCCCGTACTATTTTTATTTCATTTTCCAGTTTGGCATCAATTGCAGAAGAAGTACAAAATATAGAAGTCATGTTTGAGAAGTTTTATATACCTAAATTGCGAGTAAGACAACATGCATAATCAAATTTCTTCCATGCTTCAAAAGCTGATTCAGAACAAAAGTTAGTATGAATATGGAGCACAAACGATTATTGATTTATATTGTCAATTAGTAGGAATTTCTTATAAATACGATGCATGTTTTAACATATTTTGCATTTGAAATAAAGAAACTGATATAAAATTAAGAGTTAAGAACTGCAATTTGACAAACAAAAGTCATGTGATAAATATTCATGAGGGCATAAACAATATGTTGAATGTTACTTTATTGTGAATCAAAATTTTGAGTTGAATTTCTTTGTTGCGGGGTGGGGTCAAAATTATAAAGACCTAAATACATGTTCATATATGTAACAACAACTTTGACCTCCTTCGTGTTTCTACAACTCTCGGGAAATTAAATGAGCATTCCATAATCTTGCTTAAATAAACAATATGTAAAACGATAAGCCGATCAACAATTTTGTCATATAGATAAAAGGGGCAATTTTGTTATATAGGTAAAAGGGGCAATTGTGTCATGTGTAAAAGGGGCAATTTTATCATATATATTAAAGGGGCATATTTTGTTATATATATATATATATATATATATATATATATATATATATATATATATATATATATATATATATATATATATATAAGGGGCAATTTTGTCATATATGTAAAAAGGGCAATTTCATCATATATATAAAAGCTGCATATTTTGTCATATATGTAAAAGGGGCATATTTTGTCATATATGTAAAAGGGGCATAATTTGTCATATATGTAAAAGGGGCATAATTTTTTATCATCTCATCTACATTAGAACATGCCAAGAAGAAAATGATCTTTCTAAGGTCTAATGATGCGACCAGGATAATAATGACATAAACAATGTTTATTCACATTTATTGTTTTATATTCAAAGAGAAATTTATCAATAATTGGGCGTCTATACTGGAAAAGTACTCCATAACAATAATCTGTAAAGTTGTACGTTGTCGGATGAAGTTCTTCCAGACAATTGTTAGGAATTACATCGTTACCTAGCAAAAATGATTTTTTAAGCCATAATTTATTAAAAATAAATCAAGAACAACTGCACAGAGAGAGAGAGAGAGAGAGAGAGAGAGAGAGAGAGAGAGAGAGAGAGAGAGAGAGAGAGAGAGAGAGAGAGAGAGAGAGAGAGAGAGAAACTATCTACAGTACCTTATTTCGAAGCATTCACAAGTGATCAGAATGCATGAAAAATTACATGATTTTATGTCAAATATGAATCTGCCGCAACATGAAATTTACAATTTAATTGAAATTTATGTTCCGGTCTGTAATAATAAATGGCATAGGCAAGGGTCTGCAGTGGACATTAGTTTATCTCTCATCTCAATCTTATGACGCATATCTGCGCCCAGTCGATCACGAGTGGCAATAATGTTCCATCAGTGGTAAGACCAGCATGAATTTTCCCATATATTAAATACATATAGTCGTTCAAACTGAACTCATACCAGTACTCCGTTTTAATGGGGTCAACGTGCCATTATTGATCAATTAGGCACACCAAGACTTGCCAGTAATTGTCTAGCATACGTAAGTTTGACAGATAATTAAATCCTGCCTGGGTGAAGGTTTCGTTTCAATATAAATCTTAGTTTGTGATAATATCTCTGACTTTACACCTGCACCTACACTACATGGCTAGCACGACCATAAAAATGCATTACAAGACAAGGAACGATTATTTCCCATTTATTAATGAATACTTTCACAACAAAAGCCGAATAAAACTTCCTGATATAGAGGACTTTGCTTGGTGCTGACAAGGAAGAACTGATAATAGCCTGCTAACGAGAGTGAAGACCGACTTGAGAAATGGCTGAGGTAACACAACCTCACTCCACCCATGACAGCTATATACATTAAGCGATACGATCAGCGAGGATTGGGGATTAATAATGAAATAAAGATAAAATAAGATAGACTAGCGGTCACTTTCAAATACAAAAACGATCAGCATGTCAAACAGTTTGCTTACAATGTGACCCAAATCCAATAAATAAAAGCACAGATCTGATCCAATAGTAGGCGTGATTAACACAGAAAATGGGACACAAGTGGATAAAAATAACCAGAAATATGGAAAATGAGACAAAGTCAAAATTTTAGCTAAGGCTACAGTTTTGTCTTTAATTCTGGAATATAATTTTGATGTTCATGAATTTGAGTTTCATTACGAATGTTTGATCAAAAATATAATTACATGCAATGAATTGTCAGTATCATTCAAAATCATTGCAATTTAAATTGGGTTCATAGGACCCCGCCATTGCATCCTTAAGGAGGCCTTTCCCTACCAACCCACACTCTGGACCTCGAGAGGGGCACTACCACCTACCACCACCACCACCACCCCATCGGCACCCCGACTTATGTTCCAATTTAGCCTGCTTCTATTAATTTTAGCATGCTAATTTGTTTCTTATAAAAACCTCAACATCAGAGTAGAATTAGGAAATTGTATTTGTTGCAAAATCAAAATGATTAAACATATCACAGTAGTCAACAAGCGAGGGGTCGATGAACCGAATTCAAAGTTAGCATGACCAATTCACTTGTTTTAAACAAGTCCGCTGATCAACACCAACATATGTAAATTGCTGCATTGCAATATTAAATCTCTTTAACTTTGTCCACAGACATATATTTAACAGTTCTTTAAGAAGATGATAGAATTCTAGCAAAGACGAGTATTAAAAGCTTGAATCATCTTTGTCTGCATTTTCTCTTCTGAATGAAACTGTCATTTTTCCATTGCAGAAAGCAACCACCATATATTTGTTACTTGAGACTCGATTGTTCTGTTCTAATTTTTGATCCGCATGTTTTGTTTCCCCGCTGGAATTTTCTATATTCAAATATCGTGTGGTGAGTGAATTCGTAGTTCTGCTATGTCTTCGAAAATTAAATTTATGCATTCGACAATACAGAATGTTTTTGAAACCTCGTCTATATTTTTTGCTGAAGAAGCAATATATAATTGGATTAACTCCACTGTTTGAAGCACCAAGCCACTGTGCCACTGGGAGGACCACCTCAAATAAGAAGAGGTTCTCACTTTCGCTTGGCAGACTTCCAAAGTATATTTTAATGTATAAGCCATACAACGGTAACCACGAGAATGCAAACAAACATACAATTATACCAAGCATTTTAAGAACTTTGACTTTTGATCTGTGGATAATGACTTGTCCATTTCCTGCCTGAACCCCTGGTGCGTTACGTTTGCAGACTCTGTGAGCAATGAGGAGGTAGCACAACATAATGAAAGCGAGCGGTACCGCATAGCAGACGACAAAAAGAGCAAAGAGGAAATAGAACCTCTGTGGCTGAATGTCTGGCCAAAGCTGGTTGCACATTGGGACATCAGTGTACACTGGGTGCATGAAACGTTCATAGTATATTGCCTGTGGAAGCATTATGGCGGATGCAAACACCCAGATGATTATGATTGTGGTTCTAGAAGCAAATATAGAACTCATTTTATGCCTTGTGTAGCAAATGGCCAGATACCTGCAATGAAAAATGACAAATAAAATCAGAAATTATGGCATAATGATGAATCGTCATTTAAATACTTTCTTAAGACAATTACAACACATTGTGAACAATTGCATTTGATCTTAACACTTTTGATAAATCCCACAAAAATAAAGATGCTTATAATTTCATTAAGGCAAATAATACTTGTCTTTAACGTTATAACAGGTAATATAAAAAACCTGTCAAAAACAACCTGAAAATGTGTAAAAACTAAAGTTCTGATAGCATCAATGTTTTCTTCCGCAATTGTTGAGATAGTCGTATTTCTTACAACTGACACATCCTTTGAACAGTTATATTTCAATATTCTTTTAGATGTAATTAATTGCTAAATTTCAAAGATGTACATTCTAGTATGGGTTCTTGTAACCTAATTCAATAGCTTCCTCTACATTTTAGCAAGTGTATGATTTGAATTGTAAATTTCCATTTGTACTTTAGCTTCTTAATGGCCACTACAAAACGCTATTGGGCAGGTTAAGAATTCAACTTGTTTCTATAAATAGATTTTAATATCATTTACCCACAATACCTGGCTATCACCGCCATTTGTCCTTCAGAAAAACGAGACACACGGAACTAATTCAGTTCCCATAGTAAACCGAAGCACCATAATATAAAAAAATTCAATAACTTTATAATTGCTGAGTGCTCATGATCAACCCTATATTTATTTGTATAGATGCATCCTGTATGACAGCTTCTGTGAAGAGAAAACCAGATGAAACGCAGCGTTTTCTGAATCTAAGTTTTTTTAAAAATGTGCTTTAAATTCTGCACCAAACAGTCGGGTGCTAATTTCAGTCATGCGTGATGCTAACTCGGGTCTGTTACATGACTGAGATACCATCAATAAAACGATGTCTCTCTTTGTTTCAGAAAAGCTCACCAAATATTCTTTTTGGTACAATTTATCTTTCATTATCAAAGAATCCTGGTCAGCCTAGCTCACATATACTATATTTTATCTTCACCATTTCCGGACTAGTTCCCACTTTCCCAGACAATTAGCATGGTATGTCCAACCATTTACACCTGTGTGATGCTTGCGCTGAACTATGGCTTAGTAATTTATTATTTAAGAAGATACTTGTTTCATTATTAGGTCTGGTAAAACAGTTAATAACTTGAAAGGTCTAATAGAAATGGTCCAACAAAACAGATAGTAAAAGAAAAGGTCTAATAAAACTGTCAATAATAAAAAGGTCTAAAAAGACTGTCAATAATAAAAAGGTCTAATAAAACTGTCAAAAATAAAAAGGTCTAATAAAACAGTCAATAATGGAAAAGGTCTAATAAAAGTCAATACTGGAAGGGGTCTAATTTAACAGTCAATAACAGAAAAATCTAATAAAACAGTCAATAAAAGAAAAGGTCTAATAAAACAGTCAATAACAGAAAAGGTCTAATAAAACAGTCAATAACAGAAAAGGTCTAATAAAACAGTCAATAACAGAAAAGGTCTAATAAAACAGTCAATAACTGAAAAGGTCTAATAAAAATGCTAATAATAGAAAAGGTCTAATAAAACAATCAATAATAATAGAAACGGTCTAAAAAAAACAGTCAATAATAGAAAGGTAGAATAAAACAGTCAATAATGGTAAAGGTCTAATAAAACAGTCAATAATGGAAACGGTCTATTAAAACAATCAATAATGAAAAAGGTCTAATAAAACAGTCAATAATGGAAAAGGTCTAATAAAACAGTCAATAATGGAAAAGGTCTATTAAAACAATCAATAATGAAAAAGGTCTAATAAAACAGTCAATAATGGAAAAGGTCTAATAAAACAGTCAATAATGGAAACGGTCTACTAAAACAATCAATAATGAAAAAGGTCTAATAAAACAGTCAATAATGGAAAAGGTCTAATAAAACAGTCAATAATAGAAACGGTCTAATAAAACAATCAATAATGAAAAAGATCTAATAAAACAGTCAATAATGGAAAAGGTCTAATAAAACAATCAATAACAGAAAAGGTCTAATAAAACAGTCAATAACAGAAAAGGTCTAATAAAACAGTCAATAACAGAAAAGGTCTTATAAAACAGTCAATAACAGAAAAGGTCAAATAAAACAGTCAATAATAGAAAAGGTCTAATAAAACAATCAATAATAATAGAAACGGTCTAATAAAACAGTCAATAATGGAAAAGGTATAATAAAACATTCAATAATAGAAAAGGTCTAATAAAACAATCAATAACAGAAACGGTCTAATAAAACATTCAATAATAGAAAAGGTCTAATAAAACAGTCAATAACAGAAAAGGTCTTATAAAACAGTCAATAACAGAAAAGGTCTAATAAAACAGTCAATAATAGAAAAGGTCTAATAAAACAATCAATAATAATAGAAACGGTCTAATAAAACAGTCAATAATGGAAAAGGTATAATAAAACATTCAATAATAGAAAAGGTCTAAAAAAACAGTCAATAATGGAAAAGGTCTAATAAAAGTCAATAATGGAAACGGTCTAATAAAACATTCAATAATAGAAAAGGTCTAATAAAACATTCAATAATAGAAAAGGTCTAATAAAACAATCAATAATGGAAAAGGTCTAATAAAATAGTCAAAAATAGAACCGTCTAATAAAACAATCAATAATGGAAAAGGTCTAATAAAACAGTCAATAACAGAAAATGTCTAATAAAACAATCAAGAATAAAAAGGTCTAATAAAACAGTCAATAACAGAAAAGGTGTAATAAAACAGTCAATAATAGAAATGGTCTACTAAAACAGTCAATAATGGAGAATGTCTAATAAAACAGTCAATAACTGAAATGGTCTAATAAAACTGTCAATAATAGAAAAGGTCTAATAAAACAGTCAATAAATAATCATTAAATAGCAGCACCCGTTCGTTGTAGTAATTTGCATCACGTATTTCCATTAATAATTTAATTACAATGATAATGTCCATTTGGGTCCCTTATTATTTTGTTTATTCTCTTTAGTAAGTAGATTAATATACATGTATTTCATAATTTTCTTATTGTTTTTCCTTTTCTTACATTCGTGTTTTGTATGTGTGTTCGTTCGCTTGTTCTTTCCTTCATTCATTGTATTCATAATTCTAATCTTTAAAGTATCGACTTAAATGCACTGTTATTGTGCATTCCTTCTAATTATAATACTGACTGGTACAATCGAAACTAAATGAATTATTCTCAACGGAAATCTCGACAATATATATTTAGATGAAATATCGTAAGAAAAATCTTTAGGCACATAGTTATGATTCAACTGAATCAGAAATTGTGAACATATTCAAGTAGACTTTGAATTTTGATATATCGAGAATCCTTTTCAGGCGTTAACTCTTTCAAACATTAAAAAAGATGTATGTGTCAAAATGGGTATGAAAAGGAAAATCAGCCATCATAGTATATGTATTATAAAGAATATTATTGATTTTGGAATGTTGATAAATACCTATGGAGAGGATGATCTCTTTATATTCCACTGTAATTTTCTAAATGTATATGTTCTAGCAATACATTTGGATATAACGGTAATATTATATATGAGAGTTATTTGTAATTTGTGTTCGGGACTAATTTGTCATTAGTTCATGAGGAACAATTTGCATTGTTTAATTTACCATGACATCAGAGAAAACGAATACTAAAATAACATTGGTGTGCCTTAATGAGACCTATATAGCTTAATTTCGTCTCAATAAGCCAGTTTATATAATATTTATCAGCTACAAAATACCCGTACTTAATTTCAGACAATTATGCTATAAGAAGTGCATTTCGCTCCAAAAATAGTGATCTATTTTGAATGTATTGTCGGTAGCTTAGATTATTGAGAGTATGAGGGTGGCTTTAGTTCAGGCTGTACGTTAATTTCGTCACATGAACATCGTCTTCAGTTAACTCTACATATTAAAGCGTAAACTACATGTTACAATATTTGTCTGTAGGACTTACATGTTTCCTATGACGGCATTATCTTAATGATTTGCAGTCATGGTCAGCAAACATTTAGTAAAAAATAAATGATCACGTGCATATTTTCATTTTCGCGGGAAAAAATGACACTCCCGAGACGGTTCCTGCTATCAGAGCCACTTTCAAATGGGTTTTATGAAGTGTTCTTATTTACATTTACAGACAGTCAAATATATTGCCAGGGCCGACAAGAGGGACTTTGTGGGCACATGGTGATATATCCAAAGGGCCGGCCGAACAACACTTTATAATTTTATAAAAGAAAAAACAATAACTAGAAGAGACCCAGGTGTTTCTTATCCCAGGGCCCGTGATTGCTCTTTACTGTCATGTGTATTACTGTAAAATAAGAATGTTTACTAAATTTTTATATAAAAAACTACTAACTGAATATGATATAGCAATGAATGTAGTTTGCATTTGTTCTTAAATTTTCGCAAATATTTTTATTTTACTAACTTGCACGGCAATACTGATTAATGATATAAAATTCAATTTTTTATTTCACTGACGTCACAAAACATTATTATATTCATGTATTGTTATGCGGCGATATCAAGAATCAAGCGATAAAACGTTAATGTTATTCTCGATACACAACAAATTATCATAGTACCGTCCATGATACACAACAAATTATCATAGTGCAGTCCATGATAAACAACAAGTTATCATAGTTCAGACCATGATACACAACAAAATCATAGTACAGTCCATATTTCTTTCAGTAAAAAGTAAATTATTATTTCTATAAAACGTCACGTGGAAGTTGAACAAAGGAGGAAGATATTCATACGCAAAGTAATGAATCAAGGCATCAGAAAAATAGTACATTTTATGAAACACAAAATTGGACAGAAGTCAACTTGTTCATTCTGAATGAGAAATTTGATTGAATGTATGTTCTTGCTTTGAAACCTCGTCGTCGATGAATATATATATATATATATATATATATATATATATATATATATATATGTGTGTGTGTGTGTGTGTGTGTGTGTGTGTGTGTGTGAATGTGAATGTGTATGTAATATATATATATATATATATATATATATATATATATATATATATATATATATATATATATATATATAAATAATATATATATATATATATTTATATATATTTATATATATATATATATATATATATATATATATATATATATTACATAAAAGAACACGTTTCCCTACCTGTCAATAGCTATTGCAGCCAGTGTGTTTACAGATGCACACTGTACAACGGACTGGGTGTACGGCACTGCTTTACACAGGAAAGCTCCAAACCGCCATCCTGTAATAAATTTCAAATGTATTAAATTGACACAAGTAAAAATGAATATGTTTGAGTCACGCAGTAACATAAGTCATAATGATAATAATTGAAACAAAGATATTCTAGGTACATTATTAGTGTCATAATTTCATTAAATTACACCAACATCTGCAATTTCTAAACAACTCAAAACATAGTGAACAGTTTTTTGCATGTTGCTCTTGAAGATACCGATTCTAGCTGTAACTAAAGGAGCACTTCAATTGCTCAAGATATGTTTCCCGTATGGAACCTTTGCATATGGTGACTTTTTAAATTACCGCATATAATCGCTATCAACCTGAGTCAAACTGCAAAGACAAGATCCTGATCTGAGGTAGGATAATGCGCCTTCAGATCAGGATCTATGATGTTTGCTCAATTGGTCACTAATAACAAACTACATAGAAACAGATCTCGGTAACACGAAGGCAGATCTGAGTCTGCAGACTGCAGTTGGAGTTCTCTTATAAGCGGGTGCAGACGGTAATACCAATTTCATTGTATACGTTACATCCGGTTTTTTTCCCCTGCTTTAGGTGGCGCTCACCAGTTATTATATATTTTTGAGAGAGTGATGTATATAAGGTGAAGTTGTTTGCATTTTAAACATGCATAGTGGAGAGAATGTTGGCATACCTATGTACTACGTTTATGTAATGTGGCTGAAATTTCTTTGGATATTGTATTTTTGGAAATGTAAATGATCTTAGGACACTGCTAACTAAAATGACTGCTCTATTGTGCTCCAAAAATCAACCTGAATTTGTCTAAAGTAAACTATTCTTGGTACCTTTAAAATATGGAAAATGAAGTTTGCCAAACTAGACATTACCACCTTCTAAATGTGCAATGAATGAATTACCAAATATATAAAATGTAAAAAAAGTTATCGGCTCTATTTTTTTACAATTTACCTCTGAAGTTCGAGAAGTGAAAATGAGCAAGTAGAGCTAGCAATTTTTTGAAAGGTGCATATCTGGAGTAAGGCCAAGCTGTATACTCTCTAACCCATATTACACCCATCAATAATACATCAAAATAAAGGGAATTAAAGGTTCTTTGAACAATACCTAAGATATACAAAGTCTATTTTAAATAGCTAGTGAGGAAACCCAGGGAAACTCTTTCTCTTTAAAATTCTAACCCTATGCTAAATACGAAACTGTAGAGCGCCACCTTACTAGTTATTATAGTCGTGTCAATTAACAACGTTATGAAGTATATAAGAGATAAAAAGAGTCGTATCAAACAAGATTCAAGTGTTTGTGTGTGTGTGATTTTGAATTTTTTAACGTAGCTTTAACAATTTTCCAGTTATGTCGCTACATCTGCAGTATGGCAGTTTATAGTGATGTCTAGCATCATATCCCAGCCAGTCACATTATCCTGACACCAGGCCGACATGTCCAAACTCTAACCTCTTAATGCTAAGCACCAAGCGAAGCAGCTGCTGGTACCATTTTTATGTCTTTGGTGTCACTCGGTCGGGTTTGATCCCGCGATCACCCGCATCCCAGGCGGAAGTCCTAACCAACTATAGGCTACATGAGCCATCAGATGATTATATGATAAGCCGACTAAACTCTATCAGGAGGGTTGCCTCCAGATTTACATTGTTGTTGCGAATGATATCAACGCACATTCTGCGTGGAAATCCACAATAAGTTTGCCATTTTGCCTGAGGGAAGGTGATAATAACCGTTATAATCACTTATAAGTCCAGGTCAAATGCAAGCAACATAGACCCTGATCTGCGGTAATATAATGTGGCAGCATATCAGAGTCTATGGTGTTCGCTTTTCTGATTACTCCTAACAAACTGCGCATATCCTAATCAGATTGTCCAATATACTACGACATATCTGGGTCTGTGCAATTTGCAAATGGGCTTGACATAAAGTTGAGGACAGACTGTACTTCAAGGTCTTAAAATACGTTCTATATAATGTACGTTGACAACACAGATACAAGCTAATAGCCATGTTAGTGGCATTTATCTTTTCGTTACAACGAAGTCTTTTATCTGAAGTGGTTTTCGTAGCTCAATAAGATTAACGTAATATGCCCATTACAACAATGCTTTTATCAAACCTTTACCAGAAAAAGAAGCCATAGAAAAAAATCAATCCAGATAAAATCTTTAATGCTCTTGAAAGTTTATTTAAAGACTTAAATTTATCTCTCCTCTGTGTAGATCATACAAAGTTGTTCATGCCAATCTATGGCAAATCTGCTTATGTTCTAGAGATAGATGAACAAACGTATATATGAATGCTTGTTGTTGCAATCCCGAATTTATTAATCAATACATCATTTTTATAACAATCTGATTTAACTGGAGCTCTATAGACTGACGAAGCACATACACTTTTTAATGAAGCCAAAACAAGAAAGTATAAAATATTCCCTCTATTATTTGAGTTATATTTATTCTTATTTAAAACAAAACAAGACATCCCTTGAAATTCACAGAGATAACATTTACAATCAATAAAAATGAAAACAAAAATACTTAATGTAATATGACCACACACATACACACACATTATATGATATAATGTTGCTTTCGTCTGTCTGCGTTAAACGACGAATGTTGAGTATCCTATTGTGATGACGTTTTAGTTTTTATTGCTATTTGGCAACAAAGTCCTATCCTGGAATGACAGTGCATGCCTCAAGTGACATAACTGTGACAAGTAGATCCTGGTTTGCGTAGTGCTTTCTGCGTTGGCGATTGCTTAGTAATTGATCGAGCCACTCTTTTTACGATGTTTAACTCCAAATCGTAGCGTGTTACACCAGTAGTTTTCCCTACTATTTGTCAGTGGGTTCCATTTGTCGATGCAGATCTTGATTTTATATCAGTTTTTCAGACATCATTAGAGCGGAATTTTTAGCTTAGTGCTAGTTAACAGGCATTAGCAATTTCGCCGAGATTTGTTTTGTCTATATCTTCAGTCTGGTACACGTGTCTGATCTAGTGTAACCATCCCTGTTTGAGGAGTGCCTTATTATTTTTTAGTTCGATAAGGATTTCAGGGTTGGTGACTTTGTCCTTCATTGTTGTACAAAGATGCAACACGTTCAGCGGAAACCATTCTGTAAGGCCGAGGAGTAAGATCTCGTGGCAGTTGTTGTAGTCTCTGTGTTGCCTTTGTTTGCATTGTGCTATTATGTTGATACATCGCAAGTGCTGTGGAACGTCTCTTTCCCTCCAACATAGCAGGAGTTCATAGAGGTGTAATAGCATGCTGGAGTTTTCACACTTCATCACTTAGGTTGAAGTTCCGTCCTTGTTGGAGGCCTTTGCGATTGATAAAGAATATATGACCTGTTCAGTTCATTGATACCAATCAGCAAGCCATCTGCTTGATCCTGTTGGTGATGACTGCACTATCCAGTGCCATCAAAGGAGACAACATTGGTGGAAACGAGGTCAATGTCTTTCTTGATCCGGTCTTACGTGGTGTATATGTTTCCTGTGTCTGATGCGTTCTGTATCTCCTGGCATAAACGGTTCAGTGCTTATAATGGCAGTGCCTAGTTGTCTTCTGCACTGTACTTATCACCGACTTCAAAGTCCAGAGTGATTTTGGTGTTGGAATTAGGCTGTGTTCAAGGTAGGCAATATCCTTTTCTTCTATCACTGGTATCATTTTGTCCACGTGGGTCTCGAACCAATCTTTGTTTTAAAACTTCTGGTCATAGCTGACTCATTCATTACTGCGCTCAGAGCGCTCAAGATTTCTTCAGGTTCCCTTTTAGGGCTTCTTCGGATATAACTTACTCAATGGTCTCCGAGAGCTGAAGGAACATGTAACATGGGTTCATGCTCCGCAAGCCTTAATGTCTGGATCTGTGTAGTTTTCGGGCTGTACTCTTAAAACTATACTGACAATTGAGTGGTCTACACTGTAATAGGTAAGGGTGGAAACTTCATAGGCTAAGTTGAATCACCTGAAAATAATCGGGTCGAGTTAATGTCGGCTGACCAGGTCATGGGTGGTGTTTTGTAACATATGCGACTATAAGAGAGCGTACAAGAAAATGGCATGCGGTGTGGGATTATATGCTTAGATATTGTTAACGATGTCTCGATCTTCTGCATCATTGTTGACTGTAAAACACACTCTCTGTTCACGGTGTTCATCAGAACTCTTTCCGTGCCACAAAAGGTAGAGTTGGCTTCACATATTGAGCCTGTACAAGCTACAGTGATATTCGCTGGTGAGCTGTGATGTCGATGTTCAACTTACGCACCACTCAGCCAATTAGTGATGTCTTCCGGACTGCAGTTGTCGCTTGCAGGTTTTCATTCATTCCAGGTTATAGTTATAACATTCTAGCTGGGTACACTCTTGCCGACTGATTGTTGAGAAGTAATCTAAGCCCCATGCAAAGTTGATGATGGCATTAAATCTTGTAAACTTGAACTATGGATCTCGTGAATTGATTTGCAGGTTATTTGAGTAGAATTAAACCCCACGAATCTCTATTATAAAAAACCAATAGAACAAAGAAAAACATGAACTCATGACATTATATATAATATACGTATATATATATATATATATATATATATATATATATATATATATATATATATATATATATATATATATATATATATATATATATATATATATATATATATATATATATATATATATATATATATATATATATACGTATGTGAATGCACATGTGTCCAGAAGAAACATGAGAAAAAGTGAAAGGAACATAAAGTATAATTTTATCAGTTTATGTTATTCCCATCTCAAAGAGAGGAGCAAATCTGACATATCTATGAATAAAGATGAACCAATCGGTGACACACTATTGATCAAAAACAAAGATATGCATAAGCATGGTCCAACAGAAAGGAGTGGTACGTTCTAAAGTCAAGATGTTGCTTGGAGACATGAATCCCGGAAAGCATGCTAAAACTAAATAGTCGGACTTTTATATACTAAACGTTAGTTAGGAAGTGAATACTACTTGCATAATTCTTCCAAAAACCGATTATATTTGCTTTCAGAATAGTTCTCTCAGCATGCTTCTGTAATATACTATTCTCTGGGATAATCCAGACGGTAGACAGGTGTACGTTATCGACAAAATGACCAATCGATAAATCGTGCAAGGTACATTTAAGTACAAGCACAAGTTTCACATTGGCTACTCCGAGAGTTTGCAGAAGATAAGTAAGCCTGCAATTGATCTTTTCGTAAGTATATATGTAATTTGCGAATGAAACTGACAACTTTATATCAATTACGGAAGTACAGAAAACTTTCAATCTGCATTGGGAATCATTAATGCAATATGTTTATACCATGCTACTTCCACTTTTTCCTTTAGAAATTTAACCACCTTTTTAACCAAGAATGATTTTAAAGCTACTAATCTGTAAAAAGACTCAAATGAGCTGACGATTTTGGATTAAGAAAAATCGTTTTCTTCTTTTCAGAAGTTAATGGGACCTAAATGCTTGTCAATGAAAAAGACCGCCTTTTATACGTTTACTTTATGTAGATGTGCCTAGTTCAATAAATATAACAAGAAATATTTCTTTTTGAATTTCCATCACCAAAATGTTGATTGGTCAATGTCCAAGATTGTGAAGAATATATTTTCAAACGTAAATGAACCTAATATGCACCGTTTTCATATTGCGTCACAGAAGTAATGATGGCAAATGCGAGCTGGTCACTTCTGTATATGTAGCACGCCTCCTTGTTATAATCATAGGTTACTGCATTTGTATGGGGAAATATGAACGAGTTTTTCGGATGGCTATACTGCACGAACTTGGGAGTGCAGTATATCCTTCCGACAAAACGAGTTCATATTTTCCCATAAAAATACAGTAACCTTTTTATTATATGCTCATTTATTATTATTCCCAAGGCTTAGATATATAAACAAAAATACACTGAAAGAAACAAAGTAACTAAATGTACGCCATATTCCGAACTAAATATATAAGCGTTGATGGATCATTACACAACATTATTAATGAGCGCATAACTCCGCCCAGATAAATATGAAGTTGGTCGTGCGCTAGACGTAAGTTTCGAAAGAAAATGGCGCTTGCTCTACTTAAAATTGAAATTTGGAGTAATATTGTTGATGAATACGCATTGCAGCAACTTTTCCATTTGATCTGGAATGAATACCTTTTGGTATATTTGTCGATTCAACTATGGTCTGGATTTATCTACAAGAAGTGACTTGCATCGGTTTCCAGCAGCGTCTGCCAATTTAATGTTTTGAATTGTGTTGACATCGGCATGCGTGTTTCTTTTCTGTCATTGAATGATTCAGATCACAATGTGAGAAAATTATGAAGCCTTTCCATTGCAGTTATCGAAAACACGCTGTGGAATTTAATGTTTATTTCATTTTGAGTGCAGTAAGGAGGATGTAGCTACACTTGGAATATACTCGAAATTACAGTACAATTTCAAAATGTGTAATCAATCTTGAGAACCCATGACATGGCTCGTCTAATTCAGATTTACAGACCTACGAAAATATATTTTTTGAGGAAATTCAGGATGTAAAATTATAAGTATATTTTGACCATTTTTATTAACAGCTAAAGAAGACATTTTATGTGTATAACTTGCATTTTATTGTGAGAAACCTGTATAGCGTCAATATATAGTTAAATTTGAAACATTGTATCAAAAAAGTAAACGCGGAATGTGCCAGTTTGTATGTGTCAGTCTATTAAACATTTGCTGGTATGTGGCCGTCTATGAAATATATGCTTTAGTTCATTCATAAAAATTGTTTGCGTTAGAAAATAGTTCCTTTGCACGTGGAATAAAGTATGAAGGTGTTCAATATCGGTGAATATTGCACGACTCTGTCAATGTAAAGTTAACGGAGAAAAAAGATGAGCATATAATAACAAGTAATATATGCATCCAATAGACGAGGTTTTACCTGGCGTCCTAATATTTCAAATCGATCAAGTTCTTCCAGAAATCACGGTCGTCAGGTAACAGTGTAAGTAGCATAGAGCCGGATTAAGGCCTTTGGGGGCCATGGGCACAGCCAATATAGGGCCCATAGCTATCCCACTTTGTTATTGGATATGGTTACAGTATTATTAACAACACTGCATGTGAAACCAGACGATAATATACAAGGCACCTTAAGCCTCGAGAGTGCTGAGCACGTTGTCCACTTTGCCCTATGGATGATCCAGCTCTGAACTAATCTTATTGTATTCAACCTTAGTTTTCATGGGACTGTGAGCATCTATAAATAGTCATCTTTTAGGTATTGAGCAAAGGCGAAGCTAATGTACCATGCCCAAACAAAAACGAAAAGAAAATAAATAATACCGTAAGTATATATACTTTTGACATATAGACAGTTTAAATGGGATTTGGACATATCACAACATCATCGGTTGTTCGTTAAATATTTCCTCCAATTTTACTCAATGAATAAATACTATTCTTACAAATACACAGAACTCACCTTAAGCTCAACGTGTACGTGCATCCAGCATACATAATCGTTGTATATACAAAGTCAGGGCCTAAAGTATAGGACGAGACTTGCATGTGTGTAGATTTAAAGGCCAGTTGACCGAAACGAGGTCACACTCCTGTCCAACGGCAGCATAAATGCGTGGTTTAATTATGGTCCACCCATGGCATCGTCAAACAAATGATTGCTGCGTCATAATGTAAAGTAAAAACCTATCCACAATATATACCAAATACATTTGTTAAACTTATTTTTTAATTAGAAAGTTAAAAGTAAATATGTTTGTGCCTGTGTGCTTTCTTCTTTAGTAGATTATGAAAGATGATTTATCCCAAACCTGAATACGACGGTTTACTCATTATTCACTTAAGGCTGTAAAAAGATGATGGCAATGTCATGGATACCAAATTTAGGAAAACCCTGTGCAAGTTTATATACATTGCTACGTCAAGAAATGTGTTCCTGAAGTCAGTTAAGGTGTATCTTGCAAAAACATTTGTTTATTAGTGGTGAGTATCACACCCCCTACCCTTCTAAATATGTGAATTTTCCTCTACACCTAATCTTTCATGAGCAAACCAGTTGTAACTAATCATTCTATCAACGTCGTGCCATATGATAAAAGGTAAGGTTTGAGGGAAATAAATGCAAATCGAAACTGAAAATTATGACTGTAATCTGGAGAAAGAATTCCAATCAACATTGTCAAGACTGGGTGCTATTCGTGTTATCTTGGAAGAAAACTAGTTAATCAATGAAGTGAACATTTACGGGACGATATTGATGGACATTAGCATCAAATCAGAATCACCAGAGAACGTATCTTATAAACGAAACCAACTGAACATTGCTGTTTGACAGTCAGATATTTTAATGACGGCATAAACAGGGATTATCGAGTTTTAAGTTGACACATTTCTGTCATTCGATTACTATTCTGTCTCCAAAACTAAATTTTGAAGAAAAAACCCCACAGGTTTCCTACGAGATTAAACTAAATCTTACTCCCTAGTTTCGTTAAAAAAATTTTGCAAATGTTTTTTTAGTTCGTAGAATTCATTTCGTCAATTTGATTGGCTATTGGCTATATTACCTCATAGATTTTAAAGAAGGATGCCGCTATTGAGCCGGGATAGTTCTGCATTTTTTTTTGAAGAAGTAGTAGATATATGTCTGTTTAACTAATTACTTCCGCTCGAGACTTTTCGTCCATTAATAACTAGAAGATAGTAATCTCTATGTAGTCTTTATACGTCTTCAAATTTCTTTTCTTGTTTGTATGCTGCTCGTTGAATGGGTGATCTGCTGATTGTTGTTCTGTAAATTATTGTGCCGCTCATTTTATACAGGTAGTGTATTCCCATTTTAAAATAATTCCTTCATTTTAGTACTTCTCTAATTAGGGTTACCATGCACACTAGTCTTCAACAGGTAAGATTTGCTAAGAATATGGTTCTATTAATACGATGAGGTTTATTTGAGAGCGTAAATCGTGCGTTCTTTTACGTTTTGATTTTATCCTTAATTATATTTCACTTCCCATTCTGTATACCCACTGAATTATTTGTTTGCCGCCCTTTTATATCATTTGATTTCTTTCCTCTGTTCAGTCTTTGATAGAAATGGCATATAGTCATATTTAACCCAGCAAAATAACATCATTTTTGAAGAAAGGAAATTCTTACACAAAAAATGCATTTCAGTACAAATTTCATTGGAATTTAACTATGACTTGGTGCATTCCTTCTGACATTCACAAAAAAGCTTTACATCAGTAAATTAGTTTAATAAACATTAAAGTACGGGTGACTTTATTATTCTCTTTTAGGGCTTAAGATGTCACACGTAGGAG
Organism: Potamilus streckersoni; assembly: GCA_016746295.1. Classification (NCBI taxonomy): domain Eukaryota; kingdom Metazoa; phylum Mollusca; class Bivalvia; order Unionida; family Unionidae; genus Potamilus; species Potamilus streckersoni. Next base: position 213,569 of record JAEAOA010001729.1, on the reverse strand, counting down.
AGACAGTGAGCGTTTTCCACAGAACTTTTCAAATTATGATTTTCATTTCAAAGTAATTAGTGTACAACCATTCAAGAACTCTGCTATATTGATAATTTGAAACTATCTGCCAGAATACCAATACGCCAACCAGGCAAAATAATGGACTAATTAAGACTGTGAGAAGATTGTATACATCTCATTTACTGTAGAAAGAAGTTGTGTCTATGAATGATCATAAAAATATGTGTAACTTCAACAATTATTAAACCCTTTTCTCCATTTTTGTGAAGTTATTTATTTTAATTTAAAGTTTTTAATCATATCATTGACATGCTTATTATAATTAGTCTGGCAGGACAGTTAATTCGTCCGGAATCTTACTTGTACGGCAAAATCGCTAAATCAGCTGATATTTCAAAGTACTGTTTCAAACAATACTGAATATAAAGTTTCATTTGTAAGAAATGGAGGAAACTGACGATATCTGTAAGCAGTTTACGATAACTTATGATAAGCCGTAAAAGATGAAAACCACTGGATAATTTTTAAAAAATGCAATTCATTGAACTTATTACACTATCTATCTATCTATCTATCTATCTATCTATCTATCTATCTATCTATCTATCTATCTATCTATCTATCTATCTATCTATCTATCTATCTATCTATCTATCTATCTATCTATCTATCTATCTATCTAATTATCTATCTATCTATCTAACTATCTATCTCTCTCTCTCTCTCTCTCTCTCTCTCTCTCTCTCTCTCTCTCTCTATCTATCTATCTATCTATCTATCTATCTATCTATCTATCTATCTATCTATCTATCTATCTATCTATCTATCTATCTATCTATCTATCTATCTATCTATCTATCTATCTATCTATCTATCTATCTATCTATCTATCTATCTATCTATCTATCTATCTATCTATCTATCTATCTATCTATCTATCTATCTATCTATCTATCTATCTATCTATCTATCTATCTATCTATCTATCTATCTATCTATCTATCTATCTATCTATCTATCTATCTATCTATCTATCTATCTATCTATCTATCTATCTATCTATCTATCTATCTATCTATCTATCTATCTATCTATCTATCTATCTATCTATCTATCTATCTATCTATCTATCTATCTATCTATCTATCTATCTATCTATCTATCTATCTATCTATCTATCTATCTATCTATCTATCTATCTATCTATCTATCTATCTATCTATCTATCTATCTATCTATCTATCTATCTATCTATCTATCTATCTATCTATCTATCTATCTATCTATCTATCTATCTATCTATCTATCTATCTATCTATCTATCTATCTATCTATCTATCTATCTATCTATCTATCTATCTATCTATCCTATGCAATAAACTGACGACGAACAGTGCGAAACTAGTAACTAACTAGCCTGAGCGCTTTCGACTCTTAATAAGTCTTTTTCAAAGGCAAATACAAAACATACGACAAACAAATAAACACAAAAACGTTGTGTCTGTAAACGTCTACATGGCTGTCTCCACATGGGTTAAAACTAAAAATACAACCAGCTTGTTGCGGATACTGAAAACGGTTTATAATTCCCTAAAAGTCTACAAGCCAAAGCGACATCTATTTTTACTTTTTGTACATTTATGTAACGCAGATTATATCCAAGATATTTGATTCTATATCAGTTATTCTTATAGTAAAAATTGAAGGATACTAAGAAGATTTAGAAAATGTTAAATTCTACTAGTGCATAGTTTTCATTTTCTAGTCTTCTTGGTTTAGACCGTTTATACTATTTACATTCTGCAGTTACTGGTTCATGTTGTGTTTGGAACAACAAACATAATAATTCATCTAAAATGAAAAGGGTTGATCCCTAAAAAATACAGAGAAAAATATCGTGTTTGACGTCTTGCCTTCTTTTTTCAGTCTTTCTCCGTTTTCGACCACCCAATCTCCATAACTATGTATGTAGGTAGGTAGGTAGGTGTGCCTGTGTGTGCGTGCGTGCGTGTGTGTGTTCTTTACTATGTTTTTCCATTTTTGACGGAAACTGATCGTATGTACTAACTGCATCTATTGTATGTACAAAGATCAATGTTTGCTTTTTTTATATTTCTTCAGATTCCTTGGTGCTGATCTCTTATGAAGCTTGAAGTTGTTCCTCTTGGAAATGACTTCATTTAATCAGTAGCTATTATATATATATATATATATATATATATATATATATATATATATATATATATATATATATATATATATATATATATATATATATAAAACATTTTTAAATCGGACTTCCACATTAAATTTATCTTAGGAGTATCTTTTTGCGTAAATTAGATTAATTGATGTAATTTCTCATTTGGTTATGTCTGAAGATGATGATCGTGTTTTAATTGTGATCCCAGTCATAAAATAGGTCATCGAGATTCCAAACACATCATTATCCTTACGTAATGTATACAAGTGTTCATGAGCATGTGGTTCAAAACATGATTAGTTTTTGACGACGTGATCACCTTCAATGCACGAGCCGTGCATTTGGGAGTGTCAATTAGTCTGTAGAGATGTGTAAGCAATTCGATATGAGTAGATTAGAAATAAAACGTAATATCTTAATAATTAACACTCGACAAAACTACAAGTGTGCCAACATTGTAAATTCCAAAATATACACCATCGATGGCTTCTGTTCGACTTTGCATAATCATGCTATATGAAGTTCTACCCATAGAATAATCTGTATGTAATATTGCTTTTATAAATTTAGTGGGTTAGAAACAATATCTTATTTAATATATATTCCTCCTGAAGCCGGAGAGATAGACGCATAAACATACTTTCAGCTATTGTGAAGAATTGATTAATATAGGACACCCTTCATACGCAGTCAGATATAATCTTGCCATCACGAAGATAATGACTTTGTCAAGATATTTGCCTGAAGGAAGGATGGATAGTAATCAATTTTTTATTTAAACATGTACCCATATCACCGTTATATCTGTGGTGACCAATCGATCTGTACAATAGACAGAATGTCTGAAAAGGCTTGAATACAATTATTATGGAGAATGCACACACAAATCTATTAAATCCATAATGAAATTCTCTCCTAGGAGGTAGTAATTTATCATAATGCTTGTTTTCATTTTCTATCAATCGTCCCATCACTTCTCATCACTCAATTGACAGAGAATATTTTTGTGTTGTAGCAGAATGTACAACCGTCTTGATTTTTTTGTTCAAGTTGCATCATCTGTCCTGATTTCCAAGAATCCTGTTCGACTGTTCTAGCTATATAAATTGAAATGTGTTCTTGTCCAGTTAGTCTATTCTAGCTATATAAATTGAAATGTGTTCTTGTCTGGTTATTCTATTCTGGCTACATTCGCTCTGGTGGCCTAGTAGTTAGAGCGTCAGCATCAGATGCGGGAGGTCTTGGGTTCAATTCCTGGTCGAGTCATACCATAGACAAAAAAATGGTACTAACATCTGCCTCGCTTGACGCTCATCATTAAGAGGTTAGTGTTAGGACTGGTCGACCTGGTGTCATGATAATGTGACTGGGTGGGACATCATGCTACACGTCTGCGGCATGATGCCCCAGTGCTAGACATCACTATAAACTGCCACACTAAAGACATCGTAGCGATATCACTGAAAAATTGTTAACGATACATTAATAATCATAATCACATCACTCTTCTAGCTATGTAAATTGAAATGTGTTCTTTTTTGCTTAGTCTATTGGAGCTATATAACTTGAAATGTTTTCTTGTCGGTTAGTCTATTCTAGCTATATAAACTAAAACGCGTTCTTGTCTTGTTCGTCTATTCTAGCTATATAAATAGAAATAGCAATGAGTTCTGGTCTTGTTAGTCTATTCTACTGTAGAAATAGCAATGAGTTCTGGTCTTGTTAGTTTATTCTAGCTATAGAAATAGTGGTGCTTTCTTGCCTTGTTAGTTTTTTCTAGCTATAGAAATTATAATGTGTCCTTGCCAGAACTAAGATACTATTTACTTCCAGTGCAGTAAAGAATAAACCGGCACTACATTCAGTTCCCTCAAGCGAGATTCAGACTATGCTCTGATGTATGGTCAGGCCAATATTATTATTATTCGATTCTATCGCAGTTGATACAGTTGAAAAACTACTGACGAAACATTTAAAAGCATGTTGTATTATAATTTATTCATTCCTTCCTTTGATCATGACATTCATTCCATCAAAAACTTACCAAACGATTCACACAACCATTCCTTTACGTAAATCTTAAGCATTTAGCTATCTCATCCTGTTTCTTTTCACACGAACACGGTCGTTTAAATAAAACGGAGTTCTGCTGGTAACCTGTAGCAAAAGCAACAAATTTAAACACGTGAAATTATGTGCCCATCACTCTTATCACGGTAGTTTTAGATCTGAACTTGGACAGTAACATAATAAAAAAGTAATTTCCTTTTTTATACATGCTATTTATTGTTTTCTGATATCTAACAATCACGTCATTCTTAAAGAACTTCGCATACTGAAACACGTTATGAATGAACGAGCTGGACATGGCTGATCTGATAGTAGGATTCGAAACCTCAGCCTTTCGGTCACAAGTCATGCACACTACCAAACGAAACCTCAGTCTTTCGGTCACAAGTCATACACACTACCAAACGAAACCTCAGCCTTTCGGTCACAAGGCATGCACACTACCAAACGAAACCTCAGTCTTTCGGTCACAAGTCATGCACACTACCAAACTAAACCTCAGCCTTTCGGTCACAAGTCATGCACACTACCAAACTAAACCTCAGCCTTTCGATCACAAGTCATGCACACTACCAAACGAAACCTCAGCCTTTCGATCACAAGTCATGCACACTACCAAACGAAACCTCAGCCTTTCGGTCACAAGTCATGCACACTACCAAACCAAACCTCAGCCTTTCGGTCACCAGTCATGCACACTACCAAACTAAACCTCAGCCTTTCGGTCACAAGTCATGCACACTACCAAACCAAACCTCAGCCTTTCGGTCACCAGTCATGCACACTACCAAACTAAACCTCAGCCTTTCGGTCACCAGTCATGCATACTACCAAAAGAAACCTCAGCCTTTCGGTCACAAGTCATACACACTACCAATTTAAACCTCAGTCTTTCGGTCACAAGTCATACACACTACCAATTTAAACCTCAGTCTTTCGGTCACAAGTCATACACACTACCAAACTAAACCTCAGTCTTTCGGCCACAGGTCATGCACACTACCAAACTAAACCTCAGCCTTTCGATCACAAGTCATGCACACTACCAAACGAAACCTCAGTCTTTCGGTCACAAGTCATGCACACTACCAAACGGAACCTCAGCCTTTCGGGCACAAGTCATGCACACTACCAAACGAATCATCAGTCTTTCGGCCACAAGTCATGAACACTACCAAACGAAACCTCAGCCTTTCGGTCACAAGTCATGCACACTACCAACTTATGCGCCGTGGCTCCGACTCATTTAGGACCCATAAAGATAGCATGATAGAGGTCTACGGGACCTATTGGACAGTAGAGAACTAATATGTTTTGCTTCATTTGCTCTCTGTCATCAGATAATAACCGCGCCCAAATCCACTAAACGGTCAAAGAAAACAAAACTTAGAATACAAATCGATAATTTTGTTGTTAAATTTTGACAACAGTTTTGTGCCAAACCAAGACTTTATCCGTTCTGACTAACATCACTCATGTAACGAAGAATGGTCTTCTATGCATGTCAAACCTTCAAATAGGTGTGGAATAATAACTTGCAATATCGTTTACAGAACTATTCAGGCAATTAAAAAGCAACACAAATAATAAAAATATGTAAGAAATAAAGACCGGAAAGGCAGTTAATATTAACGAACCACATGATACAATTACTGATTTTATTAGTTGGAAGGATATGCAGTGATTTGATTCGTAGTGAGTTTATTCTTGTGGAAGAAAAATTTACACAATTTTCAAACTTCGACTGGTTTAGTACAACTATAATTCTTTAAAAAATATACCTAATAAAAGTTTAGTTACTATACTACTAGTTTCATCAGAGCATTTAGCGGTTACAAACTCTTATCGTACTGATATAATCTTAAGTAAAGTCAACTGTTGGAAGCGAGCTGAATTTGCCTCTTGATTTCCAAGAGCTTATAACGTTATCTGCAACACCTGTTCTAGCATTTTAAAAAGAATTCGTGCTTGATCCGGTTTCTAATTTAATAACGACTACCATAGAATGCGCGTGTTGCTCGCTAAATTTAACTAACCAGGACTCCGTGACTATGCATTAGGGAATGAAAGAAACTGACTCCACAGTCTGTATTACAAAAGGTCCTATCACAGCAAAGTGAAGACAAAAAGCCATTTTATACACCAAAATAACTTCGGTAAGATGGCAAGGGGTAGTTTCGTAAATTGGTCCCTGGAAAAATCACTAAACTGAAGCTATTTCTCAGCTGGTTTTTTGTACTAAGGAAAGATATGGCTGTATTTGTGAACTAGGTGTTAAGGGATTGTGTTCGTGAAATTGATGTGAGGCATGTAAACCGCCCAAAATTACTTTGCAATATGTAAACAGTTAAATACCAACAGATAGCTAGGAAGAAGAGCAAGCCACCACAGCAGTAAACATGTGGGTTCAGGGCAAGTAGATCATTAGAAAAATGGCTTGGATAGCAACTATTTTCAACTGCATCAGCCTGTTCAATACACTACGTTTCGCAGGATTTATGTCATGGAAAAGGGTTTATGTCTGCAATGTGAGCATGACCTGGTGTCAGAAATGACATTAGAACGTGAAAAACGCAGGTATAAATTTGGGGCTGGGTGCATAGACTTATTTTGTTATGAATTATCATCCACTTTTCTAATTAAATATTTATATGCTTTTTTGATATAGCTATAAACATTAGACCTTCCTTACCTTACTTGTGTTTTCTATTTTGAATTACTTTTTGGTACTATACAGTTGTATGCAGCAATAAAGGTATGCATTAAAGCTGTCCATTGCAACCTAAATACTAATTCGTCATATCAAAAGTGAAAGTACATTCTCGTCCGCATAATACTTTTTATATAATATTATCAAAATAACTCATCTTTTTAATCTAACCGAATTTTCTGACATGTTACTGGACATAAACGGTGAAATGATGCATATGTAGAATTGTTTACACGGTGTTAAAACGTTTGGGCACTACTTTAGTTTCTAAATTAGTTTCTCGCGCATATAGTTGCAACTAATAATAATAATAATAATAATAATAATAATAATAATAATAATAATAATAATAATAATAATGTGACTATGATTTTAAACGTAGCTTTAAAAAATTTTCAGTCATATCGCTACGATGTCTGCAGTGTGGCAGTTTATAGTGATGTCTAACACTGGGGCATCATGCCGCAGACATGTAGCATGATGTCCCACCCAGTCACATTATCCTGACACCAGGCCGACCAGTCCTAACACTAACCTCTTAATGCTGACGGTTGAGCGAGGCAGCTGTTAGTACCATTTGTGTAAGTCTTTTGTATGTTTCAATCGGGGATCGAATCCACGACCCCCCGCATCCTAGCATCCCGAAACTACCATCCCATTGACTTTTCAGCTCAATATTTGCAACCCTTGATAAAATTTACGAGAAGTTAAAACAATACAATCACATAGACATTTATGTACTTCAACACTAATCTCCGTTGTCAAATAAGCACATGCAGGCCTTACGAGCCATTCTGCTTTAAAGAATGACTGCATTTTTTCTTCGACAATATGTTCAGCTATGGTTATTTAATCGTATAATGATTTGTAGTTTACAATGATATGACACGCAAACTCAATAAAGAACAAAACGATCTGATATATTTTAGTAACATGTTTTAGCTTTCCCACAATGCAGTTCCACTATACAAGTCATGGTAGGGAAATTATCAGTTTTTCATTGGAAATAAGATGTTGTTAATTATGTGAGTGAAATAAATACAACATAGACGACGACAGAAAAATAAATTTTAATTAAATGAAGAGAAAAGGAAAAGGAAGATGAACATAACAATTCAGAAGGAACGATCCTTCAACGTAACTTGAATTTCCATACTTCGAATGATATAGCACGGTCCCTGGCAACAGGATGTAGGTCAATGCCATTCTTGACAACACGATCCCTGGCAACAAGGTTACGGCAAACAATTGCTTGTCGAGTCATAAACATAATTAAAAAAACAGTAGTCATAAGACCAAAATCAATTAATACATGTGTTTAGCTGTAGAATATAAAAGCCAAAATAAAATTAGAATAATGGCTATATGCAGGTACATAAGTTTATACAAGTTATAAGTTATACATTAATGCTTTTTTCCAGTGCTTGCACCAGCATTTAATTTCGCATCATTTAGCATGACATAACCTTATTACCAATTTCGAGAAAACGAAGAAATTCCACCACCATGGTAATAACCCTTTCTAATTTAGTGAAGTCTCCATCTAAATATATTGTGGTAAAGTACCGCGAAAATTGCACACATGTGCATACGGAGAAGAACACATAAAGTTTAATCGAAAAGAAAAGTAAACTAATTTAAGACCCGATGTTGAGTCTAGTCGACTAGTTCATGCTTATGACTGAAACGAAAGGCTGAGTTACTGTAGATGAAATACAGATATCTTATTTATAATTTCATCTATGAAATCCCTGTTAAATGTCAATAGTCGGAGTAAAAATGAAAAACGTCATAACAGCACAAGTGTAATCGAATTAAAACATCAAAGAATACCAGATAAAGCATTTTTAAGTGCCATTTAGATTTTAATATCAAATTATTACCGCTTTACCTGTAAATACTTTGGATAATAATACCTTTTATGAAAAATGATAACTGTAAAGATGAATATCTAATTATAATTAATGTGACCGGGTCCGTTATATAACGTCTAATCTAGACGATGTCCACATTACGCATTTAAATACCTTAGCCTTGTTGATCCAGTCATTATCCCCTATTGTTATGTTTGTCCTTTTTATTGGATCAGAAAAAATAACAATATATTTTCAACACATACTTATTTTAGAGATTAACAATGTTTGTTGTTAAGATGAAACATGTCGTATTAAGAGCACCTTAACGTCAATGACTTGCATCGATTTCTATGTATTTTAAGATGAAACACACTGCGTTTACAGTACCTTAACATCAATGACTTGCATCGATTTACATGTATTTTAAAATGACAAATATCGCGTTGAGACTATCTTAACGTTAATGACTAGCATCAATTTAGCTGTGTTTACAACCTTAATTTGCACACCGATTTACGTTTTTTCAGAGGAGATACATCTCATAGTGACTACCTTAACTTGAATAATTTGCATCGATTTACATGTTTTTAAAATAAAAATGTCGCGTTAAGAATGCCTGAACTAAAATGGTTTGCATGTATTTGCATGTTTTTAAGATGAAAAACATCACGCTGAGATCACCTTAATACTTTAATAACTTATCAATTTAACTGTTTTAAGATGAAATACATCGCGTTGAGATTACCTTAAACTCATTGATTTGCAACGATATAAATGTCTGTTGAAGTATTTCTGCTAGAATTTCTCTTCAAAACAATGTATCTCTATCCAGCTGCACGATCAAAGTCGTTATGTCTTTTTATTTATTTTAAGAATGTCATAACGAAATGCATGATGATTAGATGAGCTTAAACACTGATTTGATAAGATTCACATTTACATTGTGTCAACTGCAAATAGATAACAAATGCACATTTGGGTATTTTCCTTTAACATTTTACACACGCGCATAATGTATTCATATATCTTCCAATCAAACAATCACGACTTCCTTATTATTCAGGCACGTATATGATAAATGTTTAAATTCAAATCAAAAAGTTTAGTCTAACTTTTTTTCATCAAGGATGAAACAAATAAGCATTGTTTATTTAAATCAATTAGGTAGTATGGTCATTATATTCTTCATGTAGCAGTAATGAGTACGAGTGCTTGCTTTAGCCCTAAGAAGGACAACGTTCAATAGATGCCAAATTAAATTTGTTTTATAAACAATCATTTAACAACTAAAAAAAAATCTATGTTTGAAAATATTTGCTGCTTTCCATATAACCATAAAGCAAATTAGAACTGATGAAATAAGTTTAACATAGCAGCAGAAGCTCCGTTCTGCCAACATGTCAGTTCGTTTGCATCACTGATATATGTCAAAAGTTATGGATCTGCCGAAAATGTTCCAAATTGTGAGATGGAGTTCCAGGCGCCAGTTATTTTGCACTGCTGCCATCAAATGCTGAAGGAACAAAAATTTGAATGAAATTCAGGATAAGCGTGTCTAAGGGTATTTATTTATCTAATAGCAACAAATCTTTCATTCATCATGTAGCAGAAAGTTTATCTTTATATTCAATAAACAAGGAAAAATAGATATATATTTTAGTTAAATTTCCATATTATAATTTCCTGTTTTTGTTCCTCGCTGAAAAGAAGTTTCAGGTTGATAAATCAATGTAGGAATAATGACGAAAGCATAAAGTATTAACTGTGGCAAATGGACAATGATGACCTCCGCTTGACCCCTTGCCAGATGAGTTGCTGGCTAAAATTGATCAGTAATCAAAGTCTTGGATCGATCCTGAGACAACGCAACTACAGAATTAGATTTCAATATTTTCGAATGCATAATGTTTTAGAAAATCATATAAAACTTCAAATTTCTCGAAGAAAAAGCTTAACTAACTGCATAAATGATCACAAAGATGTTTTGTTCTGAACATCGTTAACAATTATAAGCTTAACTATGGCCCTTTATTTTCTTATCTTCTGGATCCTGACATTTGTCAGATGCGTGTTCTGTAAACAATGAAACAATGAAAATAATACGATGGCCGCGCACATCCACGAAATATTTTATATAGAACACTGAGATTTCAAGAAACCGCAGTCTAACAAATAATTGTCTTCCGATATTTAAAAAAATGATGGATGCTTTTCTTTTAGCAACACATGGCGTCATAAGATAATATAACATATTGTATCATTTCGTGCAAAGGAAATAACTATTTGTTAATCTTTGAAAGCAGATATAAAAGGACTTAATAATCATTAGCTCCTAATACAATCTGTATGAAAGAAGTTCAGTTTACTTGAACTTTTCTCTTTTCACTCTTAAAGCAATAGAATGAAAATGGTAACTTATTGTAGAAAAGCACACACACACGCGCGCGCTATTATCAATTTCGTTTACATAACAAGAGTCGTACATAAATAAAGTCCCTATCAAGAACGGTTGATGGCTACTTTTCTTGTTACACATATGTTGCATATACAAATAAGAATTATTTTGAGAATTCTGATTTATTAAGGAAATAAAGTCTCTAACATCGAAACATAATTAATCTGCCAAGAGCTGATAACGTGTCTCTTTATTATAGATCATACAAGTTTCTTTCGATGTTTGAATCATGGACAATAAAAAACACAGAAACGTATTATTTAATGGTGGAGGGAATGTAACAGTGAGTGAGTTTTAATAATCTCCTTACCATCTTTTAATTAACAATGTACTTTCCAATAATGAGTTTTAGATTTGGATGGTTTGTTACCTATAAAAACGTCGTACCAGGAAGTTTGATGTAGTAGTTGTATTAGCAGCAAAGATTTAATGAAAAACTATTATGACTATTTATCCAGTCAATTCGATAAGTTGTTTAATTAGTCTGTAGTTATGAAGTTATTAAGCTTATTCGTTAATTATTTTGTAGTAATGTCATTCGGTGACGTATTCGGACCATGTGATAGTGATTATGTCTGCAAGTAAATTTGTTTGTTTATCAGAACCATATTTTTATTTTGGGCTTATAAATTTGTAGCCGTCGGACGCTACCTACATTAATTACTAAACTCCTGCTTACCACATTCGCCAGGACCACTAGCATCTGTTGATACTATCAAAGGTTTCCTCAAAAAGGAAACACTTGCCCGACCCAATGACTAAATGATTTCTTTATCTAGTGGTCGATGTAGGTCTACTCAGTTGTTTTTGAACTGGGAAAATCTAATCCACTCACTATAATGATGCCTTCTCCATTTAACCATCCAAGGTCTGTTTTATTCATCTAAACGTGTTTTCTTTTCTCTCCAATTTATCAGCACAAAAACACAACAAAAGTAGCAAGACCGGGATTGGTTGCCAGGTGCATGCTTGCCATAAAAACGTGCTCTGGAACAAATATGGTCCAAGTTTTACTAACAATGTTCCTAAACTTGATAAAGCCATTATCCAGGCATGTGCATCGTATTGCCTGATCCTTACTTAGTTAACTAAGCTGATTGAAACCCCCTACTCCCTCCCTCAAATAATATCCATCAATTAATGCTCCACCTATTGAAATAAAATCTGTCCATACACGAACTTTGTGTTAACATCAACCACGTCAGATCTGTAACATTATTTTAATAAGTACATGAATAACTGAATTATTAAAATTTCTTACCTCACAACAAATGTAAAAATACAAGCATTTTCTTGTGGTTAAAAGATGCCCTAAAAGGAAACAACTTTCTCGTTTTTCCGTCTCTCAGACAGAAATAAAATTAGTTTTTGAGATACCTTCTAGCTTGAAAACAAATGCAACTATTTGTATACTTTCTAGATATTTAATGAAGAGAAACAATTCAGCTTTAAACAACTTCATCGCGTGAAAAAAGAAATAATACACTGTTTGAGACATATTTGTTCTTTGCTGTGGCAAACAGTTGTTTTACCAGACCCCAGAGTTTTCAAACTTCTCATCGTCTACGAAAATATCGAAATAAAATGACTCAAGTGTTTTCAGACAAGAATAGGAACAGACTGTCTGGTATCTAATTTTTTAATGGACTTTTATTGGCTATTTTCCATTACCTGGCGAAATAGCAGCTTATTTACAGAAGAAAACACGATATAAAATATATGTTCGTGACTTTTATAAGTTAGTTCAGCAACTAAAGGTTAGGATTAGGATTGTGTTTTATTTTTTGCTGTTAATGAAATGCGTGTAAATCTTTTGTGATTCACTTTCTTAGCACGCCCCAGTTATTTATGTTATCACAATACACTTTAGATCATAGATTTCCCAACTCAGCCCTTCCTGTTGTTATCAATTCATTAACCCAATTTTGTATGCATATGATTCCTCTTTTAAATGTAAACTTCATAAAAACACTAGATATCAGCCTGTCACATTTTCAAACCTCTAGCAACATTTGCTTTTTAGGAAATATTGATTATTGTATTACTTTGTTTTGACTGAACTCAGACCTAGAATTCTGAAGAAAATAAACACTTGAAACTGTCGAGCTTCATTTCAAAATCATTCTCACATTTATATCTGTCGTTGTCCTTCATTTTACTATGTATACTACAGGTTGCATTAACATACGTTTCATCGAAATCAAGCCGATGATACCAATGCTATACAAGTTCCTAGACCTTACATGTTTGATTCGTATAAAGCAGGAGTAAACCAGATTACGTCAAGTCATCTACTTTAAGGTGCTGTTGTGCAAGTATATTCTGAGCATGACCATTTTGCTACCGATCACATTAACCGTCTGTTGTTGCACAGTTTATAGTTATAACCTCTTTAGGGTGTGAAAAGCGACAGCAGAGATCATCATTTTATAATGCCCGATTTCTGATGTTCATACGAAACCCATTATCTTGCTCCTCACGAGAATATATGTAATTAAAATTGAGTTAATGATTCCAGTTAACTAATACCAATATGTGTAACTTGATTATTGATTGGTTAATCATATTGCCAACAACAGTTCTAGCTATAAATCAGATGTGATGAATATAGTGCATATGAAATATTGTGTTTATTCGACATTATCAAAAGGCGGTACTAGATATGGAATGTCGTAGAGTCTGACTGAATGAAACTTTTTAATCAAACTATTTTGAACCGAATTGCAATTAAACTGTAGGTATAGCATAACTACTTATTCAGACAGACCACCTTGCCCGCCCACATTCCTTTCCCACCCAAAAAAAAAATTTGATAACTAGTTCAAGTCATTCGTGTAACTCGCAAAGTTGTAATGCCATTTATTTCCATCATATATCCTTTCGACCATGTTTCGATTTATGTCGTCAATCTAATCTTGATGTTAGATTTTCAGACAGATTGTTGGTTTCCTCATGCGTATGAGATTGTTTAATTGCTTCTCGTCATGTCTACATTTTAATTTGAATATTTTACTAAAATTCTTTCAGGATATATTTATAAGTAATCGAAGGAATTATTAATTGATGTACTGCTATTTTTTTAAAAAAAAAACAAACATTTCAGATATAACTGCAAAAGTGCAGCTCAAAAGAGTATATAAATATAAACTCGTCATCCCTAATGCAGTAATAGAAAAAGTGAATAATAGAAAAAGTGAATGATAGAAATTTATAATATTGATTCGTATTGATATCGGCATGAACAGAAAGAACACATTAGTGGAATTTTAATCCATCGAGTTTGAAAAATGTTTAACTCAGCCATTTATAATCAAAATTTCTCGTATCAAGGCTGAGGTTGTGACGTATCAAGACAAATGTAGCGTTATCTAAAGGTATACTTAAATGGCACGTATGTGTAATCAGGAATTTTTCCAACTTGAATGATACCACAATCTATTTTCATCATCATTTCGTTCTCGATGTCCGCTAGCTTTTGATGTTTTAAAGTCATAGAGTGAATTTAAGCTTTGATTATATTTTGGGTTTAATGTTGAAACCCCTCCCTCTCTCTCCAGCAAACATTTCCACACAGCCGATCGATTGCTGTATTGATACTGTTGATAGGTCCTTTTTGGTTTCTTTTAGAAAAGGGATTGAATTCGGGAAACATAGATTTAGGAACACACACATAATTTCTATTTTTGGAAACCTGTCGATAGGCCGAGTGCAGTTTGCAGAAGGTCGGCAATACTCGCCACGCGAAACCAGTTACATAGCGATCATTATATATTATTGATTATATGCAGTATCTAATTTAATTATTGCATATTAATTATTTCTACTCTTTGTCCAAAATATAATGCACAGAGTATGACAATAATTATTGATCATATGTCAACCGTTTATTACAGAAATTCGTGTTCAGTGTCATTTTACTTCCAAAAATGTATAACGTTGAAGAATAGCTGCAATGGGAAGAGAATAATTAGATAAAATGACTAGATAGTTAATCAGCATAACATTCATTTACCTATGATACAAAATACCTTATTCTGGAAATGTATTAAGAAGAATTCCAACCCCAAACTATATATGATATTTAATTTGTACCCAGTTCATCAACACTTGGCAATCTATGTAATAATTCAAATTTAAAACAAATGCCAGTTTTCGGTGGTTGTAGATTTCTTCTGAATTGTCAGAGTTATGTTGTTCTTCGAAAATGACACTGAGTTTCTTGCTTAAAACATTTTGAGAATACGAGCACCGAAATGTCACAGAAAAAAAGAACTCTGTCTTTCCATTTTGTCAGTCCATTCTGTTAGTTCACTCTATCAATCCATTCAAACAATCCATTCTGTCCGTCAATTCTGTCAGTCCACTCTGTCAGTCTATTCCTCTGAAAGAAGTTTCATTCACAAGCAATAAAATTTACGATATGACTTATCTCAGTTTCAATGGAAGGAATACAATTAAATTTTTTTTATAAACTGGTTGTTTTCTTCCGGTCAATTCATATATATATATATATATATATATATATATATATATATATATATATATATATATATATATATATATATATATATATATATATATATATATATATATATATATATTATACAACGTTTTCAGTTTCCGCAACTAGTCTATACAAGCTGGTTGTATTTATAGTTTTAGCACATTTGAAGACGGCCATGTAGAGGTTTAGAAACCACAACGTTTTTGTGTTTATTTGTTTGTCTTATATATGTTTTGTATTAGCATTTGAAAAAGACTCATTAAGAGTCGAAAGCGCTTAGGCTAGTTAGTTACTAGTTTCGTACTGTTCGTCGTCAGTTTATTGCATATATATATATATATATATATATATATATATATATATATATATATATATATATATATATATATATATATATATATGTGTGTGTGTGTGTGTGTGTGTGCGTGTGTGTATGTAATCGGTAAATAAAACTAGTTTTCTCTATGACTATTGGTAATATAATGAAATGTTTTATTTCCCTGGTGGGTGTCTGTCAACTAGTTGTTTTAAGGAATTTTTAAGTACCTGCTCTTTTTAATACATTTCCAAACTTTCTTTTTGACAAAAATGTATTAGATGCAAGATAAAGTTAAATGGAAACGACAGAATACAGATAAAACATATGTCTTCATGAATATACTACAATACATCCTTTACATAACAATAACAATCTGATACGTGAATGATTTTGACCTTTAAAATCTAGTTTTAAATCCATCTATATGTTCGATATTATTTCACGAGTCTACATTATTCGCAACAATTATAATGTATACATATACCATAATCGATGTGTAAGACAAACCGAAATATTTAAATAAAGAACCACTAGGTTGAAGCATAAAGTGTTTTTGGAAAAAAATTCAAATTAAACTTATTTTCTTACACTAAAAGATGTATAAAAGTATCTCTCTATGGTAAAAAGATAAAAACAACTGCAATGGTTTCTTCATTGCAAAATTACGTGCTTTTATGGTATATTCCCACGCCCCTCCATTAACCTTCCGATATCCACTCCCAACCCTAGAGACTGGTTCCTTGGGTTATAATGCCAATTCCACAGCACACTAAATAATGCGTCTTCATGCTATATATCCTTGTATAAAGTTTGAATGGAAAATATTTTAAACTCTCATTGCAATCGAAATTGAATATTTGATCTTTGACCCCTCTTATTAAACCAAGGATAGAGAGCCTAAATAAACGCTAGTAAATGTTCAAACAAAAACAAAATCCCCACATATTGTTGAAAATATAGGAGAAGCAAATTTTTTTCCATAATTTATAAACTTTTCCTCGTATCCGAAGGGCTAAGCATCTAACCCGAATAATCCAGTCATATTCCGCCTTTCTCCTTTTTCTATATTAACTCCAGAACGCGAAGTCAATTTTGACGCGCCATTCAGGTACTTATGCTATGTGTATTATTTCCTAATTAGAATAATCAAACGTACAAAAGCAGTAAAAATAAAATTGGGGAAAAAAGACTGGATTAATCGGGATAATTATTTTCCTACTCTCGTCTTAACATGAGACAGAAAATCATTGTATATGAGTAATAGGGAATATATAGATGAATATTTACATTGAAGTGTTTCGTTTTCCATTTTGAATTTTCGACATTAATCGATTTGACTGTCAAAACTCACCAGACTTCTAAAATGTATACAAAATGTGTTTATATTTTAACAATATGACAAACAGGTTACAAAATTTAGAGTTGCGCATAGCATAGCAAAATATTATCTGAGTTTTAACTTGTATAGAACCCATATGAAGTAAATTTAGACAAAGTAAAATACCTGCAAGTTGGTCAGACTACGTGACCACACTTGCATCTGCCACAGCCAATACTGTCAAAGTATAGTCAAGAACATGGAGCCATCCACAACTTGGAATTTGACGATTGAATTCAAGGGTGATGACCCTCACAACATACATAATATTCAAACATGGTAAAATTGGAGACACTTTTCTTGATATTTGACCTGCAGTTTCAAGACATATAACAACATGCCAAACTGGTCTTCAAGATAGATGGTGTGATGACCATTATGAATGAGAAAATAGTCAGATTTACAGCTTATGGTGGATTAAATATTCAGGGACAACAAAATCAAAGTGTTTCTTATGCATGGAATCTCTAAGTCAGTAGAACCAGAAATAAATAGTGATGATTCCGACGGTAGCAATTCTGAAAGTGATGACGATATTGATTATGAAAGAAAGATGTCAGATGAAATTGTTAACTCTATGACATTTTCATTTTATGAGGGAATAATTAAGACAAAACTACACAGACACACACACACATATGTATGTATGCATATGTGTTCGTGTGTGTACGTATATATATATATATATATATATATATATATATATATATATATATATATATATATATATATATATATATATATATATACAGAGACAGAGAAACAGACAGAGACAGACAGACAGACAGACATAATATCTTAAATATACAACAGACATAACGGAAAGTGCTACCCCTGAATTCTATATAAGAAAGCTTGATAATTGATAATGGTAGACAGAATTAATATTTTAATTCAGATAATATCATACACCTTAGTGAATTTTTTTTCTTTCTTCGTACAACCTGGGTTCGAATCTCCGTAAAGTACGAATTAAACATTCTCTAACCTGTATGATTATATATATATATATATATATATATATATATATATATATATATATATATATATATATATATATATATATATATATATATATATATATATATATGTGTGTGTGTGTGTGTGTGTGTGTGTTGAAATTAAAGTGAGTTATAGGATATAATAAAATATTATGGGAAGCTTTATATTTTAATTTTTATGCGGCCATTGCAATTTACTTCAGACTAATACACTTTGGAAGTTCGCTGGAAAATGGCCCAGTAATTTCAAACATTAAATCGTGAAGACTGCAGAGAAGCTTTACCCATGTGTAGACGAGGGTTGATACGGAGACTAACACAGACGGACTGCCATATGCAAGGGATAACAATATTCTCCGTTGACGGGTGGGCCAAAACAACGCAATGACACAGGGCAGAGTGCACTAAGAATTCACAAAATTATATTACATACATCAATTATAAAGCTCAACAGCCAAGTTTGAAAATATATTGTTACAATGATTATATGCATTCGATATAAAGATACAATATATTCTACATCAATCATTACTCAACAATCGGGAAAGTGTTTATATTAACACGAGAGCCGTGAAGACCGCGTCGGCTACGAAAAAGGCATTAGTTGTATTCAAAACCTGCGAGCCTTAGGTTCCAACTATACCAAAGTCACATGACGGAAGAAAAGGCAGAAATAAACACGACACAGTTTCAGAAAATGGTTATCGTCTCTGGATAGGAGGAGGAGAGCTATCTGGGTCCTTCAGTTTATTAAATTAAAATACTCGACATCATTAGATTATTAAGTAAGAAGAAACAGCATGTTGTCGCGTGTTTAGTGTCATCGTTTTCTTCATAAGGATGATGGTACATGGGACTAAATTCAAACTCTGAATTTGATAATGAATAGAGAGAGAATGAGAGAGATAGAGAAAGACAGACAGGCAGAGGAAGAGAGAGGGAGTAATGAAAGAAGAAAGAGGGATTTCGATAATGACAATAAATACGTACGTACCGATTATCCTTTTTAAAACAATAATGAAACATGTTAGTTTATTAAATTTCATGCATCATTACACTCGCCAGGAACAATTTTAAAATCGAAACTGTTGTAAACGGGTTTCTCGTACTCAATGACACATTACTTTTCGCGGATCTTTAAACTCTTAATGAAAAACAGGGTGAGCATTAACTTCAGCTGTAGAAAACTGAACATAGCGCCATATAGGAACTGACATAAATATCTAATATTATAATTCTTACCATCTTCTGCCTCAATCGTCTCCACAGTTACCCTTTCTGTCCTACATTTGAAGTGACGCAAAGGAATAATATACAAAAACAAGAGTTAAGAGTGGGATGGTTACTATAAAATAGTGGCTTTTATTAAGTAATTACCTGGTTAGATAAGATATGTATGTCTAACCACCTAACAGTCTGTCAGGATGTTTGTCCGTCCGTCCGTTCGTCTGTCTAGTACTTTAACTTTGTGACTGTAAGTATAGTATCATAAGCATAATGTTACTGGAACATGCTAAAGCTAGTGTTACTTTGGTAATATCGTTTATTGTATTTAAACAAATAGGATAATCATATTTGTCAAAGAAAAAAAGCTCATAGTAATTTAAATTTTTTTCTGAATTAAACTTTTTTCTAATAACGAGATTGCGAAAAACAAATAGAATACTTGACAAAAGGACTCTCAGGACAGGAATATATATATATATATATATATATATATATATATATATATATATATATATATATATATAGATATATATATTTAGAAGGACAATTTCTCGCTTATTAGTTAATTAAATTTGCTGTTTCTCGCCTTAATTGTACTTTTGTATAAGGATATTACATTTTTTGTACACTAGTATCTAAAGAATGCAAATTTCCGTTTCAATTGATTATGCTCGAAGACTTGTACATGTAGATTTAGTCACTGTCCGAAAAATAGCCCATCATCGAACTTGTTATTTATTTACAGATCAAATTTAATGCTAGGTCTATTTGTTATATACTGCATTTACAGTTCTTAAAGGCTGTTAACTTCCGGTCAGATATTCATCAATGAGAATTAAGAGGCAAGAAACGGAAAACAAATAGTGAATATACGCGTTGGTTTTTCCTTACTTCGATTTATGCGTTTCTATACATATTATGGTTACGAGAACTAAATGGATATGGCAAGTACGTAGTTTGCTTACAGATTTCTGATATGATCGTACCATCAGGTATCTCAAAAATGATGTTTTGAAATTGACTGAATTTAAGTCCTTTACTTAAAGCCCCGGCAAAAGAGAAGAATTTTCGAAATGGAGGAGCATCAAAGCAGAACTGACTGACAACATTTCTTGTCATGGAGACATGAAAAACATAAGCGAATATCTTTAATTAAAAACCATTTTAAAAAATTTCCAGCAAGAGAAATTTTGCATTGTAAAGCCATAAAAGTGTCAGAGCAGATCAAGCAAGACGCATATCGACAAAGCAAAGTTCCGTAAGTCTGGTCGCTTTACATCAAATAATACACGTTGTTGGTTTCAATGGTTTCAAGGAACCCCAGCAGAATGCTATCAATATGACGCCAACTAAAGA
This sequence comes from Potamilus streckersoni, assembly GCA_016746295.1. Taxonomy (NCBI): domain Eukaryota; kingdom Metazoa; phylum Mollusca; class Bivalvia; order Unionida; family Unionidae; genus Potamilus; species Potamilus streckersoni. The sequence continues at coordinate 192,487 of JAEAOA010001729.1, read as the reverse complement.
TAAAGTTCGCGTAATGTAAAATAAAAACTTGAAAAAATAAACTTGAGGACATTAAATAATGGAGTAAACATCCAGAATTTGTTCTTGCAAAATACAAGACAAAATATCTTAAGTGAGAAATTTTGACGAGCATACTTTTTCACTTTTGTTTTTGGATCCAGCTGTTGTTTTTGTTGTTGTTAAAAACAGAATCTTTATAGACCCAATGAAGAACGGTGATCTATATTGTAAAGATATACGTTCTTCGTCCCAATTTAGATCTAAAGAACAGTGATTTATAATTAACTTTTATTTCTTATAATTGCAATCCAAAAATAAAAGATGACCAATATACTCTCTCTCTCTCTCTCTCTCTCTCTCACACACACACACACACACACACACACACACACACACAAACACACGCGCGAGCGCGCACACACACGAAACATTGGTCATTATGGATAACCGTGGGTTCGAGTATATCGGGTTTGGCCAATGTGGTTATATGAAAAAGTTTACCATTAGCTTCCCTTGGGTCGGTGGTTCATAGCGGGGTTTTTCCATGTTCTACCTCCACCAATTAGTAATGCTGGCCGCCATGTAAAGCCTATCTTGCGCTGATAAATGGCGTTAAACCGAAAAACCACAACAACATTAATGGGAGATGAAACGTTCTGTAAATTATCTTCTCTTAAAATCAATAATTAAATCCCCGGTACGATCCTTTATCATTTTAAATTTTCAAAAGTAAATTAACCTATTCTTGGTATTTACTGTGGGTCCAACATTATTATATATACACGGAAAAATATCGCTTCTTTCATCATAAAGAAAAGTGACCTGTTATATTCTCTCATATTCACGCGTTTCTACTGAACTTGGATGAAAACGATGATTGCTGTATTTATTACAGCCTATCTGCTACCTAAACCTCATCTGACGCACATCTGCCATTTTACTTATAAAATAATGCACAGTCGCTTCTCCACCGCTACAATCTCCTCAGTGTACAGGATGCAATTCCTGTCATTAAACAGGAACTTATTTGCGCATCAACAGGCTGTGTCTAAATGCAAAACGTAATCAAAGTCGTTTAGATAAAAACGATGTAAGTAACAATGATGAGAAAAGATAAAATAAGCACAGAAAGGTTGTTTCCATCAAATTATATCAAACAGAAAACGGAAACTATTAAATGAATTTTCAAGTGAAAATAAAACGAAAACAAGTATATTTGAAATATCCTGTCTGTTATTATTGTGGATATTCGGGAGTTAAGTTTATATGTATGCAAGAGAGATTACAGGTAGTTCGTCATATGTGTGATCTGCAAGGGAAAATCTATGTGATTGAGTTTTCTTTTATGATCCACCCGTCTTTTCTGTTATGCTTTGTATGATTGGTACATTGTTACATATCTTCTCTCAATTCTACAGTGTTCATAATCAAACTGACATTCGCAAAAGCATTCATACTAAATTCCGGTCCGCGTGGAAACAAAACGTTCACTGCATATACAAGAAACTGTTAATGCAACGTTTTAAAACAATATTCTATAAAGTTTCAAAGAACAAGCTAAATAAACATTTATTGATATAGGCATATTATATTCTTATGCTGCTAAATATTAATTTAAACCGAAGATGTTCATACATTGCAGGAAAATAATAAATGTTTGACTGTTACATTATTGAAATTGATCTCTAGCTGCGTGACACGATGGGTTCAATGGGGAAAATCACTCAGAAGTAAAGAAATCAACTTTACAAAGAGACTGATTATTTCATCACGTTGATCATTTCTGGAAGTGTTTTGTTCATTAAATTTTAACAAAGAATAAAGAAAAAGGAAAAGGAGAACAAATTTTGCAGTGTATAAATGATTCGTCCGCGACATTTGACGAAATATTCATTGCAAAAAAAGCCAACTCAGCGAGAAATGCTGATAGATGATGAACTAATTACCTAATGTAAAACTTACCTGAAAAAATGTTGGCCAGCAGTGTCATTGGGACGACAAATAGAGCAACAAGAACGTCAGCAACAGCCAGGTTCAGGATGAAATAATTCGTTATATTCCTCAGAGTGGGGTCTTTGTATATTACGGTGATGACAAGGGTATTCCCCACAACAGCAAAAATAAATACTAATCCATAAGCGATAGAATACACGATGATGAGGTGGATCGGTTGCTTAACAAGTGGAACTGGATCCATTGAATAGCTAGTATCGTTTTCATTAAAGTGAAATGTATTTCGTTCCGTAAAGTTTGTAGTCTCCATCGTCTCAAAGAGTGAAAGTTTTATGTGCCTCTCGAATGCGACTGTTAGACTGCACACAAGCCTCTCCGCTCGCCCAGTTATATTTTAGTCTTATTGATTGATCGGCAAATATTATACACCTCCACCTCCGAAAGTACAAACAGATCAGCTATGCGAGCCGCGCTAGATTTCAATTGATATCCAATCGATTTGAAAAACCACTCTGACGTCATAGGAGACAGTCGTGCAGGTGATTCTCAGATACAGGAAAAGGGTAAGTTTCAGCCTTAAAATTAGAAATTTGACATATTAGATCCTCAAATAGAATTATCACGATGATAAAATAGTCATTAAAATGATAACTCATCGAGACACGGGCCTTGGTACACCTACACCCAATTGCCGAACAGTTATAATTATGAACCTTTCAAATGTCACCAATTAACCCATACGGAACTCTGCAAAATTAATAGCAAACTCCTTGCACACGGGCATCATCTGAGTCATAGACATTCTGAACCAGACTCTGGCTTCAAGAGAGCGAATGTCAAAATTAACAAGCGCTGGTACATCTCTGCCGGTAGCAGGTGTGCGGAGGAAATTGAAACAGAACCGGTTTGTTGGAAAATGCTTAGTTACATAGGAGTCAGAGTGTAACAGATTAATGGTAACTGGCATATAGTAGTTTTGGCCTCACCATAGATTTTGTGTGAAGTTTTCGCACTTACCGTATAGCTGATTGTATCTACTTCTGACAGAGAACTTACAATAATTTCTGCGATAAATTATTGGTGAGCTTTTGATGAATAACTTGATTAGTAGATTCTTAAAATTGTGCAAATTTCTTCATATATCGCTTTGATAAAAAGAATGACGGTGCAATCGAACCCAAATAGTATATGTCTAAAAGCAAGCAAAAATTGCGAACATTGTGTGTGTTTGTACATGTTTGCGTGTGTGCGTGTGTGTGTGTGTGATTTTGGATTTTTAACTTATCTTTTACAATTTTCCAGTCATATCGTTTTGATGTCCGCAGTGTGGCAGTTAATAGTGATGTCTAGCATTGTGACATCATGTCGCAGACAAATAGCATCATGTCCCACACAGTCACATTTTTCCTGATAACTGGTCAATCAGTCCTAATGCTTAATGCTGAGCGCCAAGCAAGTCAGCTGCTAGTACCATTTTTATAAATCTTTGGTATGACTCGTCCAGGGTTCTAACCTAGGACCTCACGCATCCGAGGCGGATGTTCTAACCAATTAGACCACCGAATTAGTTTGTAAATATAGTAAAACAACATTTTAAAAATCTTATGAAACCTATGAACCTTCCTTGTGTATCAGATGTGTGATACAATCGCATCATATAATTAAACTGTCACAGATTTGCTATTTTCTAAATCCAACGATCAAGGGCTGTGTTACAATAAACATAATTAATATTTAAGGTAGTCACGTTTTAAATAAGATATAATGGGGAAGGGTGATCCAGATCATTGCAGTCCGAGTGTTAATCCTTCTACCTGAGTGGTTCAAGCTTGTGTCCCAGCCTGACGATCATTATGCTTACTGTACAAGATAATTCTCTCTGTACGAAATAGATAACAGTGCTGGGAGCTATCACAGATACAGTTACCTTTGTTATTTATCCTGCTTCATAGTTATTTACGGTACGAAAAAGAGCTTAATATAGCTAATGTTAACTCTTTGCACAACTAGCAAAGACTGGACTTCATTTTAATTTATAACAGTTCAACAAATTGGTCCAACATGAAAGCCTTCGTGTGGCGCCTCATTTGTTAGCTTTATTTACATGGGTGCTGGTCTAAAACTGTGCCTTTGTTGTCCCAGATTGAGTTGGGGGTAAATGTTCGTTTCAGTTTAAGAAATCATCAACTTTAAAGTTCTTACTGGGTTAAATTTTATTGCAAGCACAATCGCCGGCATTGAGTGCAGGTCGTTAACAGGAAAGATTAGTTCACTTAACAACAAACATTTTACTAAATGTGTCCATTGTGTTAATACGTGTCCATTGTGTGAATAAGTGTCGTGCAAGTGTAAATAATGTGGTGTTTAGAAAAAAGGCATGGTCCTACACGTTTTGTTGATGATCAAAACTATGCTTCTACAATACTAAATCAGTAATTGTGTTGTATTTCATCGTCGTTTTTGTATTTTTCTTCATTGTTGGTATCATTGAAAAAAAAACTTCATGATCAACGTCAACACCACGTTAATATAGCGACTTCCAACACAATAATTATTATCACTGATTATCATGTTCATCAATTTTATTACAGTTGTCGTTGTAGTCGTTGTCACCATCGTTCTAAGTAGCAGCATTGGCAATGAGGCAGTTTTCAAGATCATTTTTCCACTCTAATAACGGCAAATATTAATAAGTTTTTTTTATTGCCTCTTTGTTACTTCAGTAGAAGTGTCTGCTTGATTAATTTATTGCATTATGTCCTTGTTTGTTCCAAATGGTACTCAAAACAGCGTTGCATCCGTGTAGTTAAATTAAACAGACACAAACGTTTCCTACGCCGGATATTTTGACAAATTCATATTCTTGTATTCATAAATAGGGCTTAACGACACATGATCACAGTCCTGGTAATACAGTGTCAATGAAGCTTGAGTATCCGAATAAAGACACACAGAACAAAATTAAAGCAAAAAAGGGGCACGATACATACATTACGAAGAGATGCTATTATCATATAGATTAAGATGAGTGTGGGGTGGTGGGGGTGGTTGTGGGTTCTACAATTTCAAAAGGGTCATGACCTTTCTCGAAAAGACACCAAAGCAAAAGTCTGTGCTCTGCGTCTATTTACTCAAAGCGATCATAATAATCTATAGACGTGTGCAAGAATAAAACGATGAACAAAATTCAAGTGATTGTACGGTGTGTCAGTGCGTGTGCGTTTCTTCAGGGTGCGGTAGAGTTTCCGGAAACCCCCACAACACCCACACCCCATCTCTCCCTGCATATTATAATATTTTAATTGGTACCCTACGGAGATTCAAACCTTGGTTAATGGGTTACGACACCCATCGTCTTGCCCGCACGCTTCCCCATACACTCTCTATACCATCTCGACCATGCATACATACAGGAGTGCAGAGTGACCGTGTACTTAGAGTATCGTTTAGTGAGGGCAGTTTCTCTCAAAATCTGATGGATTCATTTATGGCATAGAATAAATTGTTGCATGAATTATGGGGTAGTTTATAATTTGCGATTTATCGATTGAACTTTTCTCAGAAGTTATAAATCCGATGGTAGGGTAGCACATCAAAAGCATTTAACGAGATAGCAATGTATGACATAAGAATTAAATATGGGCATCAAAATTCATTATGCCGTTTTTATTACTGCATTTTATATCTATGTCAACAGTTAAAGGGCAATGTGACATGCAATATTTGCCTAATCAACTGAATTGGGTAATGGCTAGTAACAGCTGGTTGTGCTTGTTTGCTTGTGGTGGTTTTCTGGGAATGTTTGGTGTTTAGGTAATTGGATTAAACTTAATTTGGTGTTAGCGCGTTCTAGAACCCTTCATTAACAATCTTCTGTCATTGTGTCCTTTTAATTCAAGGGAAAAAACTCTGGCCATGTGACTTACTTGAGCTCCATCTTGATCTGAACTTGGAAACTGGGAAAGGACATTATATCCACGTCACTATATGCTTGTTAACCACTGGATTGTAATTATTACTAAATGTTAATAAAAGTCGTAATCAAATGCTTAAAAACGTACGCCATGTCTGAAGAGTCAACGTTTTACATAATTTATTTGCTCTTTTAATTAATGGTCGTATATTTTTGTTTTTATTTGAATTATATTTTATACATCCCATTTGTCATGCTTTACGTTTGTTTCTTCTAAAATTATTTCATTGTTGTTTAGTAGAACATTTTCTATTCAACATCACTTATAATTACGCCGTGTATGAAAGACACTTTTGCGTAGTAATAAAATTGGACACGTAATTTGATTACCAAATAGAACATATGATCACAAAATATTCGGAAAATGGTAGACATATTCAGAAAGCAGGAATCTCGATATCCATTGTCACAGATACACTATATGGACCTAGATTACTTCTAAATATCGTCACTTATATGTATGACGTGACAACTTAGGTGCCTGTTACTATTGATAAGGACCAGAAGTCTACCGCTTAATTAAAAAATAGTTCCATATAATCATAATCACACACAAACGAGAGAGTACAAACTTTATTTCTTTTACACTGAAATATTTTACATTTGATTTTCTTTTCTAGCTACATTTATGACTGACGCTACCTTCATCAGATATTGCATTACAATGAACACCTTCTATTACAATACATTTAACTCGTTTCTTTGTTACTGGGTCAGTGTAAGTTTTGGCACTAATATGTACCAATATTTCAACGCGGTCATTCTAATGGTACTATTTCGTCTACATAATGAGAAACAGATAGAAAGAGAGAGGGGGTTGGATGAGCACAGAATATTAATCAAATTTATGTTAGCGAGAACATTAAAATAATACCATTATTATTATTTACGTACTCGAAACAGAGTCGAGCATGTTACCAACCAAATGAAAAGACTCCAAACCATATACATTGGGTTAGGAATCAGTCTAACTTCAAGAATCCAAATGATACAGTGGGGCGAGATATCGGTAAACGATAAGTCTCGAAAACATACAGCAGGGTGAACTATCAGCCTAACGACAATACTCAAAACCATACAGCGATGCAAGTTAACAACCTAACGAAATGACTCCAAACCATACAGCGGAGCCAGGTATCGGCCAAATACAAAGACTCCAAATAATACAGTGGGGTGAAGTATTGGCCTAACTACAAGACTCCAAATAATACATTGGGGTGAAGTATCGGCTTACTATAAGACTCCAAATAATACAGTGGGTGAGGTATCGGCCTAACTTGAAGACTCCAAATAATACAGTTGGTGAAGTATCGGCCTAACTACGAGACTAAATAATACAGTGGAGCGAAGTATCGCTCTAATTACAAGACTCCAAATAATACAGTGGGGTGAACTATCGGCCTAACTACAAGACTCCAAATAATACAGTGGGGTGAAATATCGGCCTGAATACGAGACTCCAAATAATACAGTGGGGTGAAGTATCGGCCTAACTATAAGACTCCAAATAATACATTGGTTGAAGTATCGGCCTAATTACGAGACTAAATAATACAGTGGGGCGAAGTATCGCACTAATTACAAGACTTCAAATAATACAGTGGGGTGAAGTATCAGCCTAACTACAAGACTCAAAATAATACATTGGGATGAAGTATCGACCTGCCTACAAGACTAAATAATACAGTGGGGCGAAGTATTAAACTAATTACAAGATTACAAATAATACAGTGGGGTGAAGTATCGGCCTAACCACAAGACTCCAAATAATACAGTGGGTGAAGTATCGGCCTAACTATAAGACTTCAAATAATACAGTGGGTGAAGTATCGGCCTGACTACAAAACTCCAAAAGATACAGTGGGGCGAAATATCAGCCTAACGACAAAACTCAAAACCATACAGCGTGCAAGGTAACAGCCTAACGAAAAGACTCCAATCGACGAAGTTGGGCCAGGTATCTGCCAAATGAAAAGTCCAGAAACCTTACAGTGGGGCGAAGTATCGGTCAAACTACAAGACTACAAATAATACAGTTGGGTTTGAAGTTTCGGACTAACCACAAGGCTCCAAATTACACAATGGAGCGAAGTATCTGCCTAACGTGATTTTAAGTAATTTTGCATCGTTATGGTATATGCCCTTGGTTAGATTCGTTTTTAGTTAACGGAAACTTGAAAATGCTATACATAGTTTTTAGATCAGGTCTACTAATTTATTTGTACTTACTTTTCCTCTGCAGTTTCTAGCTCATCATGCTGCATCTTTAAGGATTAGCTCTTCACACGCCATTGTTAATCTTGTCTCCATTTTCCAAATTTCAAAATTTCATTTTCATTATCAGAAAAGCAAAGTAATATAATTTGGCTTTGTTCTGAGATTAATAAATGTGTAATTAATTCGTAACATGTCATCGGTATAAGATGACCTTCCTTCACGTTTGTAACCGGATGTCCGCGGTATTAGGCTATCTGTCTTCATGTTTGTACCCGGATATTTCAAGATTCTTGCGTTTGTCAAAAATGTATATGTACAAATACAACTCTGCATATGAATTTTTAAAGTAATTTAGAAAACGTACTAAAATGTTTTGAGTATCCAAACCGCTCACACAGGATTCGTGTAGCAAACTAAGCCTTTACTAATTTAAAGCATGATTTCATTTGACGCATGATAAATGCTTTTCACAAACATTAGCATACCTAAGTAATATGTTGTGTATCCCGGAGCAAACACCAGACTTGACTTATCCTTCCCAGAAGATCGCGTAAGATAAACCGGTGGAAATGATAACATAATATCACAAGACTACCATTTAATCCCCGCCATAGTCGGTAAATAAACATGTGAACACTGTCCCAGAACGACAATCTGCTTTGTCTCCTAAAGTTAACCTAGTTCAGGTAACCCTCTAGTATTTTATACCAAACGACACTGAGCTTTACAGGCTAACTGGCATGAATGAGTTATTTATATTTAACTGGTATTGTGTGTTTGACTTTTGTTCTTAATTGAGGTTATAGATTTGGCCAACCTGACTATTCTGATCTTTTTGTCATATTTCTATGTTATCAATATGTTGTTTACTGCTATGTAAGTTCCCGGACTAACCTTATTTACAATCTTAAAAGTTTCTGGAAGCCAACTTCTGATCTACGTCCTGGTCATATGCTATGTCGTACGTTGTTACATATGGTTGTGTTTACAAAGTTATTCGTTTCTCCTCTAAGTTCAGTTGTTCGAAATATTTACTGTTGTGTTCAGATATAATTAGAGAGGAATCATTTTTTAAATTAATAATTGTACAAAGTGATTACAAGTGCTCAGTGACATTGACATTTTGGACCAAAGTACTATTTTGGGATTATTGTGAATTCATTCAAAGACATTCTGGATTATTACATTGTTATAGATCGAGTTTGTTGTTACCTCTCTCTCTCTCTCTCTCTCTCTCTCTCTCTCTCTCTCTCTCTCTCTCTCTCTCTCTCTCGATATATATATATATATATATATATATATATATATATATATATATATATATATATATATATATATATATGCAAAACTATTGATACACCAGAACATTGAAGTATATTAGAGTCCATTCAGAATATTCTGTTCTTTTGGACTTGTGATAGAAGATGTATTATTTAGGATTGAATTCATAATACCGTGACTTTTTAAATGTTCAATTTGTAACCTAGAGAAATAAATTTATTTGTTAATTTTACTAGACATGTTGGTTTCGCTTCTTTTTCTTACTTTAGCGTAAGACCAATAGCAAGAGATACACAAGTAAATTTCTGATTTGGTTGAAACAAGCGCAATTAAAGGTGATTTGCCTTGTTGTTTGGGTGTATATTTCTCGTCAATGAGAATAACGTTTCTTTACTAAGAATAAAGCACAGCTGGCAAACTGACCTAGCTTAGTTGATCTCTTGAAGTTTCTTTAGTTAACATTGGAATCAATAAAATCTCCCAATGCGTGGCTAATATTGTAAAATGATTGAACATAATATCTCTAATATGATTCTCAAACAGTAAGGAACAGTTCCATCTCTTTGTGACACGCATATAAAGATGAAGTTGCCAAATCTTGGAACGTAATTAAAATCAATATCTATCTCACAAAATCCATTACAAAATGCTTATTACACTTGATTTGGTGATATAAATTTAATCTATAGCAATGGCACTTGTATCTTTATTTTGTCCAAAATAAAATACGGTATTGTTGGAATTATGCGCAGTCATTTTGGAGAACCGATGGGAACAGTGTTATGACTGGCAAGATAATGCAAACTCTTTAGTGAAAACCCATGTCAGTACATGCACTGTCTCAAGTCGAGTAGCAATCACAAGAGATTTTCAACACACAAGTTTTGTCATGTTGGTGTTATATGTACTGCATAGAGCAAATTGCATAGAGGAAGAAGTTGAAATTCCAATGTAAAACAACACCAATCAAGATATGCAAGACAGCCACCATGATAGTCTTGTTGGAGAACATATCAGTATCATTTTCATTGAAACCCAATATATGCTATAAGATATGATTTATTAAAAATTCAGGAAAATATGACTACTCGTCTTGAATGTGTAGTGATACAGGTATTATTACGATGGATGGCATGGACGCCACATTTGATGGCATGGACGCCACATTTGAAGGACAGAAGGGTACAATAATAATTTATCACCATCTTTATACAGAATACATTTTTCTTAGTAATATTCATTTGACCATTCGTGGAGTAGTATGCTACACAATTCCCACGCTGGTTGACGTCGGATGGGCAGTCTCGAATTATGTTCAACAGAACTTAAGAATAAAACTGCGCTGAATGGTTTATGATTTATCAGCAGTGTTATTATTATTATTATTATTATTATTATTATTATTATTATTATTATTATTATTATTATTATTATTATTATTATTTGCAGTGCGTGCTCAAACATTAATGGCGTCATCATCAGTAAGGTGCAGAGCCTGCATGCAGTCAACGGGGAAACTTTATCAGTGGACAGTTGTTTTCAATGTGTGACATGGTCTGTAGAGCTCCAAAGCAACAGGAAGAGTCAGTGGCCTGGCCTTATCGGACAAGGTTGACTGCACAACGGCCCTGTCCTGTCCTGTCCGAAAGCGGTTAAGCCTTATCTACAGATGACGTGGAAGGTTAAAGCCAGGAGGGCAAACCGATGGCTCAGCTACGATGGATTAGTTTACAACATCAGTTGAAGACCACTCGACACTCCATATCGAAATAGCTGTCATATCCTCTGATTACAAATCTAACTAGATTGGACGCATCGAGGTCAAGTGGACTGCTGGATGTAAGGTGATGTCATGTACGGTGGAAGTTTATCACTGGCATAGACTGTAGTAAACACGTTTTGTGGTTACTTCCTGGTGACGCAGACGAGGAGGCGGAATGTTGATGAGTACATGCAGCCATGGTAAAGGAGAAGGACGTAATATTCCAGAGATTATGCGCATTGTTGTGTTGAGCTGGACGTCAGTTTCCTTGGTGTGAGATGATCGTGACCAGACAGGAACGCAATATTCGGCTGTCGAGTAAGAGAGGGACAGAACTGATGTCTTGAGTGTCTGGGCATTAGCTCCTCATCTTGAGCCAACCAGTTTGCGGAGTAGGTTCTTTCGATTGCTAAGTTTCGCTGCAGGTTTCTTCAGGTGGTTGTAGAGTGTCAGTGGATGTATGGTGGTGTCTGGTCGTGTTTTCTTTGCTTCCCACTGAGGAGGATGAAAAGCTCACGATTTGCATTTGCATTGTTAAGGTGGAAGACGCTTGAGACTCTTTCTTGTGCTTGGCTGCAAACGCGATTTTTGAAAAAGTGTGTCATATCCTTCAGGTCCTTGTTCAGTACCCCCCGAAGCTCAATAAATTAGAAGGAACAGCACTGCTAAAGGACGGTGGATCGAGTACTATGCAAAACGCTTTTTCTGGTTTTCGACTAGTGGATCTAAACGGCACTTATCTGAATTATTATATTTGTATAGACTTTTCTATAAATGACTTCTTACAGGAATGAGCAAAAAATACATTGCTGACCTGTGACCATCTGAAAACCTGAAAAAGAATTCTAGCGAGTGTTACCATATTACTACAAATAAACAAAATTTAGAAACATTTATTTTAAGCACATTCGATTTTCTAATTGAAAAGGGTTAGTTTGATATGCCGATAAATTCTAGGTTATATAGCAAATGTAGTGTAACGACACATTCAGTGTATGGTTTGTCAGCTTCAGTCCCTGATGTTCCAGCACCTTGCTGTCACGCGTTATCATAAGGTAAATAACATGTTTTCCATTAACGAAAACAGTATCAGTATGTTTACCGAAATCTGCAAATATTTCCTGTAAATGTCACAAGTAAAATGCTTGTATCTGTTTGGTTGAGAACCGCACTATTATCCAGTTTAGTCAAGAATAAAGTTATTTTTTAAACTTTACCGGATTCGTTGACGTTTTTGACGTTTTAAGACAGTATCGAACACCAGATTGATGGGAATATATATATATATATATATATATATATATATATATATATATATATATATATATATATATATATATATATAGTATTAAGGAGTATCAATAATAATGATATACCAGCAGGCTTCGTTTCCTTTTAATGAAAAATTTATACAGCGAATGGCATATCATTGATGCACCGTACAAACTGTACATATTTTTTATTTATACCACATACGTTTTCATTTTACATGGAAGATTAACCTGACGGTCATAAATAGTGCACTGTAGGGGAGTGAAATCTTCACATCCCATTGCACATATGTTCACTAAAAAAGAAGCTCTATAGTGATTTTTAATTTCGTGTACATTTCATTCATAAACATTGCTTTATGTTTCCTTTAATAATATTAAATGAAATGAAAACAAAAAAGATACTAGTCAACATTAGTTTTGGTTTTAGTGATGTACATGCCAACATTGAATTTGCAGCGTTCGCCGTCATAGACAGTAACAATCCGACCATTTAGATCTATAAGGAGATTACAAATCGAGCAGGAAACATCAAAATAATGAAGGAACAAGAGGTAATGAAACAATTTAACCCTAACTGCATTTCGATGATATCGCTTCTGTCAATATTTCCCTATTCCTACTGACTGTCAGTGCCACTTTCAATAATTCTCCTACGTTTCTTCTGTGTTGGCCCTGATTGAAAAGTAGCTTGTTGCAAGAAGTTGTCTCAGTTAGGGATCTCGTTCACATTTTTCATAACAAACATTTTTTTGTATGGTGATATTTGATCCGTAGAATGGTTTGCTTATGATCTGATTATGTTGAATATTGCACGTTTGGGAACTTGATATACTACAGGCTTTGCAGTTTGAAATTTCTTTCTTGTGGGGTTTGGGGATGACAGCATCATTACTTGGGTGGCCGGTATTGCTCAGATAATTGGAGTAAGTCTCTTGCTGTTTGTCACTTAAGTATTTTAATAGCTGTTTATAGACTGTACATTTATGTGGCCTGAAATTTGCATAATATCAGCTAGAGGATGTTTTTTTCTCTTAACTTCTGAATTAGGTACTTTCGGCTGCTCATGTTTGTTAATTTCTTTCTTTCTGTAATATCTGCTTTTTCTTTCATTTATTTTCATCATACATCCAAGTTTGTTATTTCCAATGATTTATTTCCTAAACCATTTTGGGTTTGTAGTGGAGATTGGCATAGTGTTGGGTGCAATATAGAAAGGAACTTCAGGCTGACAAATGTCTGCTGGTCTTAGCTCTGCATACCGTTTGTAGATAGCAAGTGGATCTCTGTCTGTCTGTCTGTCTGTCTGTCTCTCTCTCTGTCTCTCTCTCTCTCTCTCTCTCTCTCTCTCTCTCTCTCTCTCTCTCTCTCTCTCTCTCTCTCTCTCTCTCTCTCTCTCTCTCTCTCTGTTATTTTATCTTAGGATTAATATCACTGACGTTCTTGACATTGTCACCGGTTCTTGGTTTTGTTTGCCTTTCATTGTGTTCAAGATAATCCAAGCCATTCACATCTTACTTTAGTACAACACATCACCACTCATTCCGATTGTAATGTTCAGTCACTCCCTTCAGACAAAATGCACATATTTGTTAAACCACAATGTGTTAACAATGGCGTCCAGTGTTTCCATTTCCATTAGTTTTTGTTATACAAAACATCTATTTATCTGTCTGTGATTGGTTGACTCCGAATGGGTTTATTTCCTTTTCCTTTAGATTTTAAATCTATCTGCTTAGCACGAAGAGCCTTCCTTGTTAATACAAAATTTGTGTTATTTTCTCTCATGATTGAACTTGCATAGTTCTTGATTTTAAGGTGGCGATCAATGGAGCTTATGATGCTTCTTAAGCTGTTCGGTTCAAACTCAGATCCATCTTTTTTCCTAACACCGAGTATAAAACCAGCGAGATGCTGATCGAATTCAGATGGGTGTATTTCATGTAAAAGAAAGTTTTGTTTTTACTGCAAGAATGCTGACATTTTACTGCAAGAATGCTGACACTAGCCTTATATCTTAGTCTCTATTTTTAATATGTTTGCATTCAGCTTACTTTCTATAAATTTCAGTATATCATCAGGTTCATGGTGTACAAATCATTTATAAATGTCTCAGCCATGTCATTATGAAACTCTTCAATTAACTCACAGATTAGTAGGTTAAATGTTGCTTTATCATGTTGCTCCATATCATGGATGTCATTGTTTCCATTCTTCTTGAGTGTTCCACTGTGTTCGACTTTTGGAAGAGGGAAAGACTGGAATCAGCTGTGTTGATAGAGATGAGAGCAGATGACACAAGGTGAAACTAAATAATATTTTTCCTGGATTGAGTATAATTGATGTTCATTGTTTTTTTAAAAAAAATATTTTTTGTAAAATATTTTGCATGAAAATCATTGTCTTGTTCTTTTTCTCTATTTTTAAATGTAATATGCCAAGGAATTCTTATCCATGTTTAGAGAGTATAAAGTTATAAAAACATAATCCTTATGCGTGTTCAGACGCCTTTGGCAAATCACAATTTGATATACCAATAATATTGGTAGATCAAGTTGCTTTATAGCAACATTTCAAATGCATGCTATTTGTAATGTGTGTGTATATATATATATATATATATATATATATATATATATATATATAGTTAAGTATTGTTTCGTTTAAAGTACACAACGAAAGATTGAAGACAAGCTTTGTAAATTTTAACGTAAATATAAAAGAATAATACCTTGTAAGAATATTATCTCAGCAGATCAGATTACAAATCATTAGAGACTGAGGACGTGGTAAGCATATCAGATTACAAATTATGACTGCATGAGGACTCAATCAGCAAATCAGATTACAAATCATGACAGACTCAGGACTCAATAAGCGAAGCAGGTTACAGTTTATGATGACAGTCTAACAACTCAAAAAGCAGAGCCGATTACAAATGATGACAGTCTGAGAACTCAACAAGCAGATCGGATTATAAATCATGACAGTCTGTGGACTCAACAAGCAGATCAAATACATGTAAGCAGTTCTTTTAAGTGTCATCTATTATAATGCTAATCTACACTGTACATGAAGCACGCATGTCTTCAAAATATATCACATAAATGCACACATTTTGCTTTACATGGGTGAGACACACCAATTCACATTTAGTTCTCATCAATCTGCTGCAGATTACTATCAAAAATGCACAAACAAACAAATCCAGTGGAAGCGCAAAAAACTAAAGACGACGGTAGGGCAGGGTTAAGGGATATAATTCCATTTTCCTTGTGACTAATCCAGTATCTGTCTCAGATCAGCCTGCTGCATAAATTCACTTATATAATGTTTCACGACAATTTTGTGGGTTCATTTTGAAGGGATTGGATGTTAAACATGACAGGGTAATTATCATAATACGAATGACAAATATACTTTATAGATTTTGTAGGTCTCTCTTGGCTCTCCTTGCTGTGCATGTAAAAATATATGGATAGACAATGATTTCGTTATTACAGGACAAAGCATTCGCCTGATATCACGTTGAAGTGCCAGTATAATGTTAGAACTAAAAGCAAGATAATGACATTTAAATTGGAGGTTGATGGCTTATACCATTATATAATCGGTAACGGAAGTTGATGAAGAATACAAATCATCACTGTTATTAGTTTAGAGTGATTATTCCTGTAGAGATTTAGTGCCATTTTCTACCAAGGTTTTTTACTGCAGCTTACAATATTTTCTAATGGAGATAAAAAACAGTACATGTAAAATACATTTCGTGATATCTTTATATAGCGTTTGACAAAATGTAATTTTATTAGTATGGGGAAAGGTTCACAATACAGACAGAACTCAGCGGGCATTGGCAATGATTTTCCGAATTTCGGACAAAAAATTGGTGCAAGGAATTGGTACCACGCACTTTTTTATTTTTTCGTCTATTAGTCAATATTGTAATGATTTATTTAATAATTCCAAATGTTAAATACGTATGTGTGGAAACGACTCCTCTTTTAAAGATCTTTCAAAGCTTTTAACGTGAACGTCAGAAACTTTCAGAATGAGCTAATTAATTAGTTGGAACTGTTATTTATTTTATGTACAAAACATAATTTGGGGGGTTTCCATGGTCGACTGTACACATGATATTGAATCCTATGGTGAATGTTTGATTCGTACACTATGTTCGTCGTCTGAGATTAACCTTAACTTATAATGGATCTTTGCCAGATCATATTTGTTATAGTATTCAATCAGTACTAGATCGTATTGCGCACTATTAAAATGAATCACCTTTATTTATAAGAAATAAATATGATTTTTTTAAATTTTAGTTTAAATTTCTTCATTTTCAAGACATGGGACCCAGCGTGAATTCATGTTACAGCATTTATACATTTCACTTTAGAAAGGATTACCTCTTCCAACTGAGCCATGAAAGCCATCAACGACCCCCCTGTATATCATGCTGATTTCTTGCAAGCAGATTTATGCAGCTACAGATGATTCTTTGTCTTTGCTCAGTTCATACTGAAGTTTTCATGAATTAATATTGTCACAATGTGAAAAAAGACCTGGTCAGTAAAATTTTATGAAATATACGCTGGTTGCAAGTCTTCTCTCGATCTGAAAACTGACAGCTTCATTTATAGATCACATGTACAGAAATGCACTTTAAAACTAACTATAGTACACATACTAATTAAACAGTATCGTGATGGAAATGAAACAAAATGTTAACCGTTAAGCTTATATATATATATATATATATATATATATATATATATATATCTCTATATATATATATATATATATATATATATATATCACATACATTAAAAACATGGCATTTAAAATTTGAAGTGCTGGTACAAAGCAAATTAATATAATGATATTATTGCTTATATCAAAATGTGATCTCCGAATGGCGAAATTATACTCATATAAACATGTTAGTGACCGTCTGCAGTTGATTCTAGATCCATGATGAATTTCCACATATTAATGATTAGTGACATGAAAATAACGATAAAATGTATTAATAATCCTAGTTTTCTAAATGAATTTAATATGATACACATTTTCATCGTAATCTTTACTGATTTATGTTGTCCCTCACATCTCATGCATAACGGACAAAAATACGCAGAAATGTGGAAAAAGAAAAGAAATTTTGGTTTGATTAAAATCTTGAAATAGAAACTACATTAAGAAATCTACAAGAATATGGTTCTTCTTAACGACATGTGTGCACTGTCCTTGGGGTTTATCTACAGTATTGATCAATGATACAAAGTTACAACCATGTTGACATTGTAAAGTCCTCGCGTACGTAGTTTACTTAATGTTTTGTTCTGTTGTTTTTCTTAAACATACTTTATTGACCTATAAATCGATTATTGTTAATTATACATGAAAATGTGCCCAGGTGTCTCTCTCTCTCTCTCTCTCTCTCTCTCTCTCTCTCTCTCTCTCTCTCTCTCTCTCTCTCTCTCTCTCTCTCTCTCTCTCTCTCTCTCTCTCTCTCTCTCTCTCTCTCTCTCTCAACCATCGTAGCAAGATACGGGTTAAATCTATGAAATGACGAATGTAAAGGATATTCTTTTGCGTCGTGGGGGCGTCATTCCCATGATATCTCTGGACTTATGATAAGTCAAAAAGACCAAAGGATGAGAGAGAGAGAGAGAGAGAGAGAGAGAGAGAGAGAGAGAGAGAGAGAGAGAGAGAGAGAGAGAGAGAGAGAGAGAGTGTGTGTTACGTATATGTAATTAATTTGTGTGTTAGTTTTAAAAATCTTTTTATTTTAATTTGTTGCCTTAAATTTTATTGCAAAGATTGATTTCAAGGGATTCGATATTTGTTCAGTAAATTATTTTTGTATAGAAATCAGATTATTACATTATGATTATTTTAGCTGACCATAGTTCAGACACTTGGTAAACACTGAATTAAGCGATTGGTCAATATCAAGGTCATACGTCTGGCGTGATGTTTGTGTTATCAACGGTTCCTTATTATTCGTTATTAAATAATACTGTCTTGCCGTAGGTGTCAATGTCTTGTAGTAAGTGCTCATGTAACCCATCAGAAGCGTCAAAATGACGTTTTAGTGAGATTTAATACTAAATGTCAGTTTTCTAACTCGGTCATAAAATAATACCTTGACAGTTCAGAGGGTTTTTTTGTTGCTGCTAGATGAGTTTGTTTTTGACTTTTTCCACTCTTCTGTATTAATAATTAATTTTCTGGGAAACGTTTACAATTATTGCTCTTTATCAAATTCTTAGACAAAGTCATTTAGTGAAAATTATTCAGAGTTCTAAAGCCGGAATATTCTTTCGTCATTCATAAGATTCAACGTGGAACTTGTGACAATTCTTTCGTGACACACAAACTTCAACGTGGAACTTTTGACACATCAATGACTGCATTCATTTGCGTTATCGTCCGCCATCTTGGAACTTCGCCGGGATTCTAACTTTGATTCATTTAGTACATTTTATTAATAGGACTTATATTTTTCAATTCCGGGATTTATTTTTGGATAATATTCACAAACTAAATCAGTCCTTTTCATACTTTTACTGTGTTTTATAAGGAAATAAATAACTTTTGTTAAAATTTGCAAAGCTGTTGACGTCACACTATTCTTTGCTACTTTGACTGAGCCGATATTTGTAACAAGAGACAAAGAAAGAGACAGAGGGAGTGAGTATATGGACCGTTGTACTGTTTCTAAGGTAAAATAATGACTTAGAGCAACAGTAAATGCATTAAAATATTTTGATAACCTCTTGTTGGTTCGTCATTTCGCTTAGTTTCTATTCCACATTACTTTCCATATGCCGGTAGGTAAACTGCTTAGCGTTGATGTGAATGGCGTAGCTAACCAGGTGTTTATAGTGCTTTACTTCTATTATTTGATCAATATTTTTCATGTTTAAATCATTAGTGTCTATCATATTGATTTAATCAATGTGAAGAAAAATAGAAAAAAAAAGAAAATAATACAATCAACTTATCAATATGAAAAGGTGATTTGAAAGTTGTCACAAAATGCATAGAACTACATTTTGCAGCAGATACGATCGGGGATGAGATGAGTTCATTCACTAGGTCAATAAATCTTAACTCCGTTCAAAGGGCAAATTAAATGGCTTTTGTGAGAAAATTAGGCAACATGAAAATATATTTCCAGGTAATTTTTACTCCACTGATTGTTTACATCGGTTCCAAATACCCCTTTAGCACATCTTTGTCAATATTCATTTGGGCTTCGGATATTGATCTTTTTCCTGCAGGTCTGCAAGAAGTTACATGCTGTAATGTATAAGTACTTTACTCAGAAGTTTAAATATGTGATTAGATTTTTTCCAAGAAAGTTAGTTCATGCTGTCTGATTCTCATGAAATGCAATACCAAAACATTTAATAAATAAATAGATTATACAAAAAAAATTAATTATGCAGACAGCTTTCATGTAAATTGTATCTATACAGGACGCTTGTCAATCATCGGTGCTTGCAAGAGCAAAATTAGTTATCCGATAGCCAAGGATAGTATGTTGTTCTTGTTCTTTTCTTTATCCAACAAAACCAATTACAACATTGCGATATTATATATTGATTGCTGTAAGAAATTACTGAAAACACAATATTGATTATTATATGAATTCGGCCAAATTCCTAGTGATAACGGCGGTCCTATTGATAACGGCCTTGGTCATACTGATAACGGTCGAGGTCATATATACAATGGCCAAAGTCCTATATATAACGGCCCAAGGTCCTAGGTAGAACAGTCAAGGTCCTAGTGATAATGGTCAAGGTCATATTGAGAATGGTCAAGGTCAAACGATAAAGGTGTTTAATGCTATGTTTCAAGAGGAAGTTGATGATATAAAAGTTGTTGGAAATGAATGCCTGGTGAGTGACACATTAAATTAAGTGGGCTTAATGGGTTCTTTTTTTCTTTCCATACAAGCGGAACTAAACTGTTTGCATTGGTTAATTGGTTAGGGTCGTTGTGGATAAGTAAATTGCTTGTGTCAGAAAATTAGCAGGACTAGGAAATCAACAAAGCAACTCTCTCTCTCTCTCTCTCTCTCTCTCTCTCTCTCTCTCTCTCTCTCTCTCTCTCTCTCTCTCTCTCTCTCTCTCTCTCTCTCTCTCTCTCTCGTTTATCCCTAATTAACACGTATTGGTACCACAATTGATAGTCAGAGTGACCATCGTTCTCTAAATGTATCACCTTCTATGTTACAAATACTTCTTAGATATAATTTTCTATATCTTAGCATCACTACAAGATTCACTTCAAAAAGTAGAAAGAAGTTCATAAATCAGGTTACTTGTTGTTGACTGAATCGTAAGATATCGCTTTGCATCTGAGGCATTGCTCCTATATAAAACTTGAATATTCTAAGGAAGGGAAAAATTGATAATGTATTAAAAATACATAGGGGTCCTCTGAGATCTGGCAATAAAACAGAAGACACATTATATGGTTAAACAGCATCTGTTACATAATCATAAATTTATTTTTACCCTACATTGTTATTCAATAGAACTGCCTCCCTCAGCTTCTGTTGTATCATATCTACCGAAAATAAAGCACACAACTATCATCCTACTTAACTGTTTTCCTATTCACAGATAGCTACACCCTAGATATAAGTTAAAGTAATAATATATTTAGTCTAAACCAAGCGATCGACTCATAACTCAAAGATGTTTGCTTTTGATTTACGAATACTGAGGGTGTTATCCATAAAGATGCAGTACTTAAAACAGATTTATTCCCTCCAGGAGATTAGTACTACTTTCATTTTAAAGTAGAATGAATATAACATTTTCAATACATTTTATTTGGTAAATGACGTAGAGACAGATTCCCTATTAAATAAATTCATTTTACTGCGTAAATTTACTACTATTTCAGCTTGAAAGTGATTCATTTTGTGGAGTGGGTTGAATGCTATTTCTCCACTTTCTTTCTGTTACAAACATTTAGATACCTACTACAAACTCTATTGCAAATACATTGCGATCATATTTGCTGTGTATAGTTGCCATCCGTTCATCGAAATATGAACAACGAAATGATTAGATTTTCAATATATTTTTCTCTCTCGTATCTTTTTAGAAATCATTTGGAATGCAGTTGGTTGGGGCATCAATCGATGACTGTATCGGTATCTATATTCAGTATTTAAATTTTTTGTGATGATTTGTTCGCTTTGAATGAGCTCGCAAGAAGGTTTGAACTCTCAAATCTCTAAGTTACAGCTTAGGTCATATCTCCTTTTTCCTAAATTGTAACCAATTTGCTACACGACTGGCTAAGGTTACTCTTGAAATGACTATTACATGAATACACTTTTACAGTAACGGATATATGGCTTGTTCTGGAATGATATCTTACATCTAACCAAAGCCTCCATCAAAACTGTCTTAGATCTTTCAAACGACTATCGTAGTAATTGACTATTACTGTTACTACTATAACTCCTCCTCCTCCTCTTCCTCTTCCTCCTCCTCTTCCTCCTCCTACTACTACTACTACTGCTACTACTACTACTACTACAACTACTACTACTACTAATAATAATAATAATAATAATATAATAATAATAATAATAATAATAATAATAATAATAATAATAATAATAATAATAATAATAATAATAATAATAATAATAATAATAATTAAAAGAGGATAACACATTTTTATATTAAAGACTCATTTTGCTTCGAGGTCCTCAACATATTTCATGTTATTCTATAGTACAATTACACAGATTTAAATTGGATTGATGCATTCGTTCACATACATACTGATACATATTCTCATTATACCTGGACAACTGGTAAAAATATGTAGTGGGAGACACTATTATACCATTTCGTTAATGTTTTAAAAGAAGCAAGGGAATTTTATTCACGTATCGGTATGTGTTGGGCGCCTCAAAGGTTGGTGTATTTGCACTTAAAGAGTTTTGAAATGAATGGTTCTCGGCTTTGGAATCTGTTGTTCATTATTTAGTGGTAAAATGGGCTCACTATTTGATAATCTTAGTTTGGTTAGGTTAGATATATAATCTAGAGACAGGGCGTTTTGAGATTTATAAGGAGTGATATTTTACAAATATAGAATGCGTTTTTTGCATCGGAAGCCATTGTAGACGTGGGGAGAAATCATTAGCTAGAGTCGAACTAGAAAACTGAGAATTTATTCGCGCTGCATTCTTATGGAGTTTATCAATCCTGGATAGATTATATTGATTTATACATGCTTTTTTTGCCAAGTGATTTACTGTGCAAGTTACATATCATGAAAGAGGTCAATACGGCGACTTTTGGGTTGAAATGTTTAGAAGTTCCTTTTCACAGACGTAAACTTTTGACAAGAATTTAATGTCATTACCTTGACTAAACAACTCCTTGCCTGCTTTAGCGTGTCACTGAGAACTCTACATATTTGCTCAGCTGTTTTCTTTTTTACGCTGTAAATTCAAACCAATTATTTTCTGAAAGTGAACCAAAGTCAGACTTTAATCTGCAAATTAGATATAGTGAAATACTCAATTAGACTGAGACTGAAGTGAATCTTGCTAGTAGAGACACGATGTGTTATATCATATATGCTATTTTACCTTTGATCAAACTATATTAACAACGTTAGGAAATATGATGCTATCTTTAGATCTGGCAGAAAACACAGGAGCAACATTAAAAAGCAACATAAAGATTGGGCTTATGTAAAAGAATAGTTCTTAACTGTTTTGATATAAAATCATATGAAATGATGCCATAAATTGAACCTGAATTAAGTTTAACCCAAAACACACATACATGCAGAGAAAGCGCAATAAATCAACACAATATGCGAACAATAAGAACCATTCCCATTGAGACGATATACCCCCCCCCAAATAGCTCAGAGAAATCGGTGCTAGCAAAACCTCTAAGAAAACGATTTACAATCGCAAAATTCAAAGGCCATGGTACAGATGTAACATTGTCGCAGACACAATAAAAATGATATCGGAAGAGCTGTTTCGTATGTCGATTCCCTTCGGGAAACGGGATCTCTTTTAGAGGGTCTTTGGGGAAATATCGATTAAAGAATTAACATTCCCAAGAACATGAGAAAAGGGTCATTTTTTCTACAAGAAACATACAAATGCAAATAATATATTACCATCAGAAACAACAATCCTGCAATTTCAATATGTATATACAATATGAGAAAAATTATATAATACCAAAAATCAAATTGTTAAAAGTGTAAATAAATACTGACACTTATTATGTGGTGTTATGGGACAAGTGCTTGTGCACAGTAACAAAGAATAAAGTGAAAGCCAACAAGCGTTGTATATTTTAAGAAAACATTTTTTTCTAGACAACAATGTAAAAATTGGTAAAAAGGACTTACAGTCTATGAATATAATCCAAAATTTGATCCTAAGAATGAAAACACAAGTCCTATCACTAAATAGCTCTATAGGAATCCAGGTTCGAGTCCCGAAGACGTACAAATATGAAAGGCGATGACGTCAGATGTGTTCCAGTATAAGAATAACAACAACTCCTCACTTGAATCCCAGTCTTTGTTTCCGAATAATTCCAGAATACATTTCCTTGAATATCTTTCAGAAGTTTATAAAAAGTAAACTTTTCCAGTTTCCAGGCGAATAAATTATTAAATCCAAAAAATCAGGCAAAGAACAAACAATCTGATAACAAATAAAATTATGCACCTTGTTCCTTCAAGGAGTTGGAATGACTCTGTCTGAAAAAATATATGAAATGCGTATTTAAAACCCCAGATTAAATTTCAAGTCTCTCGAGATTGGTTATGTGGTCTCTTAATACACTAATTCTGGCACGTCTGCCAGAGGCACCTCTCTTAAGAACCAATCATAATAAATATTATTTACACAGTGATCAGGAAATAATGCATGCACTTATATATTGTCCAATCATTTTAACTTTCTGTTGACACTGGTACTAGGGTAAGACGGACTAAATGATAATTCTCACGTAATATATCTTCGTCTTGAATAAACAAACTTTGTTATAAAAATTTATATCTTTACTGAAAAAGAATCCGGACTCTAAGAAATATATTTATTGCAATTAAATACAATGAAACAAAAATGAAAATAAAATAATTTTAAACCTTACACACAACCAATTCAATCACATATACGTAACAGTGGTTTTATTCAAAGAATGAATAATAGAAGGGTTACGAAAGGTGAATGATCAAGAAGTTAAACAAAAACTGCTTTCCATTAAAAATGCATTGCAATATTGATATACGTGCCAAATATTTACTTTATTTACCAAGACAATATTTAACCTTGACAGGTTACGGATATTGTACACTTGGAAGTCTCTTAGATAAAGTACCTACAGTTAATACATATTTTTTCGTTATAGTAGTAGCATACATAATCAGAATGTAATAAAGTATTTATCGATGAAGTGAAAAAATATAAAAAGGAATTATCAAACAAAACATAAAATTGAAACATAAATTATTTTAAGGCAAAATACAAAAAAAGAAAAAGACATTGCGGTGGATAACACAACAGGTCAAAGGTATTTCGATATTAAAAATACATGGAGTGAACATAAGTATTGTACTCAAGGGAGAATGTAGCAAAAAAAGATATTGCTCTATCTTTCAAGAGAGAACTTGTAATGTTAAAACTATACCTATTAACCAATATGCCATAATCACTGAAAAAATCCCTATAACCAATGCCACTATTACTAGTGAAATTATCTGCACAAATTCACCCAAATAACAGAATTTAAAAGAAAGAGGATGAAATAAATGTAAAACCGCTTATAAACTAACTATAATTCATTAATGCCTCTACCCTTCTCTAACTTCCTTAAAATTCTCTTAGGAACATATCAGAATATTCACACAAACTCACAAATATATTTATATACTTGCAAACACTAGAGACTAAGATATGGTATAAGTTTTATTTGTGAATGACAATGACACACACACTTAAAATTGTATTATGATCTTGCAATGATTTAATGGCATATATTGTATATGTCTGAGAGATATTTGTGGCCCTGATAAAAGTCGTGAACATAATTTTTGGGATGATTTTTTTATTGTAAAAGGGGGTGGCTCAGTTAGAGACTAGAACAAAACTTTGACGTATAAGGCAATCAAACAAATAAAATGTCATTTTACTTAATACAGAAAGCAAACTAGTCCATATGGCCAAAAAACAGTCGTGACAAAATGACCCACATTGCTAACACGGTGTAAGTACACCACGTATCTTTCTACCAAGAAGAATGCTTGCTTTACATATATTAACACAGGGCTTTGTTTTGTCACTTGTACTGTTGTACGCATAAGCTGAATTGACCTATCAATGATGCCTTGTATATAGCCCGAAATATCTTAACCACGTTTTGGAAAAACTATATAATCTATCTCGAACTGCACTGATTGCCATGAATGTGGCGTCTTATTTTTCACCGCCTTAAATGGGTATCTCTTGTATAACTTCGTTACTCAATAGTGGATGTAGTAGACACTTTAGCTTCAATACTTGTCAAATCTATATTATTTCCAATTAATCGTAAACAATACCTATTAATTCTTAGGTTGTCACGATTACTGCAGTAATTATCACTCATTTTTTTGTCCAATAGATTTCTTAAACATAAAGACTGTCATTTAATGACCAATTTCGACGATAGATATGAAGAAAATAAGAAAAGCAAACTAGTAGGACGTTAAAAGAAATTTTTTTTTGGGGGGGGGTAAATTTCTCCAATACAGACAGCATTTCATTTTTAAAAATTAAGCCCTAATCCATCATATCATGCAAATGTTGCCATGAAACAGAAATAGATACGAAGGTCTTTTTCTGTGAAATAAAAGTGGCCTACAGTTTTGTACGTCTGTTACGTTACAGCTTGATTTAAGTGGACTTTTTCTTTTTCATATAGTCTTCCCTCTCCCGTTGCTTAGCTTTTTTGGGGTATTACGCATCAGCTGAACACACACACACACACACACAAATTATATATATATATATATATATATATATATATATATATATATATATATATATATATATATATATATATATATATATATATATATAGCTACTGTGATCGGTTATTGGTTAACAGCCTAATTGATAATATAAAATACATAATATAATAGAATCATACAAAATGATTTGCTCAGCAACAATGCTTTTATTTACTGATTTCAAGTAAAGAGCGGAAGTTAAATATTATATTTAAATGTTTCGTATAGGCGAATTCTGAAATGAAGATATATGAAGCACACTTCAAATATCAATACACTTAAAGTATTGATGCATTACTACTTTGTGTTAAAAAATACGGTTAGCGTTGAACGATAGATATGGTTCATAATCTCAATCTCTCGTGTTTACATCTATAAAAAAACATTGTTGTTAATTGGTTCATTTTTTATTTTAATAAACGAAAGAAGGCCTCTGGTGTGTACAACTTTGGTAACCATGTTACAACGTTGTGATGCTAGATATATATTGCATGCGCTGCTTTGAATGATTAAGTGGGATAATAAACATTGTATTGGTTTGTTATGCCTAAGAAAATATCAATATAATATTGAAGCTCAAAACCATCGTGTCTGATCATTTTCTGCAAGCATATTAACTGTCTTCAAAGACAAAATATAACTCTTCTCCTTGTAGTTGAAAGGTGACTAATTAACATTTTCATATAGATCACTTGGTTTATGGTATAAATAGCCACTGAGAAAGCAGCCTTGAATAACTTGTAGACAAAGTTGGTGCATTTAAAAATCATCTTATAATTCGTTTGGAAGCTGCTAATTTTCTTGTGAGATTCTATTTTCATTCATAATGATTAAATAAATAAAAGAGGCTCTTAGGCCTGAAACATGTAAGTCTTATATCCAGAATGTAGATCACTACAAACATTGAATGGCTGTCGTACCGAGTAATGAAAGAGCGGTCATTCGCGTTCATCGAAACGAAGAAGAGAATATTCTAAGCCATATGCATTAAGCATTTGCATTAATTTATAATTGATTAATGCAACAGTATGATTTACTTACCATTGATAATGACTATAACATTGGTGACATCCTCCGTCTCTCTATGTTGGTCGGTTTGTCTGTTAGTTTTTACGGTAAATGGACATGATGGCTAATCAACCAACAGAAGCAAGGGATTTTACTATAAGATTTTTTTATCGACCATCTCTCTCACTAAGAGATAGAGTGAAATAGAAAGGGACAGAGACAGAGGAAAATACTGGAGGAATTGAAGTAAAACTGACATGCTGACTGATTAACATACGCATGCTGAGAGAAAGGAAGAGGAAGTACCACCTTCAGCCATAAAAACAATATGTTTTAGAACAATTTTTTTGTAAAAGAGAACAAAGCATACAATTGATATAAGTTAGTATATGCCAAGTAATTTACCTATCAACCAACTGGTCTCCACATATATACCAATCATTTGTATCGTGTAACACCGTTGAAAAATCTCTAGAAAAATTGCGCACATATTATTATAAGCACTCAGGTTATTTGGTGTAAGTTTAAATTATATCTTTATCCAGCTAAAACTCATTTAGTGGCATGAGAGTGGCAAAAAGGAAAGCAAGGAGGCTTGAAATAACGCCGATTTGCATGTTTAATTCATTACAGAACGGGATTTTAATTTTATCTAGTTATTGTTTATCTTATATATTAATAATTGAAATTCATCTAGAAAGTATAATGTTAACATTCTACTGGACGCAACATAGTTAAATGCAGTTTTATAATCCATAAAACTAACCCAAAATATGTTTAAATTCATTACTCTACTTTTTGAATGTTTATGAAATTTTTAAATTCTGAAGTAATTTCGTACACCCTTCTTTACTTACATGTGATTTACCTATTCTTCAGATCTACCAACATTGCTACTTATTGCATTAATAATTTAAACATTTGGCACCAATACTTCCTGACCTGATAATGATTTGCTTTACTCTGTGGTATCGATTATCTTTGAGGAGAGAAAGCTTATGAATATAACATACTTTTATTATCAGATTGACGTTTTAAATCACAATATGGATAGCTTCGCTTTTACTTTTCACTGCATTTGCTTAATATATTTGTTCATAATGCCAGCTTCTCTGTAACAAAATAAATGCTTTTCTATGCAAAAGAAAATGACAAAGATTACACAAGAGTATGAAAACACAAAGTCAAAATCTTAAATATGAAATTTAAAGCTGATGCATCGTACTGAAGGTAAAAGTCTTTACACGATTGTTTACTTAATACAATTGTAAAAGGCGGATTTATTAGAAGTGGATCTTCAAATACGCAAGCGTTTATTATGATATTTATTTTGTTTTTGAATTATTGCTCTGATAACCAGGTACAAAGTGATCTGTATCGAAGCGTTTGAAAGTTCAAAGATAAAAACAGATTTGAGTTTAATTAAAATCCGTTAGTCATTTGTACATATAAACATATAGGTTTAAAATAATACAAAATTGTGAACAACTTTGATTCAGAAAATATATTGAACATAACTACACATTTAAGACAAATGTCAGCCAATGACTTCAACAGCAACTTTAGTTTTAAATAATAATTTATCTTTTTGAATAGAAATCGATAATATTAGTAAAATATAAATATTACAATATACACATATATAGCTTAAAGCCCATATATATTTGCTACAGTAACATTTATTGATCAGTATTTTGTATTGGTTAGTTTTCAACTAAATACAAAAGTATGCCAATTTACTCTGGTTATACAGCCTTTGAATATCTACTTTGCTATTGTACAAATTGTGTTACAGCAGGTTAAAGAACCTACTACTGTGAAATAAGATTTTGAAGCCAAGGGGAAAACACATACGTATTTCTACAGAAGAAAATATTGAACGTGACAACTTCAGGGATGATGAGAAATTAATGACTTTGTTATGCCATTGGGATTAAGAAACTACCAGCTTCATGGGGATAAATGATGTACTTTAGACCAGTGTGGATTAGGAAAAAAGAAATAATCGTTTACAACTCATGGCAATAAATATTGAAGTCTGAACAGTGATCTCAATATTTCAAAATATAAAGGGTATCTAAGTTTGTGAACAGATATAGGGAATGGTTCACGAGTGATGTGGCAAACATTGTATTGTCGAGAGTGGCGAAGTGAAAATACAAAATGTTTCTCCTTCACGAGTGAAATTTTGGCCTATATCCACTTTAAGAAAAACGTAAATTTCTTTTTTATATATTTTGTTTCATTTAAGAAACCTTCAATTTGCATGGATTGTTTTCTCCATTCTGTGCCAAGGCGATTAACAGCCGCATCACTATGCCCATAAAAGCAGTTACATGTACGAAAATTACAATAATTTTAGGACAGACGCCATAGCAAATTTAGCTTTAGTACAACTAAAGCTTCATGATTTGCATTTTGTTAAATAAACATTTTTTTCAAACTAAACTGAAGATATTTTAATATTGCGTTATCGTATTTCATGCAGATTCATACAGTGAATATTAATGGTGTTGTATACTGAAGAAAGCCTATAGATTAGTTTCATCCGGCAGATTTCACAGAGTGCAACATCTATGAACAAAAGATTTAATTATAGTTAGTTTACATGTAAGGATTTTCGTTATTTATTTTCTTAAGCTTTGTTCATATATATATATATATATATATATATATATATATATATAGATATATATATATATATATATATATATATATATATATATATATATATATATATAAAGATAACTTGGATAGAACATTTAAAAGCGATTTATGTGAAACGTTGATTGAAAATATCACAAAAGAACTTAAGAAAATAACTAATGTTATCAAACAAAGCTGTACGAGCCTTACCAGAATACATTCGTTATGTTCTAAGATTGTTTTGTGACAGCAGCCGGTTGCTGCGGTACATATTGTGTTGTTAATTATGCCATATATATGTCTTATATTTTCTTTAATCACGGGAGCATCACATAAACATTATCAGTAAAAGTTAATCCAACCCATACCTTCGAGTTATCATGATACTTCAATTAAATAAAATAATGGGGGAAAACAAATGCATTATGGTGGTCCAGAACAGCACCATTATGGTCCAGAGCTCTAATAGAGAATAAATTGGCACATTTGAATTCATTTCATTAGTTCATTAGCATACAATATTTACATGTTTAAAAATACATATCACAACTATTTAGCGGCTATACAATATTGTAATTAATTTGTCTAAAAGTGATAATTTATTTCTTATCTTAAACACTTCATAAAACATTAGAAGTGAACATATTATTTTCTTATTACTAGAAAAGTAACAAGTGAATGTACTTGTGCGTGCATGGTTTATTCCTGAAGTACTTTCAAATTAGGTGAAGCACAAGCTGGTTATGGACAGGACACTCTAAAATAAAATTGCATTTATCTTCAATATCATAATATCAGATCAAATAATATCTTTCACTTCTATCGATTCTGTTGTATTAATATCTCGAAGAATTAATTCCCATTGTGTCAAAGCTGATCGATGCTTATGGTCACATAAATATTTTTGAAATAATGTTAGAATATGATGTAGGTTTATATATACACCGTTTGTTAGAATTTTATAATTGATTCTTCTACTTTGATAAAAACATTTTAACCCCTTATTTAAAAGCTGGAATAATCCATATTTGCAGAATCAGGGAACGTCGACTCTTCCTCAGAATCCAAGCTCTTTATGTCTCTTTTAGAAGCATAACCCATGATACTATTATTTGATTCACGGACTCCTGTCACTTCAATGTATCAGTTTATGAATAACGATAAATTCATACTGCATTATCTGATATTCATCCTATTTAATCCAACATTTTTGTCCGTCTTTATATTATTTATTTATCTGCTTCATGTGTTCCTTTTTATCATCTTTGAAGTGGCTTCATGTGTTCTTTATTCTGTTTGACATGTGTTATTTGTAAGTTTATTTTAAATTTACACTAGATTGCCAATATTTCTAAAAATAAATATTTTCAGGTTTATAAAAAAAAGCACTTTTACCTTCATCTTTCTATTAAATTATGACCCAAGTTAATTCCTTGATAACTTTTTTTATTCAATCATCATAATTTTTTATAATTAGTTCTACGCTATTATATGATTCACGGTCATAATTCAGCTCCCATAGTAAACCTATGCAAACACCATGATATTAAAAATTCAATAAATTAAAATTTCTGAGGAAACATGATCAAACCTATATTTATCAATACAGATGAAACCTGGATGCCAGCTTCTGTGTAGAGGAAAGGATGTCAGCCGCAGCAATTTCTAAACCTCATTGTGTTTGAACCATATGCCTTCAAATCCGCACCATAGTCAGGTGCTAATTTTAGTAACGCGTGTTCCAAACCCAAGACCGTTAAATGACTGGAATCCCATCAATAAAACAAACTGTTTCTATTTATTTTCACTAACAACTAGAATAAGCTCTCATAAGATCTTTTTCCTAAATCATAACTTACATTATTAACCAATCCTGGCCAGACAAACCCATATATACTCTATTAAATGTTCACTGATTTCCAGTTTATTTCCCATTTTTCCATAACATTAGTACCGTGTGTCCTCTATCCACTCTTGATTTTCTTGACAGCTCTAGGAATAGTAGTTTAATACATATGTAAGCAATGTGCATAGCTCTGCTTGTCAAAGATTACATTAGAGAATATTAAATTATAGTGCAAATTCGTTTTCAACTAAAGATACTTGATGCATTTCAGGTAACATTTATATATATATATATATATATATATATATATATATATATATATATATATATATATATATATATATATATATATATATGAACTTTAAGAAAATCAGAAAAACATTTTTAATAAAGATGTCTAATAAGAGTCCTCTTTTTTAGTATCACCATTCTCTCTCTCTCTCTCTCTCTCTCTCTCTCTCTCTCTCTCTCTCTCTCTCTCTCTCATTTATGAGTGAAATATTCTACCAGCTTTGTCATATTATGTAATTAATTGGTTAAAGGTCAAGGTGACATGTATTATTACATTAAAAGTTTAAATGAAAACGATTACATAAAATTTCTCCCAGAAGACACATAATTTAAAACTAAAGTAAGGTAGACCTAAGTCGATTAAACTGTAAACTATGAAGTTTCAAAACAAATAATGAAAGAGCTATAGATGCATTATGTTTCGAAACACAACTAGGAAATATCATATTGCTTACTATAATTACTCTATAAATGGTAAATTGTATACATTATATATATCAATCGCTTAAATATGAACCATTGTGCAAAATACTCCATCTAACATAGTTCTACATCCTGATCCTCCACCACCTTCTTGAAGACCGTTGATATATCTAAATATATTTAATATCCCATTGACAGTGATTGTGATTTAGAAAAGAAATTACTTTTCTGTGTTATCCACAAATATAATCATATGGTTGCAATTATAGTAATGTTAATAACACATGCATCTGTGGGGTCACTGTATTGCTGTAGCTGTCTTAGGACACACGGTACTAGTTCAATTCCTATAGTATAACTATGCAAACACCATGATGTTAAAATGTCAATAACTTATAAGTGCCCATGATCGAACCAATATTTATCTGTTTAGATGAAACATGGATGTCAGCTTCTGTGTAGAGGAAAGGATGTGAGTTGCGGCAATTTCTAAACCTCATTGTGTTTGAACCATGTGCTTTCAAATCCACACCAAAGAGTCAGGTGCTAATTTTAGTTGTTGTTGTTGGGCTGAACGCCATTTCTCAGCACACGATAGGCTA
The DNA here is from genome assembly GCA_016746295.1 of Potamilus streckersoni. Classification (NCBI taxonomy): domain Eukaryota; kingdom Metazoa; phylum Mollusca; class Bivalvia; order Unionida; family Unionidae; genus Potamilus; species Potamilus streckersoni. The sequence goes on along the minus strand of JAEAOA010001729.1, from coordinate 159,135 downwards.
TTAATGGCGACCAGTATTAATGGTGGAGGAAGAAACCGGGAAATCACCGGAAAGAACCACCGACCCACGAGAAGCTACTGGCAAGCTTTCCCACATATCCACATTCGCCGGATCCTAGACTCGAACTCACGCAGACAGAGGTAAGATGGCAGTGATCTGTAACGGACAGCGCTTTAGACCACTGGGCCACTCGGGGCCCCCGCTAATTTTAGTAATGAGTGTTCCAAACTCAAGACTGTTAAAAACATTAAAATCCATCAATAATAAAACAATGTCCTGTTACTTTTCACTTACAACTATGATAAGCTCTCCAAAGATTCTTTTTCTTAAAACATAACTTACATTTTATGTAATCCTGGCCAGCTAAACCCCTATATACTCTATTAAATGTTCGCCTATGTCCAGGCTGGTTTCCATTTGTCCATGCCATTTGTACCGTGTGTCCTCTAGTCTCATTTAATTCGATTTAGCTGGTAAGTACCATTCACTATGTACTATACAATCTTTGTATTCGACCGCTTCCTAAAAAGGCGACATAATGCTCGTAAATAACATATATGGATAATCTCAATATCACTTACATTGTAACCATTGCAGACAGTGCATCAAATTAATTGATTAAGCTGCAAGACTATTTGTAGCAATTTCTGTTAGTGCTGCAAGCAGGTCCCAAACAAAATAATGTCTAACTGATACTGATATCAAAATACCTAGAGGTCTAATAGTCCATTGATAGACTTTCATACAGACTTTCTTTGAACTACCACAGCCCAAGCCTATAATGTTTTTGATCTAGAGTGATGAAATTAATCTAATCTTTTTTCTAATGTTTTACAAAATATCAGATTTATAAATTTAAATACATTAAGCAATTTTTCAACTATTCAAAACGGTCATACAATGTATATTCAGTAAACAACCGTACTGTTTTCCTTATTCCGTTCGACGAAGAAAGTCTCCAGCAATTATAGTCGTCTAACTATATACGAATGGGTATAAAAGAATTTAAATGAAATTATGTACAGAAAAAGTTTTTTCCTACCTATTCAGATAATTTCGGCAAAGAGATACCGTTTTTGCCTGTATTATTTTATTTCGCAACATCAGTTTTATCAAGGGATAAAGAGGGTTCTGTAATATCAAAGAGCAGAGAAATGGTAAATATCAAATGTGTTTCAACCTTGGATCTGATCGGCTAAATATGGAAATGGTGTTTATCTTGCCCATAGTCCTTACATAATCATTTCATATGTAACCTCCAAATGTTTAGAATAAGCTCGACATTTTTCATTTAAAAATGTTTGATGACATATTTCTGACAAGATAATATCAATAAGGTTTTTGAATCAAATTTATTTAAGTAGGGTCGCACATAGTCAAAATGTCCATATTTTCAATCTTTATATCGACCTATTCCGACCATGCTAAATTTCCCATAGGCCGAGACTTCTTTATCTCCAATTCTTCTAGTAGGAGTTGCCATTGCCGAAAGTGTTCTTATTATTATATCTAAGTGCGTATTGTTACGACCATCATCAATCGAATCTCTGATTCTTGCAAACTGGCTCGACACTTTTGTCTAAACCTTTTCTTCAGTTTGTGCAGTTTCTCGACTGCAGACGAGCAAAAAAGGTTTAAACAATCAATGCTTAAAGCAGCAATTCTCTGAACCACTTTTTAAATTTACTTGCCATTAGGACACTCATCTCCGATTCAACTCGACGAAATTGCCTTTTGTATACCATGAGATTCCAAGTTTACTTTCATGTATGCCTAGAATCTTATTTTCAGAATGTTTAAGAATTGTGAATAAATAACTGATTATTTTATTATTTACTGAATCAGTAATAAGTAGTAATTGCATTGATGTTCATTGACACTTGCCGCCAGTTACTAATGTATTGGTGCTCAAAATATAAATTGTGTCTTGTCGACTTATAAGCGTAGGTATAAATGCTAAAGCTGTATAATTTGTGGCAAGTCTTAGATAAATAGGAACTGAGGGGTACAGACTCCATTCAGATTTCCCATGTTTATGTTCTCTGTGCTGACAATAAAATCCTTAGCTAACTGTTCAGTCCTTAGAAGACTGTTAATATGGTCTCTTTCATTTATATTTTATTGTTTTAAGTCACATGCATAATGTTTAATTACACTTACATGATTGTAGTGTATGTCTTATGCTTAATCCATTTAGTTTCGTAAATATTCCTGGTTGCACATTACGCTAGTAAAGGTGTCGAAAATTGAGAATCTTTAAGAGATATAGACTTAGTAGAAAATTTAAAAAGGTAAAAACAAATAAAAGAAAATAAATTCATTTTTGGCGCCAAAGGTTCTAAATGACAACTTTCATTAAATGTTCCACAAAAAATAAAATCTTTTCCTAACTTGCAAAAGCAACTTGCGGTACCGCAACGCTTTAGGTTTATCATTACACGCAGTTTCAATTGATTTAACATCGATTTCCACAATTAATATTCTCCCAAGCACAGTTCAATTTGACAAGCCTCAGTTGAGTAAAACAAGTTTTCGAGATTAAATCATAATTTTGGTTTTATTTTGTTAGCACTTTTGACACGCTATATCCTTCAATGTAGACTTTATGGACACGCTGAGGCTGGCATGGACAGGTATCAAAATCTTGATCCATAGATTACTAGACCAATACTAAATCAACTTAGCTACCATGTTTTCTTCATTACAACGCTGATAGATAAAATCCTTGTCTTTGTAATAGTAGAAAAAGTAAAAAACAACATAAGAATGGTCGATGATGCCCAGTTCCATATTACATTTATTCATTATATTGAAACAAATGTTATTTTAAAATGTTAGAATCGCTGTTGACTTACTATATTGTCTTATATGTCCATATTTACAAGAGGTCCAAATATTTTATAATGCCTCCTAAAAATATAAAAACAAAAGATTCAAATTTGTATTTAAAATCCTTAGGTCCTACACATTTACCAGCATCAAACCATTATTTGTGCAAGGTAATTAAGCCAAACTGTCTGTATATATTGGTACAATGATAAAATAAAACTGTTAACATCATATTTAGGAATCTCGACAAAACTCAGGTATCATCCCAAAATATTTTATAGGAAGTTTTCCTAGAAATATTGTGTTACGAGAAAAAAAAATTATGACGATAATGAAATCTTGGTGTAATTTATAAAGTTGTGTAGCCAACTCGAGACTCTTCCGCTCACATAATGTCATGTATTTGTTGTCATGGCTTATTGGTCCTGGGGCTCTTGCCTTTCTGCCAAATCCCGCCTTCTTCGATTTATTTTTTTTTTACAATTTAGCGCTTGGATTGACGGCTAAACTGGGACATCTCAAAGGGAGACTAAAATCCACTTGGCCTTAAAATGCATTTCTTTGCCTGTTTGTATAGACTCCAATGAGCAAGGCTTATAGTCTGAACCATTCGATTTGCGAAAAATATGAACATTTCTCCTAAATTAATGTTTTGATAATAAGAACAGTATTTGCAATACTGCATTGCATGTCTCAAGTTTGTTGTGGAAGATGCGGATATCACGTTCAGCCGTTTGCTTGGTTGAAAGTTTCATTTGTACTTTACATCGTCAGCTTTGTTATCTTAAGTTTATTCTAGACTAAACTATTTGCTTAGTTCATTAACAGAAAATCTAATACATCAAAAGCTCCGGCATCTGCTAAATTAGAGTACATTGTTTGTTACAAACTGAAATAGTTACCAAACACACGATACTATTTTAGACGCACTTGTCGTGTAGTGTGAAGCAGTGCAGTTTTGAAAAATACTGCACGATTCTTACTAGACGAAAAACACAATTATATTTAGAATTAGCAATATAGCTATGGAAGGCTAGAGATTGTTTTAGTCTCGATTCTTGATCAAAAAACTTAGTTTGGTCGACAAAAACATAAATTGTGTCATATACAATGAGAAAAGTAGAGTTTCACATAAAATGAAAGTTTCAGAACGCAGATAAGACCAATACTTTGAGCATCAGGGCGCAATATTATTGGAATTATTTATCTGCTAAACAGATTACTGAAATTGTAGATTAATTGTAAAGATTTTAAAACTGTATTGAAACTCATCTACGCTCAGCTTCTAACATCATGTCTCAAGACTGAAACCACAATGTATGTGACGCCTCACAAAACATAGGATGTGCAGAGACTTAGCCAAAAGAAAACAAATGGAAATGTTGACACATAGTTATGTTACACTGGAGTAGGGTATTTTGCATACATGTTGCATAAGACCGGATAAGGATGGACGAAACATTTGTCTACTATTTGTATGTTATGCATCAGGTACTTTATGCCTTTGGATTGCATTTTTCTTTACTGGAATAAATAATACATTAACCTGATTTCACAGAATAATCATCATCAGAGATAAAATGATTACTCTGAATAAAATTGAACAGTTGAACGCATTTGTAGTTGTTTAATGGCCTGTGCATGGACATGAATGGAAATCGCCTCACTGTCTCTATCAATAATTCATTAATTGTAAAAATGATATTTTGCTAAGATATGTTCAATCAATAATTAAGTATTAAGCGGAACGATGCTTTCTTGTTGTTTTTTTAAATATAAACATAGACACTTAGATGTATGTTTGAGTTCATTAATATCGCCTGCGAAAATAACACTCAGGTCATGCACCTCTGTACACTACATGTGGAAACCAAAGCTAGATTAATTTATAATGTCAAATGAGTATTGGTCTCTTACTTTGTTCTATTTCAGACCTATTTATAAGTAATGTGCTATCTCCTTCTAGAGAAATAAATATGAATTCGGTGTTTGTTAAAGCAAATTATTTTAAATGCTGTTGATTTTGGCAGGATATTTCATTTTTCTATGTGAATCAAGGTGAGAATTCACTAGGATATTTATGACGTATCCAAACACTATAAAAAAAAACTGCAAGAACTCGAGTTGCGTAGTTTTGTACGTTGAACCTGTTAGAGCTCAAAAGCGTCTTTTAGACCAAAGCAATAAAAGTGTTTTAACCCAACCAATCCAAAAGAGTCAGTTTTATCTTTCACTAATAAATATTAGTCAGACTTACATAAGGCTAAGGCAATTCGTTACTCAACTGATCTTTCAGTTCGATAAATATTTTCCCACAAAAGTCAAACAAATCATCACCAATATCGACCAACATTTACACGTAATTGGAATATTCATGGGTCAAAAACCAATAATGTATTCATAACAAATATAGATTAATCTAGATTTGGTTTCCACGTGCAATGCACAGAAGTGCATTACTTGTTATTTCCGCAGGCGATATTAAATGAACTCAAACATACATCTAAGTGTCTAAGTTTATATTGCAAAAATGAAACAAGAAAGTATCGTTCCTCTTAGCACTTAATCATATGTTGATTCAACATATCTGAGCAAAATATCATTTTTACAATTAATGAATTATTGATAGAGTAAGGCGCTTTCCATTCATGTCAATGCACAGGCTATTAAACAAACACAACTGCATTCAACAGTTCAGTTTCAATAAAAAATAATTATTCTATCTTTGATGATGTTTATTCAATGAAATCAGGCTAATGCATTATTTATTCCAGTAAATAAAAATGCAGATAAAAAGGTATAAAATACGTGTTCTACAGAATACAGATACCACACAAATGTTTTGTCCACTCCTATTTGGTCCTATGTATGCAAAATACCATACCCCAGTGTAAGATAATTGAGTGTCAACGTTTTCATTGGGTTCCTTTTTGCTACGTCTCTGTACATCCAATGTTTTTGAGACGTCACTTATATTGCGGTTTCAGACTTGAGACAAGTGGTTCGAAGCTGAACGTAAATTAGTTTCAATAGTTTTATCAAATTTTACAATTAAAATATACAAATAAATGACCGTACACAGTACAAGGACAAAGGTGAAAGTCTCACAATAATTTTATATGATCAAAATAATGACTTGTTTTGCTCAATAGCAAAAATATTATATATTGACCCAAATAGTCAAAATTGACATATTGTATTCATATAGTAAAATGATGAATTTACTGCAGATATACAAAAGAATATCTGTACACTCCCAAAACACTGGGTATAATAACACCCAAAAAAGTATCCCACGGCCTAAAGTTTACACACATGGAGAAACATAAAACACTCCAGTCAATATTATACTTGGAAAAATATACACATCTTCAAATGGAGACGATGAACCAAGAGCTACACGGCAAATAATATTTCTTTTCAAATTTGTTTGTTTTTTTAAATATTTGTTCAAAACTTTTGTGTATTAGATGTAAATTGCGTGTATTACTTTAATAGCTATTGGAAGATGTGTTTGCATCACACTTTGTTATAGGTTTCTGCATTTACATATTCCTCGCCAGCATCCGTCGATAATGTTGTCCAGTATAATATGATAGATCTAGAGGAACTAGAAAGACAATTTTTCCTGTTAATGTGGTTAATTTGAACCACGAGGATCAAGAATCCAGCAGTGAGGAGAAAGCCATTAAAAATGAATCTGACGAAGTAGTCAAGGAAAATACACGACAAAGTTCAGATTAAGGACAGTGGGTGTGTAATTAAAGAGCGATACCGATGCAGAGAAAATTATATTGTGAAATGCCATTGTTTCTACATGCTATACATGAGAAAAATACTATAAGATAAAAATGAAGTAGTGCTCTATTGCCGAGCTGATAAATATACTGTCTTGCCTAGTTCTTAAATCCCGTTAGAGGCATATGGTAGTTTGTTTATCATAGTTGATGTCGTTGTTCTATACTAATACCACGTATCAATATGCCTTATCTATCCACTATAAAGATGCTGATATTATTCATAATGAAGGATCATGCAACTTATTAATTATTATAAGGCGAATGTTATTGGAGAGAATACAGGATTTCGTTCTATTGCCTGTGCTTTCATGCATATATTTTTACATTTATTGGTTTCAGTTTACTAAATGATTGAAACAAATATTAGCATATGAATTCTGACAATGTGTGTGTTTGTGTGTGTGTGTGTGTGTGTGTGTGTGTGTGTGTGCAGAAGACATCACTCCTTGACCCTCAGAGGATTGAGGATATACGTTCAGTGAGATAATTGTGTTATATTATTATGATATTACCGAACGTTAATTGTCATGTAATTATATTAATTTGGATAATATTATATTGAAAGAAAATTAACAGAAGAATATTTCACATTTTCAGTATCATATGAACTCCCTCGATTTAAATAGATAGACATGCGAATAATAAAAATATTGAATGCAGCTGTCAAAACGTTTTAAGTATTAAATAAACAACCATCACTTCAGGCCATGATAGAAGTTTAAATGAGAAATTGCAAATGGCACTATTTATGTAGCCATTTTGCCTATTATCTTACATTTAGTGCAACGGCACTTTAACGTCATGACATTGCATTGTGATCGTGGTATAAATCCATTCATGTGCCTGTGGATAAATACTGACATAATATGGTGCTAAATATTATATTATTATGACTCCAGACGGTGCTCCATCAGAGAATACAAAAACTAAATATCGAAATTTTATATCATAAGACCAGTTTAGGTTTCCCGTGTGTGTGTGTGTGTGTGTGTGTGTGTGTGTGTGTGTGTGTGTGTGTTTGGTGAGGCAAAACTAGTTTGAACTTAAATTCTTGAAATGATGCAACTTAGCTTTGAACATATTTCTCATAATGTGTGTGCATGTGTTTGTAATCATTCTAACACACAAAACCTACTGACTTAAATTATTACTGAAATTATTCAAATATAAATTTAGAAATATCTTACAATATCGCCAGAAATGCAGAAATTTAATGTAATAACTTATTTGAATATTCTACGCAAATAAAATGTTGAAGAAATCATTCTTTTCTCAATAAATTGTATTCATAAAGTAATCACCATCGTAAATGATACTTCAAATCTGTTACTACAACTTTCGTGTAGAAACCAATCAAATTATCATGATCGAAACATGTGACCTTTCATAATTTTAGTGAGTGCAATTACATTACTCCGAAAAGACAAAAACAAGTCTAAAAAGACCGTTCTACCCAGTACCTGATTTAGGGATAAGCTAAACAAGCTACAGATTAGGTCTCCAAAGTCTGAACTCAGTCTGAAGGGGCCTCTCAAATTTATTTTATACCAAATATGGCCTCTATAGCTTCCCATAGCTTAGAGCTTCGCTTTGTCTAAATCCGGCACTGGTTCTACCGCTTGTTTATCTTTCCATGCGTGACCTAGGAAAATGGGAAAATGATTAAAATAATTGTTTCTTTAATGCACCTAACATAGTCATTAAAATTTTTAAAGGCACTTTCTGGTGTCTAACTTGACAAAAACTGTACATATTCTATTGTTCAAGACTAATCTAAAAGATTTCGGTTTAGCATTATTTATTTAAAATGTAAGGGTAGAAGATTTTTAAAAAAATCAGTTTTGAGTTAATCTGATTCAAATATTCAAATTATATTTTGTCCCAAAACCTACGTTATCGTCATTTTCCAAGTTCACGTCAAACGCTGTATAACGATAAATTGGGTTTTTGAAAGATTCTAATTATTTTCAAATAGAATATTATTTCGCTCGGCTTCGAAAAAATAGTAATATCAGCTTATAATAATGTAGGCATTTACCTTATCAACCTTCTTTATTACCAAAGATATGCCGTTGAATAAATGTTGCAACGCCTTAATTTCTGATTTACTGTGATTTTAGTTCTTAATATAAACGTCTGGCATGTTGTGGTTTCTAATGTCAGCAATTCAATGATGTACGTTTTCTAGTACATGAGCAATACGCCAAGAAGATTTAGTTTTGAAAGTATATTCCAGAGGATGATAATTCCATTCTGAGTTGCCAGATAAGTGAAACGACTTTACCAACAAACTCGTTTCAAAATATTTTATATCCACGTTGAACGTATGTCTATTTTTCTGTCAGTATTCAAATGAGACCTTTTGAAAAAATAGTTCCCCCATGGAAGTCAGAAGGTGATCTTCAGATATATTTGCTATTGAACTTCTGAGTCCAGATTGTTGACTAATACAAATTGTGTACCAGTTATGGGTGTATGCTGCCGTAGCTTGGTCTGTCCAATGCTTGTTTTCCGTTTCTGTAAGAAACTTGGAGTCTTTTAGATTAGGGATAATATTAAAAGTTTTGGAGATACAAACGTTCACAATGTCCATGTGCTCCAGCCATCAAAGGAAACGTTTGGAGAGCACTTAACATACCGAAAGATTTTGCTAAAACAGCCCAGTTTCCGACCTTCTAGAGGAAGGAGCTGTGAATACAGTTGTGCCTATAATTAATTGTTATGTCTACACTTATGTACTTGACGTTTGTTTGCGGGCCAGAAGTATCAGGTGCTTTATCATGGTACCAGTAAACGATCCTATATCGCTGTTCACGCGGTTGTTTTAGTGTTTTCGAATACGTTTTAACTTTGAAGTGCCGCTTAAAGACCGACTTTAAAAGAAATAGGTCCGGTTCCGTCGTCGTATTTTCGTTGAAAAGTCAAAAGTGAAGATACATTTAAAATTCAAATCAAATATTTTAGAAAATTATAATTAACTGTCTCCTTTTTTCGAACATATGCATGAATGAAACAGGGCCCATGATACATCCACCCAACCTGACGAAAATATATTACCAGTTTTTGAAACAGCTACCGGAACCGTCATTAATCTCCGTTTGGGAATTTTTCAGTTTGTTTTGACAATTGATAATATACACCTAAAACTTGAACCGTCACTACAGTAATACATATTCCCAAATTAGTTAAGGTTACCAAAGATTATAAGTACAACCGTCCCATTGCAATGACGAGCTGTCTGTGTACAACTATGAAACAAATGATATAGTATTTGGAGCCTCCAAATCTAATATCTCCTTTCCAAAGTGGCGTCAACTATATAGCCGATGTACCACAATGATATAGTTTGACCTGAAACGTTCATTCTCTTATGCTTTTCTATCAAGAAAAACATTTAGTAGATGTTTTCTTCGACTTTGACAATGCATATAAAATAACATGGAACGATGAAATAATGAATAACATGCATGATATGTGTATAAAATGTCGTCCTTGCAATTTTATATCGAACATTCTTTTAGAGAGAGAATTCAAGATACTTGTGGGTTCTGCACACCTTGATATGTGTGTGCAAGAGATAGGTATGCCCAAGCTTTATAACATTAATTACCAACTGTTTGGCTCTTGTAGCTGATTATTCCTTAAATTTGGATGGTTTCCTATTATATTATCGATAGAAACGCATGCATATAATTAAAACACAATATAAAAAAGATTCAAAATTGGGACACATTCAATGATTTCAAATTCTCAAAATCAAAATCAGTATTCATGCACTTCACTAGTTATGATGACAGTAAACTAGTTATGAAAACAATATACTCGTTATGAGGACAATATAATTGTCATGAGGACAATCTATATGTTATGAGTACAATATACTAGTTATGAAGACAATATACTAGTTATGAGGATAATATACTAGTTGAGGACAATATACTATTATGAGGACAATATACTAGTTATGATGACAATATACTAGTTATGAGGATAATATACTAGTTGAGGACAATATACTAGTTATGAGGACAATATACTAGTTATGAGGACAATATACTAGTTATGAAGACAATATACTAGTTATGAGGACAATATACTAGTTATGAGGATAATATACTAGTTGAGGACAATATACTAGTTATGAGGACAATATACTAGTTATGATGACAATATACTAGTTATGAGGTTAATATACTAGTTGAGGACAATATACTAGTTATGAGGACAATATACTTGTTTTGAGGACAATATACTCATGATCCTATAGAAGTTTTGAGGAAACAAAGATTTCAGGGGTTTTGTGTGCGACATCACCTTCAATCCACATATTAAGAAATTGAAAGCTACATGCTTGAAAGCTCTTGATTTACTAAAAGCAGAAGAGCACACTGACTGGAGTACCTATATAGAACTTACATTAGATCCAAACTGGGCTAGGTTGTGCTCTTTTATGGTTCAGATAGAAAGTCATATTTAATGATGCTTGGCGAGTCAGTTGATATTTAAAGATGCTAGCCAGATCACTATCAAGAAATTCAACTAGCTTTGAGAGCGTTAATGATATCACCAAATAAAAGACTTTTGGCTGAAAAGAGTGATCTTTTCTACCACATCATACGAAAAAGAGAAATATTATTTTTACAATATTCCCTAAACGAAAGATCCGATAGAAGCCATTAAACCATTCCTTTGCTTGTTTTCCAATGCAGATAAAAAAAACACGTTATACTAACACAATCCAAGTGCCATTCATGGCATTATAATATCTTAAAGCTTTAAAAATCCTAAATTTCATAGTTTAAAAATTCAAAAGTCGTTTGTGTCTGTAACACCTCCCTGACGTCTAAAACAACCCAAATTACTTTTTTTACACTGCATAGAGGAAAAACAAGTGAGAGAAATTCTTCCAAAACTCTTGTCTATTTGAGGAAATCATAGTACAAAACTTTACGAATGGGGCCTCCTGTCTACATAACTATTACTTCAGAACAATGTAGTCAGTACAAGAATTAGAATCAGTCATTTGTATATACACACTCATACATACTAAAAGGCGAAGATCCGCCTGAGTACCTTGCTTACAACAGATCATTCACCGTGAAACACTTCATGAAATAGTGTTTCGATCTCCAACCTACACACGATCGCTACTATAATGTTCTGTACACGATGGAACGTTTTTTTTATAGTAAATGTATCATGTATTTTACAAAACTGCTTTGATGGCCTAGTAGTTAGAGTGTTCACCTTGAATGTGGGAGGTTGCGGGTAAGAAACCCAGCCGAGTCATACCAAAAACTTTAGAAAATGGTACTAACATCTGCCTCTCTTGGCGCTCAGCATTAAAAGGATTGGTCGGCCTGATGTCAGGATAATTTGACTGGGTGGAACATCATGCTACATGTCTGCGGCATGATGTCCCATACTAGAAATCATTATAAAATTGTCACACTGCAGACATCGTAGCGATATGACTGAAAAATTGTTAAAGCTACGTTAAAAATCTAAAAAAACACATGTATTTTGAAATTATTTGAAAGATGTTAGTATTTATTCTAATCTTTATCATATAACATTTTCTTTGTAGTTATAACGGCTGGTACGCCTTAAAATCTATGTAAAATCAATCAATCAATCAGCACTTTTCCTTAAATTAGACACTTTGAAGATTGTAATATAAAATATATCTTTGTTTTTCAATATTTTCAACCCAAGAACAATAAGGAAAGAGTATGAGTGAAGATAAGCAAAATAGTTTGCTGTGTTGACCCATCCTTTTTCATTCGTCTTGCGCCCATAGCTGTATTTCTTGAATTAGTATCCTAGTTCTGAGTCTCTGAAAAGATGTTTATGAGACCAAAGAGACACATCCGACAATGGTCAGATTTCTGTATCAAAGATTGATTATCAAAATGTGCATAAAAATGATAGGGAGAACAACACTGGAAGGCTCCCAATCGATGAGCAATTAAAGGGCCTGTACAAAGTAAGGCAGTATAGAGTCTTTAATAGTGTTGGTTACAAATGCTCAAAAGGAAGTAGGATAAACACAAACTGAATTACACTAAATGCTAACTGTACATCGCAAGATGGTTCATAGAATTTTTTCACATTTTGTATTTTTCAATCCCAATATGCATAATCCTATTTTGAATTTTGCTTTTATTATTCTGAGTTTCAATGTTAAGTTGTTAAGCATGAGATGATTTGCCTTCTGAAATGTTGAAATATATTGAGAGAAAAAAATGAAGTCCCAATACCGGTGTCAATTGAAACTATTAAATACAGTAATGACTACTGTTTTAACGCTCGCTATGACTTCTTTTGTTTGATCAATTGCTTGTTACTGCTTTATGATTTTATGATTAAATTCCAATTCAGTTTGTTTTAAGGGATATTACTTTTCTGTTTACTTCAATTCCTCTGTCATGTGACATAGAAACTGATAAAAATGATGTAAAACAAATACTTGTTTTGCTATTAAAACTTTGGAAAAGTTGTGTGTGTGCCTGTGTGTCTGTGTGTGGTAATCGTTCAAAGTTAAACATAGTCCCGACTTGAAATTATATTTTTGAAGTGACACAAACATAATTTAAGAAATATCTCCAATAAATCTTACAATATTAACAGCGGTTTCCTGTTCAGCATCTCCTTCAAATAGTCAACGCAAGCAAATTAGTCAAGAAATCAATTTTTCCGTAAATTATATTCATAAAGCTATCTCCTGCGTGAATAATGTGTCAAATCATAACTACAACTTTAGTGTAGTAACCAATGAAATAATCATCAACGGTACGGATGACCTTTCGTGATTTTTAAAATATGATCACATTTTCCTGAATTGACAACACACTTATCTAAATAGAATCTTCTCCAACGCTAATATATTTGCATCTGCAATCTGCGTAAATGGGAACAATTATTAAAATAAATATGTTTTGATGTACATAAAATCTTCATCATGTAGGATCTGCTGTAATGGGAACACTTTCTAAAATAAATAATTTTCCAGATCAATATATATTCATTGTAGTTTTAAAGGCACTTTCTGGTGTTTAAGACACATTCAGATTGCATATGTTCGTTTTATCCTAAATATAGCGCTTTGCACTGGCTATTTCGAATATAAATTTTGATCAACAAATATATTAACTTGATTTAAAACTATACGTGTATTCGTATACAATTTAAATTTTTAGTTGTGTAAATTACAAAATTGAAAATTGGGAATTATCAAAGCAAGCATTCAGATTGTCTTGACTTTACTTTCAGTAAATATGTCTTACAGACAATTATGACTACAAAATCTCTTTCACTTTGCTACTAACATGGGGACGAGTCAAAACATGAATGTACATTAATGTAACACTTCAAGGATCCTGTTAATATAATAAATTACAGATTGTGTTAAAAAAAACTTAGGTATCTCAATTTGTTTATAGACTTCATACATTCTGCTAATATCCTAAATGTATCAATGTAATTTACACAACCAAATGTTTTATGTCATATTTAAAGAATACAATTTTCTTAATTTTTGTATCTTATGCAATGAGAATATACCGCGAAGATACTTTCTAATTCTATTCAACCAAACCAGGTGAAGTGGATTTAATAAGAGAAAGTGCAGTCACGTTTTCCATACGTTAGCTTCTTCACATATCTCTCATTAAATATGTGAAATAAATAACGTTTATTTCTGATCAGGTATTAAAGAACGAATCCAAGAAATATAAGCAAATGACTTAAAACAAAAATGCAATAGGTTTCTTAGATGTATCGTATAGACTTTTGTATTGTTTGCAGTAGCTTGGACAACACATTTAAGACAGAATCAAAAAATCATAAAACTGTGAAATAAAGATGTAGTTTTGATAAGTCCACTTTTGTTGGGTGGTCTGATGAGAAAGATCCAAATTTGTCCATCTTGTCTGTCCTGGGGAAAACTTCAGGCTGCACATCATGCAAATCGTGTCTGCTTTGCACGATTCTAGAGTATGCTATGTAATATAATCAAAGAAAACATATGTAATTGAATATTCATGAGCTTCAGTGTGTGGTTATTTGTATGGATATTGAAATGTAATTATGTGTGTTACACCTTCAGAGTCGCATAAAGTTTTGATTAAACGATCCTCATTCTCAGGCACATTTCTACACAGGTCTGAGTCGATTTAATGGTGACTCCTCGGGCAAGGCACTTTACTTCAATTGCCGTGGCATTATATGACTTAAAACACCAATCAACAGCGTTTGCTGGAAAGTCAATATTAACTCCAGGTCAAAAAGTACAAATATGTGGTCTCTTCCTATATTAACAAGAATGTTGTATTTTTCCATTTAGACATAATTCCCATATATATATATATATATATATATATATATATATATATATATATATATATATATATATATATATATATATATATATATATATATATATATATATATATATATATATATATATATATATATATATATATTGAGAGAGAGAGATAGAGAGAGAGAGAGATTTTCCTTTTTGAATTCAGCTCGATATAACAATTTAGATATGGTAAAGATCATCTTTACCTAGTTTGTGACTACGCGCCTCACCATAAATAATTATAATTTAAAGGTTCATTAACATTTGACGACAGAGACAATATAACATATTATTCAACAACGTTTTATGTTTGACTTTGAAAACTCGATACAGAATGTATTGAACAAACCATTGAATTATCCTAAAGGATTAAGATTTATATATTTACTTTTGTTATTTCTCATCTATTTAGAAACCTTGTGTGTGTGTGTGTGTGTGTGTGTGTGTGTGTGAGAGAGAGAGAGAGAGAGAGAGAGAGAGAGAGAGAGAGAGAGAGAGAGAGAGAGAGAGAGACTATATGAATAAACAACTCCGTGTAATTTACGGGAATCTGTTAAACATTTCATTGGTAAGAAATCAATTCGATCATCAAGCAACAACGATTTACGATCGAATACCATCATTAAATAGATGCATTCGTTCCCTAAAGCGATTTACTACTTCCTCCCTAGAGTGCATTTAACAGATTATATGGGTCAATACCAGTCTTTAAAGTGAAGGTCACGTACAAATTTGATATATTACATGACCAATTTCATGCAACAGCATTGATATGTAGTTTCTATCTAGAAACTTATCTACAATTGATTCTAGGTCTATGTGAAGAATACCCAAGAAAAACTTAAGATGTACATGAAAAAGCCAACTTGATGAAACGTAACTATACAGTCTAATAATTATGTAAAAGAAATTGAAGAAAGACAGGAACCTTTATGAAAACAAGTCTACCAGTCTCAGCAAGGTAACACAACACGCGCATAAATACCCTTTTGGTTTTAGAATGGATTCTGGACTACGCATTATAGAAAATAGTTAATATTTGACTCAAATGCGAAGTTGTAGATTTCTGCCTGCCAAAGTGTTTCTAGTCAGACCAATATCGACGAACCACCAGAAATATATTGAATTTATTACAAGGATGCAGTTTATATAACAAGATGAAGCAGTCTATTATGATGTATTATATTCTATCTATCCATCTGTCTATCAATTACGACTCTAAGGTCTTATAATAAGCCATAAAAAGACATTGAGAAGCAACATGTTTTCTAAAATTCAGCAAATAATTTATTTCCATAGAAGACAAAAAATGTTTTAAAATAACGTAGTAATATCTGGAAACAAGCGCTCATATTCAAGTAATAGCTGACTGAGTTCATTCATTGTTTTGTTGTTGTAGATGTGAAAGTTTCTGGACCAGAGTATTAATAATTTCTGAATTTTGTAAACTAGTTATACCATAGTCAATATAGTCCGATTGCATTCCAGCTCTTAAATCCTCAATATGCGAGACAGGTAAAACTAAACTGACTGCATGATTAACCTGGTTACCTCTATCAACATACTCCTTTAACATATTTTTATGGCAAAATTGTTTTTGTTTTCATCTCTCAGCAGTATTGACGACATAATTTAAAACACTTTCATCTCAATTGCATAGTGACCAAAGTACTAAGTCTGAAGAGGTTTTTGAGGTTTTGGCAGGAGAGACAGGACTCTATCACCAGTCTCAAAACTCAATTCCTTTGTATTTGTATCATGCCTGAATTTATTCTTGACTAAGTAGAGTACAGATTAGTTCTTGCAGCTTCATTGGCCTTTGACAACTTATAATTCAAATTAGAAACATAGTCGTGAAGATTAATTTCTCTTTCTTCATTTAGAAAGAAGTTTCTCTTTTAATAGATATAAATGGTCCACGGAGAAACCTAGTGAAAAGGGACCAAATCTTAAAGATTCTTGAACTTATTCCCTTACAGTAAACAACAGTAAAATGACACCTTCGTCCCAATCTTATCAAGTTTCAAAACAATATTACAGAATCACATTTTTCGACGGCTTGATGACATCTTTTTAAAGCCCATGTCTCTCAGGGCAGTAAGCAGAAGACATAGATGGCTGGACGCCTAATTCATGCATAGCTTGCTGAAAAATTTCAGGCACATAAGTTCTCTCAAGAACAGGTTTGGGAAGGTCAAATTGTATCAAAAACGTTATCGAACATTTCACTATTGTTTTAGTTTTTAGTGTTTATCAGAGAAGTTGTCTTTGTGATTCTTGTAAATAAATACATTACAGTCAACAAGTATTGGTTGCCTATCATAGTCTTAAATAAGAAACCGTCAAAGGCAAAATAGGTTGCAGATTAGCTATATAAATCTTCTGATTTGGTGTTCCTACAATTTGACAAATGTGACTAGATCTACAGTATTTTCAAACATCACTTTTAAGTATTTGGAGAATGAAAAATGATTCATGATTGTGTGATAAATTTTAATGATCTCTAAATGACCGGACAAAGTAATTTCATTGGCTAAATTAAAAATATCCTAGAACTACAATTTGATCGACCACTGACCACTCGTCACCAGAAAGGCCTCAGGGGATCTATTTCTCATAAGGACTACATTCTTAACAAAATAACAAACAGGTACTCCTTTAGATTCAGTTTCCCTAATAGCCCTATGAAACAAACGGGAGATTTCAGGATAATTTTCCCTGTTTGACAAAAGTAAATGTCGTAAGAATCACGTTTCATAAAAGAGAGAATGAGTAGTTAACAGATGATAATTTTCATCAATGCCATTTGATTGATACAAACGAGGAGCAAAAGTGACTTGTTAATAGCCTAACCAATGCATGTGTTAGCTAAAGGAACAATTTCCCGATTAACATCATTCTACTCAAGCTCTAGTAATTGCACAGACTAAGTATAAACCATGGATCAATAAGATCGACCTTCTGAACCAAACAGGTATTGTCATTTACAAGTGTATTAACCACAACCTATATAAAGCTCAGTCATACCTAGTAATAAATTGATACTTTCCATGTGTAAAGAAAACACCATTCCTACAGTCAAAAGTTACGAGACTGAATTTTATAATATGATTTTTATTTGCGAGAGAAAGATTAATAAAGCCACGTTAACTCCCTAAATATGAAAACTATCATTAGGATAAGACTTATCAGGGAAAAGCAAAGTACATCATGATAAAAGATTCTGAAAAGTTTCCGTATCACATTTTTTGCATCTTTAAGATTAGCCAAATCACCAGCGATCTAGAAACGTTGGACACGAATGGTTCATAATTCTAGATAATAATTCACACTGGGGTTTGTTTTTCCCCAAAAGGTGTTGCTTTCAATGCATGACCGTGACTGTGACCTTGACCGCTTCGAAATAAATGCACTTGTAACATGAATAGTCATGGCTTTTAGAAAGTTGTCGCACAAGAAAAAGCCCACGTAAATATTTTGTTGCCAATTTTCAAAATATGTCGCCAGAACAATTAGTGAGTATTTTTAAAAGTCCATTAATGTAATAGGCAATAAAAACTGAAACAGATGGGATAGATATTTCTTTATTAACAACAAGCAATACAGCCATAATATTAGAAAAACAATCATTACATGACTGTTTTGCCATGGTCTTTGCATCCCGCATCACCGTTAGTGTATATATATATAAATATATGACATGTTATCTGCAATAAATGCATTATCAAATATAAATTATTTACCTTTCTGACATCTATAGTCTCTCTCTCTCTCTCTCTTAAATAGAAACATGAAGTATTAAGTAAGTCTATTTTCTGTATATTATTTTTCCATAAAATAGTTTTGTAAGGAACCTTTGTTAATGATAGTTTAATACTCAAAGCCTATAATCGTACTTTGGAATGTAAGAAAAGCAACGTATAATCCGACCGTCGATTAAATCTCCTCTTTATGATTAGCTTCACAAGGTAAATCTACCCTAACCAGGAGTTAGATATTTTTTGCCTCGCTTTACATGCTTTGCTGGTAGTGAATTGATTTCTAATCCCATGAATGATCACTGAATGATATAGTTTTCCTCGACAAGCAAGCATTAAGTACCATCATTCAATTAAAAGAAAGAATGAAGAAACATATTACAAAGCATATGTGCCCACAAAAAATTAACTCCGAATAAATGTGTTATATAGTAAGCAGCGTTATATGCATATATTAGTACCAATAAAGAAATAGGGTGTGTTATAAAATGTTGGAAACAATTATCACATGTATGGTAGCTTGAGACCACGTTTGAACCTTTCACATAAATTCACTCATTTTAGGCATTGTTAGTTTTAAAGAAACGGGCATTGTTTATTTGTCATTCCATTGCTAATTATTTCACTCCCTGTAGAACAGGTGGTTTCTTTGAAGAATGTTGAAGAGGCTTGAGTCTAACCTTTAGCTAATGTGCTGTTCAGGCACAGCTGACTAGAATATGAAATGGTGGCACGTCTGGGGGTGGGGTGGACTAATGCTATCTACAGGCAGAAACGGAGTGTCCTTTGAGAATTGTACATGTATTGGACCCGAACAATCGGTGCATATCTTGTGAAAACGAAGCTGCAAAGAAACTTCCCGATCGTAGGTCCTCATCTGCCTGTTTTCCGATTCATTCTCCTAACTTGTGTTTGAAAAGATTTATTTTTTGCTTGACACTCTAAACTAACTAATTAACTAACTTTATTCAACGCCTATTTGAATTCTTTGGAAATCTTTCTTTATGTTTAAAACTTCAATACGGAAGAGATAATTTTCGATGCGACGTATTCGGATTTCTTGGAACTAATGGAATTGAAATGACTTTAGGAAATATAATTTATTCACCATGCAGTAAAGTTGATTTAATTTTTTCACTCCTGTATTTTGAGAAATATGTTATTTTTAATTATGCAAAACTTGTTTGTTTTCCTATTTCTTGTTGTGTAGTTAAGTCAACTGGAGTCGTAACGCGGGATTGATGGCGAAAGTAAAAGATCAATGAGCAAGATTAACATAAATTACTTACCCCGCCTGAATTCATGTTGACACTTCTTCAAAATATCACAGCTAGTTGTAAATGAATTGACCACTTGTGCCTTGATACGTATATCACAGAACATCTGCTTTAGGTTCGTATCATATCTCAGCCACGGACGCCCAAGCTTCCAGCTGTGAAGAAATTTTCGGGAACTTTTGACCCATTCATCATGATGTGGTGTTGCACTTGAAGCATTATTACCATCACTACATGTAGATGTTGGATATAACATCGTGTTTAGTGACTGTGTTGGCTGATGTCAAAATACTGTTAGTTTTGTTAACTTACTCTTAGGAGGAAACGAGGAATATGCAACCTCTAAATTACGTTTACCCATGATAAAGTTGCACTGTTGACAGTATATAATTCTGAATGAGATTAATTCCGTTTGTTTTGTATTAACACAGCAATAGGTACTTCAAAGGTAATCAGTTTTCTCTAAAGTTTCAAGAAAACTATTTTATTGGACATTAATAAAAAAATAAACAGAAGGATTAGCCGTCGTTCAGTTAATTGTAGCTGTTTATGTTCAGAATACAGAGGTCGGTCGATTTTAGGTATAGTCAAGTAGAATGACTGAATGTATCACATCATATAGTACTCAGACCAGATGTCAGCATAAGCAGATTATAATGTAACAGTTTACTGCAAAGATGGGTTTGTCAATGCAAACTCAGGATTTGTTTATGTAACAGATATATTCCAGTGCACCGTTTATCCAAGCTTGTTGCTTCCCTTCTTGGTCCCTTTGAATGTCTCCACTCCAAATCAATGATTGTATGTACAACTTAGACAGCCGAAAGATTGTCGCAAAAGACATGGCCAGATGGTTATTATGTCGTTAAAAAATGGAAAAATATCACAATTTGAGACATTGGCGAAACCCATGGCTATTCCTGTGTACTAGGTCTTTCATGATTATGTTGCTTATATTTAAATATGCAATTATTAGAAATAACGTGCCCTTTCTTCCTGCAATAGGTGTACGTAAGGGGAGATAAGCATTTCTTATCAGCCCTATCAAAATATTGATTTTTAAAGGTTGTACTAGATTGAGATTTGGAAGGGCTCCTATTTGACTGAAATAGTTTTTGCCAGAGGACAGCTGAGTGGAAGACGTACTGACAACAGAAAGACTGTGAGCTGAGGAATATTCATCAGCTGTACAAGCTGAATATTATAAAGTTTCGACCTTGTACAACTTGTGCTCATCAAGATAAATATTGACGTCACCAAGAGTACAAATACAGCGGCCACATGAGTACCAGAACATGTTTTTGTGTATAGACTAGCAATAAGAAGTCTGAGGCAGATAAAAGGAAAGAAGCGAGGTGTATGTTAACCATCGTCGGTTACTAAAACGACTCTGGAAACGAGTGAAAACCATACAATTTTTGTAAACATTGACAATCAATCCAAGAAATATTTTATTTTCCTAGAATCTTTAGAATACAAAGTGAAACTTTGAAAAGAATTTACAGCATTGTGAATTAAATTACAAATAGTCCTAAAAGTTATATCAAGAGTCCAAGAGTATAGAGTATTCCAAATGAATTACAGCGTCGTTCCGAATAAATTCCAATTTCGAATGTATTAATGTACTAATAGCTTGGAATAATGTCGATGTGCTAACAATCTTAATGTATCACAATGATATAATCCAAAATAGTTTTGAATGAAATCGTAATTCTACCCAGATAGTGTTTTAGTTCTAAAAGAATTAGCACTTTGTACTTCCCATGAATAATTTAAATAAATTAAATCCTCTCAACTGTACACAGCTAAAATTGATTCAGCCAGGTGTCATGTATATTTAATTTAACTGTTTGTTAGTTAGAATTGCTTTGTTTTATTACATGCTGTTGTAATGTAACATTGTATGCTGGACTTGACCTTGTCCAAAATTGACTTCATTTCTTCTTGACCTGATTGAGTTTGTTAATTTTTCGTTTTCATTTTATGTCAACAACTTAAAACTAAATTATTTTCTATGTTTATGGACTTAACATCAGGATCTTTACTAATAGAAAAAGCAAATTTGTTGATTTGGGTCAAAGTTTTGCAGTTTTCTATGTGAATTGTTCAGGTTATGGTTTTGATTTTGTAAACGTCAGGATCATACTAGGACTTGTGTCTATACTTACTGGATTATTTTGAGATTTAATTCGCAATACCGTACGCTTTTTTTCTCATTTTCACTTTGTATTCTAGGGAAAAAAATAATTTGTTAAATTGTACAAGCTTTTTTTCTTTCACTTTGCTTATTTTAGGAGCATAGACTCGCAACACAAGACTGATGATGAGATATGGAAAGAGTAATTCTGAAATAAATAATATTTATATGAAAAGCTACTAGAACATTATATATATTGTGTGTATTGTGTATAATTCATTGTGAAATTAGATCAACTGAGACATAGATTCAGCCAATATTGACGAATGAATACATATTAAATGCTCGGGCCGATTTTATTGGGATACTGACATTTCTCCGTTTAGATTAAACCTTAAACATGATACTGACTTTTATACGTGTAGATTATACATTATACATGAATTTTAGCAACATGTTTAAAAAAATACAAACACTTACGAAGAAAAAAATTGAAACAGATCAAAGACGGCATTAGGAAACGATATCCTGTCTTCTTTATTCTAGATGTCATGTAATTAATAGTAAAACTAGAATAGTTCAAGAGGATCTAAAACAATCTGGGTAAATTAATGTATTTTGCTGTGGAATTGACGTGTGTAATGTTGTCTTCTGGAAAGTTTTACTGTTTTACCTTACATCATCAATTGAATGGATAAATATGCCGATATTTTATTCCATGTTGGTTTCTTGGTTTGAAGAGAGTAGAAACCGCAATGGTGTAACCCGCACTAATGTGGAATGTACCTCAAAATAACCGCATTTGAAGAATGTTTTATCTCCCGCTTATCCATTTCCCTCTTAGTGGTTCTCTATTTTAAGAAGCATTTAAATAATGCTGGCAACAAATAAATTATACAATCGTCATTAATTTGCATCAATTTTGCACCATACGATGCATGAACAGATATTTGTAGTTACATAAACTTTTAAGAGATATGGAACTAAGGCTTCTTTTTTTGAAAGAGCTGAATATTAATATGAATTCTGTGAGTGTTAAAAGTCATTGAAACGCATTGTTATAGGCAAATTTAAAGTCACTCAAACACATGATTATAGGCAAATCGAAAGTCATTCAAATGTATAATTATATACAAATAAAAAGTGATTCCAGCCCTATCTTGAAGGCAAATCGAATGTCGTTCAAGTGCATGGTTAAACATATATATATATATATATATATATATATATATATATATATATATATATATATATATATATATATATATATATATATATATATATATATATATATATATTATATATATAATAACCTGCATATCTACCAAAAAGTCTTCCATTAGGCAATGTAAATAAACACCTAATGTAATGTAATTAATTTAGTGAATATGTTACACTTGTTTATGTATTTTCGTTGTTCAAGATGATCAATCACTTTCATTTACTTGCCTTTACAGAAAGGCGATAATGTTAATAAAGCAGATTATAGTCTCGATTAACTACATTTGTGTTTGCGTCTACATGACATAGGAGGAGCACAGATTGCTTGCTCTGTCTACGACTTCTTAACGCAAAACATTGTCTTAAAATAATTCAGCAAACGGTCTCATTTAGGATGAATTGAACAAAACAAGCAAATCTCTAATTATAATATGTTGACCTATTTATTTCTCTTGTGACTTAATGTCATTTTTTATATTGTGTAAACTTCATTGAATCTTCGATCCTTTGATACCAGTAGGACCGAAAAGGACTTTTCTACTAGAATATGGTTTCAGATCATATAACCTAAAGCACGTGCAAAGCCAAAACACCACTAAAAAATCATAAATAATTTAGCCAGGGGATACACTACGCACTTGATGATAGTAATCAAGAAAGGTTACTTTAGATGTGATCTTTAACTTGTCGAATTATGTTATCGGAGCGCTCTAGCCATTTTCCATTAAGCCATAATAAGGAAAAGTGGATATTAATACAATTTGCAGAACATATTGCGTCATTCAAGGATTAATATCCATCACCTTTAATTTCAGATCTTTTTGGTATACTATGATGATAATTATAAGTATTCTGGACAGGAAATAAATGCTTGTGAGAAAATAACCAAATTACTGGTGTTCATGCCAATATCTGAAGTCTTGTTCGGCGCCAGCTTCCTGGTAAGTTTTTGGTTGGTATCAGTCCAATTTACTTACATCGATCGCATTTCCTATCCCGTGGGCTTGTATACTGGTAAGATCTACTACCTATATTTTACCTCATCGTATACCCAGCGATGTGGTGTCTTTTTGAATTCATTGAGTTATTAAGTCTAGAGAACCATACCAATGCCTTATCAAATGTACTTTTCACTGACGTTTTTGAAATATATTAGAATATAGTAACATACAGTCTGACCTATATTGGTTAAAAACTATATGTATTGCGCGTGTATATCTAACATACTTTACCTTCGAAACGAAACCCTTTTCGGTTAAAATTGTACAGTATCATAAAGCTACATGTTTTAACTACACATTCAGAAAAATATTAAAGATGTATTGCTACCATCAAAAAAGTCTTAATGGAAAATGTTAATTAAAGTGAGAGTATAAATAATTTATTATTATTGTCAGATGTACAATAGTCTTTTTTCAAATTATAAAGATGTATTTTAAGTGTATCTAAGAGAACATTTCAGCAAAATGGAATAATGATGTGAAAGATTCTCCAAGTGGTTGTGTTTTCATTAGCGTAGCCCTCTACATACACCTCAAGCAATGTACTAACACTATATGACCTTACATTCCGTGTATGACAGACAACGTGATCGATTTCATGTTAGGTCATTCCAGTTCACTGGTCTGATATGGAGAGCATACTTTTCTTTACTATAATTGCAGCACTTATCTCTTATTCTATCCAGCATCACAGACGAAGTATTTTGATATAAGGATGTGTGTTGCCGATGAGATAGGCCGATAAATTGGCCCCACGTATACAGTAATATTAATTGGTGGTTATGGGGATGGTATCGCCTTTCCCTTAAAACCTGAAGAAAAAAGATCAGCAGACACATTGATCCGCACATAAGGTTGTTGAGCTACCGTAAGGTTGTTGAGCTACCGTCGGCTGAAGGGTTATTTTGGTGATATGTGCATAATATTTCAGATAAAATACTGTGTTTGGAGACGTGTAAGTCCACGAGGAATAGCACAAACCCCTGTCATGTGGCCATTTTGTGCTAGATGTTGCTGATATCAAATATCGGTAAGTATTTAAACTGTATGCAGGTGTATTCCGAAAAGATTTGTATCGAGCAAAATTGCAACATTTTAATTAACAGGTAACAGTAGACCTACGTATGGTCTATTTAGTACAACAAAAATTTCGTGGTTTGATTTATCGGACTATTGATGAAATCACACAACACTAAGTAGTTTGCTTACCCATTTACGGTACAAAGTTAATACTTACAATTGTGACTACCGACTACTATACATTTTATATATTATAATTTACAATGTGCAAGTATACAATCTTTGTTTATTAACATGTTTCTGAACGTTTTCTAGCTATCTTCTTCATATTTACTTAATCATTACTGAATTGTCGCTTAGGTGAGATTATTTTTTCCTCTTAGACTGTAGTCTAATGTACATCCTGTGGCCAAGTGGTCAGAGATTCTGCCTCATATGCGAGAGGTCGTGGATTCGATCCCCGGTAAAGACATTCCAAAGACTTACAAAAATGGTTAAACAGCTGCATTACATGGCGCTAAGCATTAAGAGTTTAATGTTAGGAATGGTCAACCTGGTGTCAGGATAATGTACTGGGTGGGACATCATGCTACATGTCTGTGGTATTAACGTTTTCTGGCTATCTTCTTTATATCATGCTACATGTCTGCGGTATGATGCCCCTGTGCTAGACTTCACTATTTAAACTGCCACACTGCAGACATTCTAACGATATGACTGAAAAAATGCTAAAGCTACGTTTAAAATCATACTCACAATCTAATGTACAGTAAAAAGTGTAGGTGATCATTTTAGCCCAAACAAATATAATTACCCCACAGACCCCTGACCCAAAGTGATGGTTCTAGCCCAAATATAATCCAAGACATTAACCCACCTCCAAACAAATACAATGTACCATCTTCTCGAGTAAAGAGAATTGATGGTTCTAGCCTAGAGATATCCAAACAAATATAAATTACCACCTCGGAGACTAGCAACCCCTATCTCAACAAGGCTTACATTTTTAGCTCAAATATAATCCAAGGACCTTTACTATTTGTCACTTTGAAATTTTCAGATATTATTTCTAAAGTTTAAGCCTCATGACAAATTATCAATGTTTCAACAGTTGATAGAAATATTTCATCATCAAGATAATAGTGACTAAAATTTACATTACCGCTAAGGGCTCTGAGTGGCCGAGGGGTCTAAAGCGCTGACCGTTACGGATCACTGCCATCTCACCTCCGTCTGCGTGAGTTAAGTCCACGCTCGGCTAACGTGGGTCTAAAGCGCTGACCGTTACGGATCACTGCCATCTCACCTCCGTCTGCGTGAGTTAAGTCCAGGCTCGGCTAACGTGGGTACGTGAGAAAGCCCGCCAGTAGCTTCTCAAGGGTCAGTGGTTCTTCCCGGAGTTTTCCAGGGATCTTCCTCCACCATTAATACTGAATGCCATGTATAGCCTAGCTTGTGCTGAAAAATGGTGTTAAACCCTAAAACAACGACAACAACATTACCGCTCACACACAGATGATATTCGAATAAATCTTTTATTTGCGCCTTGTCAAGAGGATATTTTTTTCGATTAAATATACTTTGACCAAACGATATCGATGTTAAGTTCAGTATATTTTGTTGACTCATTTGATCATGAATATTTTTAAATTCTGCTGATAGCTTATGTCTCAATTGTTCAAAATAATTGAAATACTCGCTGTCATCAGATCTGATAAGCGAAAGGTTTAGCTTGTCACAAACTGCGGTAAAACATTTGCCTGATATTTCATTATTAGCATCAGCTGTCAATCTAATATCATTAGATATTTTATCTTTCTATTGTAGCTATTTGTCACTGTCATGTTTTCAAACATTATCTTTATTGTTCACACAAAATTACATTCCTTAGTTGTCGAATATGATATCGAGTACAGATCTATCATCGTGACAGTACCCAAGTGCAAAGGTATCTACTTCATTTTCACAATAACGTATGTCATCAAAATTACTTAAACCGCGTTTGATAATTACATTTGTTTCGAGTTTATGACAACTTGTTCGAATAGCCATTGCTATTATAAAAACAAACGCAATCACGTTCATACATCTAATCATCAAATTTCATAAACTTTTTAACAAAATCGCGAGGCAGACGTTCTGACTTATTGGTTTTTGTATTATTATCTTGCAATACAGCGTATATTTTACTGCGTAATCCAATAACGTATTTGATGATGCTCGAGTTCATTTCATCTTTGAACTTACCAATAACCATTTTATTTGTGTAATCATCAAATTTACTGCCACAAGGGTTATCGGAAAGATCAAACAGATGTCGATTATCGTATATCTCCTGATAGACGTCATCACATTCGATTTCATGCACAGGCGGGTCGGTATCAATAAACAATAGTCTACGCGACGGCCACTGCTTTTTCACAAAATTATAATGAAAATCGTACATGCGCCAATTCAACAAATCTAACACGAAAGCTTCGATATAAATTGGCTTATTTAGTTTTAGATTTGTGTCTCTTTGTATTGCGACAAGAATTTTCATTAAAAATTATTCATGCTAACAAAGTCGTCGTAGGACATAAATTTATTTCTGCAATTGATATCATTAACTAGCTCGATAGTTACTCGTTTTCTAATAATTCCTATCGTCTAACCAAAAACTGAATTGTTCATAAGTTTAAAGAAGTTTGTTTTAAAAATCGGTTTTCGCTACAGCTCTTCTCGACGTGTTTGGGTTAATATAACCTCTCATCCACGGCGGCTGATTAAACTTTAAAACTTTTTTTCAAAACAAGACCAGCGTCTACTGCTTGTTTTGAAACTTAGTAATGCAAAATATAATTTCGCTTATCGAGTAAAATTGGTCCTAGTTGTTTTAAAGAATTTTGTCTTGGTGATGCTATCGCTTGTTGTTCTTGAGATAGCATACTATAATCTATTATCATTTATTCCGCACAGAAAGGATAATCTTTGTGTAAATTGTGCAGCAAAATAGGATAATCGAGATCAACCTGAACGAAATACGAAACATCGTCAGGTATCTTTTCCTGTCTCCGATAGAAATTGGTCAGTAGTAATCCAACGATATTCACCAAAAGGCATTGTTTCTGCTAATAATAGCCGTACAAATTACAAAAATCTAGATAAATTATATACTTCAAAGGAAGTTTAGGATTATACTCTTTCAGGTATTTGTTATTTGCACCAGAATATGTCCTTTTTATAACGCTAATACCGTCTTGGAAACCTTTCTCGATAAAATTAAACATATCAACGGCAGTCAGTAATTCTAACCTTACTTTACTAAACTTTAACTGTATATCCCATGACGGCCCGGAGGCAGAATAATTCCAACAAGGATCTAATCCACAATTGCTGTAGTTTACTCGACGAAAACTTTCAAAATCATCTGCTAGCAATAAGATATATTTTTTCAAATATTAAACATGATAACCACATGCATTTACATTTATTCCAAATATCTTATGCATATTTGTACTCGTCATCATTAATATTTTAATTTTTGAGTTGTGAATAAAATGTATCCTTGTCAGGTAAAGACGTTTCATCAAATTTACTCCAATCGTCGAGATAGTCGTTCGGAAATACTCCTCTTCTAGTCATTAGATTAAATTTATCTCCAAAACAGTCCAGTAATTTATCAAACTCGATACAACCTTTTCACAGCTTATCTTACGATGCTGACATAAACCGAAAGCTGTCAAACAAACGCAACTTACCTTAAAAAAACTAACATGCTTTACACAATTATTTGGAATGCAGTGGATTAAGTTATCAAGTTTTAAACAAGATTAAATGTCAGGATCATCAAAAGCTTCTACTATAATGTGGCTAACATATCATCCGAAGTTGTGATAAACAATTGAAATAAAATTTGGAACGAAAATTTTAAATTGCACTTATCGTGAGCCGCTCCACGATATTGCCCTGTCCAATGACAATGGTCACTTACTTCTTTATTATCATGCGAGTTAAATGCTTTTTCACAACTATGACCATAAATCGCTTGTTCGTGATTAGATTCTTGTTGATGTGTCAGTTTTGTCATTTTAGTTATTCTTTTTAAACAAATAAAATGTGTTATCAACTTAACTAATTAACTGTTTGAGAAGTTAAACAGCCAGAGTTTTATCGCGATATAATTTTAGTGGTTTGGATATACTCGAATTATTGCAGCAAACTATCTAAAACGCCACTCTGTCTGGAATATAATTTTGAGTTTTTGTACTCGATTTGTCAGGATTATTTTCTACGCCAAGGACAGGCTGAAGTAAATATTCAAAATCAGCCCATATAACAGAAGGATTTTTAAGTTTTTGATTGTAATTGACAAACTGCAATAAACTATTTTCTTTGGACGGTATTATTATTCGTTGTAGGTCACTGCAGTACTGCAGATGCTTTTATAAAGTTTCGTTGTCTGCACAATCATGCAAGCAGCGATAACAAAAGAACTTTTCATTATTTCGTTTACTATACTGTCTGCCAACTAGTTGATTAAAGTTTTTAATCCAAACGTAATAATTTCTGTAAAACAGCGAGTTTATTGTCTATTGCAAAGTTTTTTCTGAAATATATCTCTGATAGATGTTTTGTTCTATTGCGTTTCATTGTTTTCTTTTTTCGACGATTTTGTTTTTCTAGCTGAATTTACTTTTTACTGTCACATAAAACTAACTATAGATTTTTTTGATTCTACGACCTTCAGTTGCTTTATTCGTTGCGCCAGATACTGGCCCTGACGAACTTTCTATTCCTAATGTACCAAGTGCAGGCAAACTATTTTTTAATATTGTTCTAGCCATCACAGGAGGAGATTGTCCAAACTATCCGCCATGTTTTGACATTGCTGTTACTTTCGAAATAGATAGTTTAAGAACAAACAATTTTACTTCGATCGCTTTGCGATTGAGTTTATTATTTGTTGTTGCGTTAACATTAATTTAACTGCTGTTTTATTCGAAGTCTCCGGAGACATCTTTAAATAAAGATAACGGTGTTTAGCAACAGCTGCTGATAATTTTCAACTTGATCAGGCGTTAGGTATATTTCTAGAGTTCTGTGTTTGATTTTCATTATTTTATATCAAGATCGTAAGATAAGATCAAACTTGCATAGTCGTGTTTCCTTTAGTCGGGACGATTGTCCAAAATCTACCAGTGACACCTAATGCATATACGTTATACCGTTATCCTGGCAGTAGGCCAAGTTTCCAAATGACCTCAGTATCAGCAGTAAATCCGATAGCTCCTACGGAATGTTCTAATATATCAAAATAAAAGATAGGGTTCAGCGATCGAAACTCTTCTACTGATATTTTGATATCCACTGTCCGCAACCTGATAATTTTGCATTGCTTCCATAAGGTACATATACGGCCGAGTTATGTTTCTGATGGTGTCTGCAGCAAAATTGCATCGATCGCACGCTCAGGATATTGTTTGAATTTAACAAATATTCTCCTAACGTCATGGTTATCAAATAAGGAATTGTTCATTTCCTGATCATTGCTACGTGCTTGTAGCTTACATACAACAAACAAGCGTCGAGGTAGTTGTTCGCTGCCTATAGTTGTCACACGCCTTGTGTAATCAGTTGCGCTATAAATTGCCGTTTGATAAATCCTGTTTTGCCGATAGTCAATAATAATTCGAGTTCCATCGATTTAGCTACAGAGGGGACAATTCGAGGCATCCATAGCGCTAATCTTGTAATAGCAAACTGTCCTTCAGCCACTCCATCAGCCTGTAATACGCAATCGTTTTGATCAGCTCGATCTAAAATAAGTGTATGTTTTATTCCTCGATAAACTTTGTTGTATTCATGGCAAACTCCAAAGATTGTACTTAACGGAAGCATCATGGCTATTTGGGGGAGATTCTGCAGCAAATGCTTTTCGCTTGGCAAATCACTCGTTATATTGCTGTCGTCGTATTCTTGTTACCGCTAATCTTATTGAATCATCTACCACAGCAGCAGCAGCAGTGGGATTGGCGATTAGATTATTGCAGTCTGCAGTATGAGTACCAGCACCAGTACGAAACTCGCTTGAAACAACTGTCCGAAAAGAGGTATCTTTGAACCATATCATATTTGTGGCCTCTGCTCTAGAATAATCATCGCTAAACAAAACAATGTTAAGTATTGTACTCGCTATAGGTAAATCTCTTGAAAATCTTCTACGGTTTGACTGTCCCGTTGATATCGTGCACTTTTAAATATGCTCAACCATTGTTGACAAGTGCAATTTCTGTACCAGCTGAAATATCACCACCTATCGAAGTTAATATTTGGCCATGCACTTCTAATACAACTTTATGCGGCATTACAAACACGTCGTCATATCTTGTGTTTAAAGTTCTAACACCAGTTTAAATTGGTTCGTTCGAGTTTTCATTCAGATACTCGACGTATTCGAATTCTATTACAGCGTCTTCGCCATCTTTTTATTCAACAATATCGAGATAAATTTTAGCTGATATTATTTTATAATCGCTACACAAAATTAAGAAGCGGCGGGATTCATCGGCGCTGTTTTACTTACAAGTTTGCTTAATATTTCTTCACCAGGAGGTAATAATAATCATTTTGTTGTAGTTATCATAGCTAGTTCGTTTTCTTTGTTGGCGCAATATTTGATAGTGCTTGTTTCATTTTTGATGTTGAAGGTCCTCTAATCTTATCAGCGATCTTTGGTCCTACAGCGATGCCTGCTGAAGCTGCTCCCATCGGAAAGGTATACATGCGTCAAGTGCAATTTATGCTACTTTTCTACAATTTTAGTAAATATGTTTTCCAAATATCCACCAACGAATTTTCGTCTATTAAATATTTTGTCTCATCTTTGTTTATAAAATATACGCTCACAAAATTAACCATGCTGTACAGGAAATTAGTCCAATCTTATACTGTTTTTCAGGATCAAGTTTTATTGGCGGATTTTACTAAACAGAAAAGTTTGTGCTGTTTCCAGTTATCTGTGATAAATCAAGTAATAATATTTTTGATATAGTGACATTATATTAATATTGTTAGATCAGATCCCTATGCAAAATTTCGTACTCTGATTATGTCAGCAATCCATTCGATCTAAAATGATCTAGTATATCAATAATTTCGTTATCTATATCTGCGCTTTAATTACCGGTTTCTTTGAATGAAATCAAGAACATATGTCGGTCAACTATTTCTGCGTTTGATGTAAACACTCTAACATCCAATCTAGTAGTTGTCTCTGGTAATTTTCTATCTAGTTCCCTTTAGACTTATTAGGTAGCCTTTTAAAATTCCAGCCTTTACCATAACCATCCTGGTTTATTTCGGTATTGATTTGTTTTACTTCAAACCTGAGCAATAATTCCGTCTGTCGTTCTGGGAAGCTTATCGCGTATTTCTTCGTTTGTGCTAGCTTCTATAACTGCGTCTTTATCTATTGGAAAAATTAATATTATTTATCAAAATTTTCTCAATTTCGTTATAATCGTCACTAGTCCATTCCCGAATATTGTCTAAATCATCAAGTTCGTTTTCTAATCAAATATTTTAACAAAATTATTTAATTCCTTTATAGTAATTTTTTCTCTATATTTTTTCTATAACGTGTTATATGCTCTTCGATAGGAATCATTTATATGGCAGTTTCTGTTATTCTTTTTTGTCCCTCAACTAGTTCTTCAGCTTGCTTTGACACATTTTCCATTAATCTCCTTAACCCGGCTGGATCAACAGTCAGTTTGCTCTTGCATTCTGAGGTGCAAGAGGGTTGTTTATTGATCTATAAAATTCGACCTGTCGTGCAGCAGGATCAACAAGGTGTCTTACAAATTGTTTTGCAAGTTTTTTTATTTTTTTATTTCAACCTTTCACCGAGTACACCTAACAAACTTTTTCTTGCATTTTTTAAGCTCGACTGCTGATAATGTTAATATTTCAGGTTTATTGCCAAGTACTGCTCCAGTAACAGGTTTAAAAGGTTTGGCATTTTTTTTCTTCTTTCTCTGCTTGAACATGTCCACGTCGAGCTTCTTCTACTTTTTTTTATAACAGCTGCTCAAGTTTCAATAATTTTTTAGTAACTTAATTCCTTGCTGTTGCTTGTCCAATTTTTAATTTTTTTTATACGCTTTATAAATTCGCCTATAGAAACATATCAATACAACAACGAAACATTTTAGCTGGATTAGGCGCTAGTTTATCATATAAAATAAATAGTATTTGTCTTTGGTTGCTTATTAATATAATTTGATAAGTTTATCTTTTGTTACATCACCGCATTGCTTGTTTGCAATATTTCTCACATCAATATTATACAGTCCGGGAAATAATATAAAACAACCATTATTGCGCCTGATAAATCTATCGACGTTGTAACAGCCTTGGATAAGAAAGACCGAATAACATTTTTTGTTAAGTGATAATAAAAAGGCTCTAATCTTGTTCATCTTCTTGTTTTTATCTGAATATCGTCAAATACAATTATTTTATGCTCGAATGAATCAAATTCGTTAACGGGAATAAGTTCTTCTGATCGCTTTATTAAAAATTTATCATCGCATGCGTAAAGTTCATCACAAGGTTTATCGTTACACTCGCTCAATGATTCCTATCTATACTGTTGTGTGTTGATTATGTAAATATATACCTTATCATAGTTAAAGTTATCGTTGAGCAAGTGATTTAACAATAGATTTGTTTTACCTGATCCTGTACACCAATATTAAGATAAAAACATTCTGGAAGATCGTTCTTATTTTATGATTAATTGATCGTTCGGTATCAAAATTCAATAGATACGCAACTCTTGAGCAGCTCAGAAAAGAAATCAATAATTTATGAAATATCACAAGTTTGGATCAAAACGAAGTTGTTTTTTTCTGAATAAGTATGGACGATTAAAGACAAGTAATATACAACTGTCGGATGGACTTATATGAATTCCTATCGCGGTTGTTAATGATAT
Organism: Potamilus streckersoni; assembly: GCA_016746295.1. Classification (NCBI taxonomy): domain Eukaryota; kingdom Metazoa; phylum Mollusca; class Bivalvia; order Unionida; family Unionidae; genus Potamilus; species Potamilus streckersoni. The sequence continues at coordinate 124,747 of JAEAOA010001729.1, read as the reverse complement.
TGTTACTTTTACTGATCAAGGTAAGATACAAGATTTAGGTAAGTCAATTAACGATTATATCAAACAAGCTGGTGGTTCATTCACGGATAACATTATCATGAATAAAAATAAAATTTTAGATCTTGAAAATCCAACCACAGATAGTGATGCCGCAACAAGAAATATGACGATAATCAAGAATCTAAATACGTATTAGTCAACGGAGGTATAATGCGTGCATTTCTGAACATAAATAATAATGGTATTAGTTATCTTCGAACACCAGGATCGGATTTTGATGTTGCAACAAAAAAAATATGTTGATAATAAGGAAATTCCAGTAACAACTTCGTTAGCTACAATCAATGATAAAATTACTACAATTTAGACTGATTTTTCTAATCACGTACACAAGTTATTAAATTTTCTGAGAAGAATAAACAGATCCATTAACAAATAAACAGATCCATTAACAAATGTTGATATTAAACTGGTTGACATTAACGCAAGACTCATTGATATTGTCAGTGGAATTCTTAATATTGTTTCGAACTCGAATCTGATTAAAATTTCTCACAAGCAGATTATCAATGTGTTATACACAGTAGCATCAGAATCGGCAACATGGTCACCGCGAAATAACACTATCAAACATAGCACTGACGTAACTGGTGTATATAGATTGTCCGTATTTAGCGTGTTTCGTATTAATGACAGTATGTTAACATATATTCTACCAATGAGAGTCAGCAGGTATGAAAAAGATCATAAGAGAAAGTATAGTAATGATAGGGTATGAAATTTTGTCTAAACTTTAGAATAGAAATAATGTTTGAAACTTCTTTGGGCAATAGCTAAAAGTCCTTGAATTACATTTGAGCTAAAAATGTAAGCCTTGTTGGGATAATGGTTGTTTGGTCTCCGTGATGGTAATTTATATTTGTTTGGAGGGTTCTCTGTGATGGTAATTCATATTTTATGGAGGCAGGTTAAGGTCTATCATTATATTTAGGCTAAAACCTTCACTTTGGGTCAGGGGTTGGTTGTCTCCGAGGTGGTAATTTATATTTGTTTGGAGGTCACTGGGCTAGAACCATCACTTCTCCTTAATCTATGGGATGGTAATTTATGTTTGTTTGGAGGGTTCTTTGAGACGGTAATTTATATTTGTTTGGATGTGGGTAAAGGTCGTGGATTATATTTTGGTTAGAACCATCACTTTGGAGTAATTAATATTTGTTTGGCCTAGAACCATCACCTACCCTTACTACTTCTTTGGCATGTATGTTTCTGAATCAGTCGTTATGAAAGAAGGGATGAAGAAAGTATTACACCCACTTATTCTTCTATTGTTTAAATTTTGGATGATTGTATCTATTTTCTTTCAATCTGCCCATTTTGAACAGTCACAAAATGGAAGATTAGCGCGAATTGTATTAAACAGTAAAACTTTGCTCATTTGCAATGCACTTTATGAATGGTCAAATGTATATTAATTTAGCCAAATATTTTCAGGGTGTATAAACAAGGAAATGCTGAGGATTTTTTGAAAAAAGATATTTTATTCTGTTACATTGCCTGCTTCGTACAGATCGAGAATTTTAGAGGTAGGTAGAAAACACTGTTGTCGAAAATAAAGTATATATGACGTTCCGTGTTAAACATATGGACTGTTTTATACGACTGCCGAGGGGTATGCTAAACGAATTTTAAAGGTTTGTTTTTGGTATGTCTTTGCCTATGACAGAGTGTGCACTGCACAGGTTACCGTTGCCTTTTCTGCTCCAAAGGAGACTTCATCACTGGTGCTTTTAAATCCTTGGGACGAAGATTGCAAATCTTATTCAACCACTGATTTCGCCATTCGTCACTAACATTTGGAAATCTGAAATAGGACACCGTATGGAACCTGTTATTGCAAGGAACAATTTCCACAACTTATTATCTGATTAAGGTATCTTTTGCCTGAATAATCATTCAACATTTCATCTATGCTGGAAACACTTTCATTTTCAATGATATTAAAATCTATTAATATTCGTTCAGTTCAGGTGTCATTAATATTGGCACTATGACATTAAGTTATCAAATATATTTGTACATGTAGATTTAAAATATATAGAGTAGTCATCAAGTCTAATAGTACAGGTAGATTATTAATATAGAGAGTAGTCATCGAATATAATAAAACAGGTAAATTTTAAATGTATCGAGTAGTCATCAAGTCTAATAGTACAGGTATATTTAGAGAGAACGTCATTTCAGTTTCAGTGAAGAAGAGTGTAAGAAATTATATTTCAATACGAAAGCTTTATAAGCACAAGAAATCAAATTTTGAAGACAACTTCGTTATCCAATGATAAAAAGTCAAAAAATGTAAACATATTTCAGATTTTTCCAAAGAATGGAGGTAAGTATATTATGCCTATGTCAGATTATGAAGAACATTCCAAAAACAAGGCGGAAATCTTTATTTAAAATGCAATACAGAAAATATCTTCATTTTGATAAAGGAGTGGCTTATTATTCAACTCATTTGACAATTTCTGTATGAAGTTTTTGTGGTTAGACCATATGTTTTTGAACTTAACAATATTACGATATTCATTAAAATTCACGATAATCTGAAAGATATAAATATAAATGGACTCTTGTTGAGTAAGATATCCTAAAATGCCAACCCGAATGAAAGCGGGTGTTCTTTATGTTTAAAAATAAATATTTTATCTTACAAATGGACACTTGGTCCATCCACATACGATTTATTAATTCTCATTTAATTTTAAGGTATATTGCCAAATTTCTTCTTAGTTTTTTTTTGTGATTGTGTGATCAACATACATGCTGAAATAAGATTATAACAGGAACAAGCGATGTTGGAGATATTTAAGTACTGCGATACAATATGAATTATATTACTTTCTGTTATGGTGTCGCCAAGACTACACACCACTCTGGTGAGAATGATTAGGAGATAAACAATTTCATACGAGTTAAATTTATATAATTGTTATGAATGTCTGAATCTTTTAAATGTTTTCCATGTTTTGAAGCAACTGTTTAAATAGTCTCCACGTATTACTCATGCAAAACCAGGAGAGAACGATTAATTGTCTTCTAAGCTGGTTCTCATGAATGTCAGAGAAAGAGAGATTTTTTATATAAAAAATTTCGAAAAATTCAGAGACATAAAAGTTAGTTTATATATGAAAGATTTTCATATACTATTTGATGCTACATTTTGTGTGAATCTTATATATTGTATTTACCAGGGTGAGTGGGCAATGATCTATTTCGTAAATACGGTAAATAGAGCTATCAAGGACAATGATCTATTTCGTAAATACGGTCAATATAGCTATCAAGGGCAATGATCTATTTCGTAAATAAGGTCAATAGAGCGATCAAGGGCAATGATCTATTTCGTAAATACGGTCAATAGAGCGATCAAGGGCAATGATCTATTTCGTAAATACGGTCAATAGAGCGATCAAGGGCAATGATCTATTTCGTAAATACGGTCAATAGAGCGATCAAGGATATAGCATATCATCTTACATGGTTAATTTGTTTTGTCATTCATTATTCATAATACCTGATTGATCATTCATGATGGTGGTTGTGGGTAAATTGGCGTGAAATGCTCTGAGAAAAAAGAACTTGGTAAATATAGATTACCCTTCGTTATTTCTGCAATCGTAAGCTTTTTGTCTAAAATCGGACTTCGGTACTATACAAATTTGGAGCATAATATTTTTGGCTATCTTTTAAGTATATATTTTTGCATTATGTCTCTTCATGTTCAATGAATTTGACCCAGGCTATAAGCGACCATTGGGTTCTAGAGAAAAGGAACGTGAAAACAAAGAAAATGAAACTTTCATTAGTGAAGATCTAGCCAAGGCAAGGTAGAACCAAATAAAACAGTTGAGAGAACTTAGGTAAAAGAACATGAATCTATTTGTTTAGGATAAGAGATGGGAATATTTAACTCAGGAAAATAGACAGAGAACAAATTAAATGTAAAATCAAAATCATATATTCCAATAGATTCCTCTGACACTCCTACTTCATATTAATTCAAAATAAAACGGCTTCCAGAAATCTCCAATTTGTAACTGAAAGAGACAAGAAAAATATTTGCAGTGATTATATAATCTCCGACTCTTCATACCTAAACTACCGGTTGTTTGTTTAAAAGCAGAATTCAATAAAACACACTTTTTAAAGAATCCAAATACCTTATCCTGTTTCGTCTATAACTAACTACGATACATTCCTACAAACTATTGCAAGTATTATCCAGACAAAATCATAATATACATAATCATAGAACGTAATACGCTTGATGCATTTAGACAATTATATTAGTTGCATTTGTCCTGGTGTGTCTTTTGCATGTCCAGTATTGTTTCATTTCAAGCCATTTCAATTTTTTTCGTATTTTTACATGGCTTTTTCCAAGTAATCAGCGTAATGTATTAACATGATAATGTACAGCGCGAAAGCTAACAGTGAAGCAAATGAGATAATCCGACATTCTGATTAATAATTAGCACTTATCGATATTAGCCATTATCTTTGGTTATACAATAGATACAATAATCTTGTATCGCTTTGCCAAATTTGCTCGTGCGGCCAACTCTGTAACACACATCACTCTTTATGATTCGCGCATAGTTTTGTTCAAACCGTGCGATATGTATGTATGTATGTATGTATGTATGTATGTATGTATGTATGTATGTATGTATGTATGTATGTATGTATGTATGTATGTATGTATGTATGTATGTATGTACGTATGTATGTATGTACGTATGTATGTATGTACGTGTGTATGTATGTATGTATGTATGTATGTATGTATGTATGTATGTATGTATGTATGTATGTATGTAGGTAGGTAGGTAGGTAGGTAGGTAGGTAGGTAGGTAGGTAGGTAGGTAGGTAGGTAGGTAGGTAGGTAAGTAGGTAGGTAGGTACGTACGTACGTATGTATGTATGTACGTACGTAGAGAGAGAGACTTACCTACCTAGCGATCTTCATTATCTTCGTACAAGACATTTCATTTGTTCTATATCAGCACATGTGCACTGGAGTTTGCATTATGATTTCAACTAGAACTTCATCTTCATTCGATCGGTTTTTAGAATATTTAGCTTACAATTGTACCATTGTATTAAGTATATGTTGAAGTTTTAAAGTGTACACATCTTTCCAGTTTTTTAAAGCAGCAAACTTATCTTCATCACGAAACACAAGTATATACTAGTCTGTTCGTTTGTTTATTTCTTTCATTATGTTTATTCTCTTCTCTTTCTCAGAGCATAATGTCTGTATCAATGGTATATTGCCAGACTTTTATTGAAATTCCCTTGTCTTCATACGAAATATACTTAACGGATTACAAGCACAACTTAATAAAAGTTTTCATTATTATGAATGATTTCATAATATGCAATTCGGAATTTCCATCGGGGTATTCAACAATCGTTAATTGTATTTTAGTGTAAAATACATAAAAAAAAACTTCACAAATACAACTCGAAATATTTTTTTCCAAGTAATTATATTACCACACACCGAAAATATTCCATTTTGTTGGTGTTGGCTTTCCACTTATAGTCTCTACGTGGGGATATTGAAACAAACCAGAGACCTAACGAGGATAATAAAATTTCTTTATTTCATTCCAATATTAAGAGAGTCCGAGCAAAGCAAGCATTCCTTTAGTAATGACGATTCAATTCTAGTATCCATATGTATGTTTTAAAATTTATGGTTCTAAAGAACCGATTCAGAAAAGATAAAAAATGTCACAGAGGCGTCATCATGGCGTACGTTTCCGAAAAAAACTAATTAGCAAACATCTGAACGATTAGTATTGTATACAATTACTTCTAAGATGAATCCAGCTGCAAACTACAACGACCCAGACCTACTGTCGCATAATGTGCCGGCAGATCCGAGTCTGTGCAGTTTTGTAAAGAGTAATCACAACAACACAGAACATAAACCCTGATCTATACGTGGATTATGCTACGGCAGATCAGCATGTATGTTTGCAATCTAACTCGAGTGATAATTGAGTATATACGATTGTTTAGCTATCCATGGTACAAAACAACCATAGGAGCAGGATAAAGACAAAGCTACTCTCTTACTAATTTCTTTGAATGTTTTGAAACTTAAACTTATATCATAAGCGACAAGTATAAACATATTATCATTATAATAGGAAACCAGAACAATAAATTACTCTGACGATCAATTTCTGCACAGTCAGCTGATGTTATAACAAGATATAGTAGGGAAAATTTGGTAACAAATCCTATATGATTTACTTCTGTTATCAATACCTTGCTTGATCCCGTCTTTGTAAGTATTTGTATAAATATTCTTGAGATTGACAGTTTAAAAACTGAAAGAGAAGTTGTGGAAATGATGGTCCTAATATAACAATAATTGGTGTTAGTGTAAACCTCAAAGCGCCTACAGGCTTTACATAAAAGCTTATTTCAACCGATAAAACTCTCTGAGAAAGGAAATAACTTGACAAAGCTACTGCTGACATCAAGAGATATTGATGTTGCAAATGACATATTCACCATCAAATTATTAGTATTTTCAACTTCGTGTATTTCTTCTAAATCTGAAAAAATCACTCTAGATGATAAGGTGTGGTTCGATTCCCAGTTAGGACTATTGATAAGGAAAAGGTATAACATAAGTTACGTTGTCTTTGATTATGGTAGGCCAGGCTATTAAAATAAATACAAATAAATGTGGAATAATAAATACAAGAACAAGTATGCTGAGTATAATGCATGGATAATATTAATGCATACCTTACAGATCCTCATAATAGTTTTCAATATTACGAGATCAATTTTGAAAGAATCAAGTACTTTAAATAATATTAAGCCAATAAAAGTTACAATCATTAATGTCTCACTGGGTATTTTTTTATGAAAATAAAAGACTAACTTATTAAACTAGTAGTTTAGTTCGATTTCAAATACTCATGACAATGACGTTTCCCTTCTATAGTTCTTTTCAGTTTTAAAGAAAAACGATGCATTGATTCCCTGAATGAATTTATAGTCTCTGAAAATATTAACGATCTTATTAAATTCATTCATGTCAAAAGAGCCACTAGGCCTGCTTGCGTAAGTCCCTGGGATTTTTAAAGGCGTCATTTAAACGACTATAGGGACAACACAAAAATTATATTTCAATCCGTCGTTGAAGGAAATCAAATTTTCAGATAAATGAAAACTTATGCGTAAGAAATGTGATTTACACGAAACTTACAATACTAGACCTATATCTATATTTAGTTGTATCAACAACATTTCAGAAAGACGCTTTATTAGCATGTGTGTCATTTTTATTTTCAGAATATACATCTTTATGTATGCTTGTGAAACGTTCACGCTCACATCACAAAGAAGTATTCAGACCTACGAAATGAGATTATACCGCAAGTTTTAAGATCTCATACATTGACCATGTAACCAACCAAGAGCTCGACTTCAAAATCCAACGAGCCATCGAATCCTATGAACAAGGTAAGAAAAGCGCAAACCGAAGTTGTACGGTCTTGTCTCAAGATCATCTGGACTGGCAAAAACAGTCTTGCAAGGCACAGTGCGAGGGTGCAAAAGAAAAGGCAGGGAGAAAAAGAGGTGGGAAGACAAGACAACATTAAAGAGTGGACAAGCGTGGGATTTGGAGATTCCTAAAGGGCACAGGAGAACAGAGAAAGATGGAGAGACTTGGTCATAAATCAGCTGTAGTGCCCCAACTACCTCTTGGTTTAATAATTGATGATGATGGTCATCATCAACATAATGTTCATGTAAACTGTCTTATTTCATATTAAAAAAGTATCAATCGTGATTTCTTTCCGGTCACTCCAACTTATTAAATTATATCATTGTAAATGTAAATTGCAGGAGCAATTTCTAAATTTTTGTATAATATGGTCAAATTGAAGGGCTCAAGTAACAAATTCCCGGAGAGAAACCGTTTATTACAGACTTATTGGAGCCTATGTTGGATGAACTGAAACGACAGTGACCGGCTCTCAATTAAGTTTGAAATCTATTGACTGAATCGAATATTGAAAATCTGCAAAACGTATAATTCCAAAATCATCCGGAGAGATTAAAAATTTACTATGACATGTTACACTCCTTCTCGCAACGGATGAACCAATTTTATCAGTGGACCATCTCTCCATTACCAAACAAATAATGTCAAGATCACCAACGACCAAGGTGACATGCGTTTTGCTAAAATTTTTGTACTCACTACAAGTGAGGCAAAGAAATCAGATACATCGGAATAGTAATAGGGGATTACTTTAGAGACCATGGGAGTTATCATTAAAAATCAGCCTGGGGATACTTTCGCGACAAGATTTTTAGCAACAAATGAACAGCTGGGATACTATAGCGACAATGGGAATTTTGTATTAGCACACACTGGGCCTGTATAGCGACAAGAGGAATGGTACAGGTGGCATGACGTCATGGTACTGGATACTTGGCAACAGTGCTGCAAGGAGCTGACCTAGTTGACCTAAATACGCGCAGCTAGCACTACGACTCTATGGAGGGACATTTACACATACATTCATACACATATAATAGAGACACAGAGACATAGAACACATAAATAGAGATATGGCAAAAACATTTGAAAATAAACATCTTGTCGAGGCATTAAAAGTGGCCCAGAAAGGGCCATTGTTTGTTAACATCATGCCGTTAGCATACAGGACATCACATAGCGCTTTTCTTTCTCAAATTTAGCAAATCTTGTCTTAAACTGCATCTCACTTCTGGCCCGAAGATGAGAGTCCGCTTGGAACAGCCTTGTCATTGCACATAACATCTTCTTTTCACCCTTAATCCGGATGACAGCCCATTTAGTTTTGACATACATTGGTAAGTCCGTACGGAAAAACAATGATGATACCCAAGTAAAGGCTTCATAGTCAATAAATATCTTCTTTGAGACCCGAACAGATGAAGGGAATGAAGTGAACCTCGTTTATTTATAGGGGATGACAGGATCAAAACAGATTGAAATGGTTGACCAATCCCAACACTCGTTGCAAAATTCAGTCACTTCGCGGAGTCTGCCTTCCAATCCGAAGAGAGCTACCTGTGACGTCACATTCCCTATATAGACACACCAGCGTTTGTGCGCAGCGAAATGATGTGACATTGTTTTCGGAAACATGATGTAACCTAAGAAGATAATGAATTGGGGTGCACCGGCTGTGGAGACGAAAAGCGACGGCATAGTAGCGACTACTAAAGTGAACACAGTGCAACTTCCCGAAGAGGTTGATTTCAACGGGGATTAAATAGATTTTTTTTTTCACTTCGCAAGAATTTGTACCGGCACCAGCACCTTCGCCACTTTCTCCTTCTTTACCACACATCGACGATTTTAGACAAAGACAGAAGAATTAGATAATTTTTTACAGCAACAGAAAGAAGCAGAACAAGCAGAACAAGCATTTCTCCTTGAACAGCAACGGCGAGAAGAAGAGGCAAGAAGGAAACGAAAGGAAGATGAAGAAGCAGTAAAAGAGAAACAAAGTCTAGGAGAGAAGGAGAACAGTGAAAGTCAAACTGTCACGATACTTTTGGATATTTTGGCTGAGTTAAGAAGTCTGAATCAAATTACCAGACTTCTTTATTACGACCCAAGAGAAAAAGACTTTCTCCAGCCAAACAGCCTAATCCTGTGACTTAACCAGAGATACCAGATCTAGTCTTTTCTACTAATTCATTGACAGGAGCAAGCACACAAGTAGGCGTTGGCCGTGGCAAAGGCTTAGGGTAGTTAACGCGAATTGCTTCTCGTTCATGAGTTTGTTCTCATTAAACACCCAAACACGCATCGGTCCGTTTTAAGGCCACACATTTACTCGAAAAGAGTTGATATTCATGTTGCCAAAACTCAATTAAAACTCATACATCCCTTTTTTAAACGTAGTATGTATGTGTGCGTGAGAGCGTGAACGTAGACTCTTTTTCTAAAAATTCAAAACCAGGAGACACGTTTTTCAGTCTGGTCTTTTCTGGTACAATATTTACAATCCAATTCACAACAGAACACAACAATTTTTGTTAAAAAAAAAAGTTCATAAACTTCTTTTGTGTCTGGATTTTTGTGGTTCACTCTCTGTTTTTCAATTTCTTTACTTTCACAGTTTCCTCCTCTCCTCTTCGTCCTCCCTGTTTTCTCTCCTTTTCTTTTCTTTTTGATCATCTCTGGGTTCTTCCTTCTCCTCTTCTTCCTCCTCGTCCTGTTTCAGTTGTTACTTAGGGCACTCTGAAGACCAATGTCTTCTCTCTTGACAATAAAAATAGGTATCTCGACTTTTGTCTCTGTTGACACTGGTTTTTCTTGACGGTCTGGACATTATGTAGCTCAATACCCTTTATTCTTACAGATATAGCAAGTATCTTGACTTTTATCTCGAAAGGAGGAAGAGTTGTCCGTCGGATTGTCTGAAGAAAACTTTCGTATGACACCTCGCAAAGGTCTTATCAGAAGTTTGATGTGTGGGTTCTTCCATTGTACCTGTCAGCTCGAGAGCAAAATGAATATTGAGAGGAATGGCACTTCCCCTTTATATAAGCACTAGTCTGACAAGAACATATAGGGGATTATTGCGTTTCAAATGTAGTCAATTGACTTTTTGCAATCAAGATAAAACGATCGCATCATTTTGAAAATAAAGGAGAAGAAAGTAAGAGACAGAAACGTGATTTATCCCCTCGCACAGTAACTGAAGCCCTGGCTCAAATTCATGCCAATGATTTTGAAAATGAAATGAGGATCCAGAATCTACACCAAAACAAAGTCCATTACCACCAGTAAACCCTGAACAGTAATATCACATTCAAGAGACGGACAAACGCTCCTCTAGAAAATTTAGAACCACGGCCTACTCGTACACAGTAAAGATTCAAGATTTCAAGTCCGACGTACCAGTGGAGAAAACAAAAGGGTTCATCACCGATGCGTGGGCTTACTTGTTAACCAATCTGAAACAGCAATGGTAAGCCAAAGAAGACGATCGCTTGAGACTTTCCATTCATCACGCTTAATTTAAAGTCTCCCGTTTGGATATATTTTAGCAGCTTATCAGAATTGACATCTTCCAAAGTCAATGACAAAATTCAACACGTGCAACAATCCAACGACAAGTTTCACATCACTGAAGGAAAAGCAACACTGTTCATGACCCACGTTTCTTTTCCCCACGGGACAGGACACACAAAGGCAATCTTGGTAGACAACCTTCGCAGCACCAAAAAGAGCCTCGTCCAAGTTAACAGCCCTCAAGACAAGATGTGTTTAGCCCATGCCATCGTGGTGGGACGAACGTATGCCGTCAAGAACAACGCAACAGAATGGAATAAAGCATGAAAAACTATTCAACGATAGGACCGAGCCAAACAACAAAAAGGGGCAGAACTCCTGTTACAGCAAGCATGACTAGCTAAAGACACACCCTGTGGCATTCCTGAAATGCAAAAGTTGCAAGTCGTCTTGGCTGCACGTTGCACTTTGAAAGTACACCTTCAAGAAGTGCGTGGACCTCTATTGTTTTGAGGAAAAAAATTCAATGACGGAAAATACATTCATGTCTATCATCACGATTAACATTTTGATGACATTACCAGTATTACTGCATTCCTGTCATACGGTTATTACTGTGAGAAATGTGACAATAGCTATAACAATCGAGAGCAACGCAAACATTGTGGATCGAAATGCTCAGGATTATTAGCCTCTGAACCCAGTCGGGACGAAGGACAAGAACGAATGCATTGCCCAACTTGCCAGTGCACGTTTGTCAATTATTACATCTTTATGTAAAAATCCTGCAACAATTATGCTATATAATTTAATTTGGTTCTATTTCTGTGGAAAATAATTGACAATTGGGAAATATATGTGCAGACTGTAACATAAAATCAGGATGCGTGTATCAGATTTAAATTTAATTACTGTAATTGGAGTAGTGGTCAATATTAAAGGACAACATTATTATTTTTATTATACTTATTATTTATTATTATTATTATTATTATTATTATTATTATTATTATTATTATTATTATTATTATTATTATTATTATTATGTATTTTTATTTATTTATTTATTTTGCATAGCTGGTATGACACAAGCAGATTTCATTACAAGCAATGTCGTTTCTCTCTTCGAGATATTATTTATTTGTCTTGGCAGCTAGTTTACTTTCTATTTTCTTCTCTCCTTGCCTTTTCATTAATAATCATCGGGTACTTACACATACAATACGTATTAAACTCTAAGCATCAAACGTTCTTCTGTATTCCCCACTTTGACGTTGTAGTAGTCAATGAACAGCGACAAAAGGGAACTTCAATTAATCGCGGCAATAATAGTTTTAAGAACTCCAGATTACTCAAGTATAATGCGTACATTTCGTAGATTTGACAAGAGTGACACAATATACACTTTCATTATGGATCATACTAATTAAATCAAGGTAAATGTGTTGGATACACTAGTTTCAGGTGTTTCACAACTATATCGATCCCTACTTGGATTGCTGTTTGCGGTCTTACTGGACAGTTTATTTAGTGAATTTTTATCCGACAATGACCTGATGCAGAAAAATGAGAATAATTTTACACTGAAGATACAAATAAGAACAAACTAATGACTTTTGCTGAGATCATGCATGTGAGATTTTGATTGCGGCAATCAAGTTTATTCCTAATGCAATTGGTGGCTTTTACACTATATCAATACTACCACCAACCTCTCTTTTTACGATCATTTTGTACAGCAAAGAGCTATTTTAAATATTTTCCTGTGACGAGGCATTTAAAAGAATCAGTATGTGTAGCATGCATCAATAAAGTTCACTAGTACTATAACAAATTATCGCACTTTTCATCACCCCTCAACCATCTCGATTTTTAGATATTTAACTCTTTAGCAGGCATACGGAAAATATATAAACCAAATTGGCTGTTCATTTGCAGCCAAGGTACGCATTCGATCTCCAGTGTTAGTCTAACTGTGACAGGCAGTCACCTAACAAGTCAACCCATTTTCAAGCCTAACTCAAAAGTAAATCTAAACCACATCACATATTTAGCTTCTTTGTGACTTTATAAATGTTAGGCATATAATAATTAGGTTCATGCCTTTTACCTATTAGGGAGGTGTTAATACGAAACTATCCAGTAAAACCTACACTATGTGTTCATTGCCAATGTCCCTCTGGACGAGTGCAACTGTGGATTTTGCAGACCTCATAGTACTACATAAAGAAGTGCATTTTGCATGTAAAATAATACTCAAGTAGTGATGGAAATTGTACATATTTTGCCAGTTTAAGTACAATATGCTTATTGCTGACGGTCATCATATGAATAACGATAGTCATCCGATGAATAAGAGCAGTCATGAGATGAAAGACCGTAGACATCCAATGAAAGGCCGTAGTCGTCCAACGAAAGACGGTAGTCACCCAATGAAAGATTTTGCAGACGTCATTGTACCACATAAAGAAGTGCATTTAGCATGTAGAATAATACTCAATGAGTGATGGAAATTGTAAATATTTTGCCAATATAAGTACAATATGCTTATTGTTGACGGTATTCATATGAATAACGATAGTCATCAGATGAATAACGATAGTCATCCGATAAATAACAGCAGTAGTTAGTGATTTGAAAACAACTCCAGCCACTTTATGTGTGATATCCAATCTATATCCAAAGTCTTGCAAGCAAGAATCGTTCTGTAGATCACATAGTGTGACATACAACTGGTTGTGTTATGAATTATCAATGTAAGACAAGATTCCCTTTATCAATGCAAGACAGATTCCCTTTTTCAATATATGTTAAAGGACAACATTTGGTATAAGAAATTTAAAAATTGCCCGGAAGTCATTTTCATTATAACATTTCATAGGCTTTTCATCTTCAATAATACTTTCAAAATGAGAGTTTTCATTTTACATAACATATTACGCTTCTTGTTGCTTATTTGTAATTGTCTATCAATATAAATCTTTTCCAGTACGGTCTCGGACAAAACCCTTTTCAACGTTTTTCCATTTTATTTTTTTTTTTTTTTGTTGTTGTTGTTGCATATTATGCCAGGAAAGTAGTTCAATTCCTAAATTAAAGTAAATATAGAAAAGTCAGATTCATTACAATTGTGCAAGACTTGAAATTAGGATATGGAATTTGTTTGACCATGCAATACTTCTCTGTTGTTAAAGATAATTTCGTATTTCATCTATTAAAATTCATATTGCATATGATAGTTTAATGTAGAACATTGCCCTGACAAAAGTAGCTGGTTTAATAATACTTTGTTTTGCGTCAGGCAAATATTTACAAGAGTCGCTCACTTACAAGTTTGGAAGGGGATGAGCGCGAATGTTCGCTCTCTCAGAGGCGACAACTTTATTGGGTTCTTCTGTTTACTCGACCGTAATGAAAATCTCATATCGACATCATTTATGTCACGAATACACGATATGTGTTACCAGGGCGTCCATTATATGTAATATTAGTGGCTCTCAAATAAAAGGCAATTTACTGAAAACATGTTTTTTTATGATTATATTAATATCAGTCTAATATGTTGTTTAAAACACCGTGTTTACTTGAGTCGTAAATGTGACTCATGTGAGCACGTGCTGTGTATGATGGCAAATTCATTACTAGTAAACATTCAGGAATAGCTATGAAAACGATTGACTGGTACTTGATCAGGCTTTCCTAATGTTCATAAATATTGCAAAATTGCATGCGTCCTTCGTGCGCGTGTAATTCAAACGACGTATTAGCTTTGTTTATATGCTAAGGTTTTTTGTAAGACAGACAGTCGTAGAGTCATTCACAGTCAGAGTCGGAGTTTATTGTAACATCTTAGAGTTAATAACTTCTATTACCTTAAAAAAAGGTATTTTTGTGCTAGAAGAAGTTGTCTGTTCGTATGTTTACATATAACATGTTTTTGTTAGAGGAGCTAATTTTACTTTGTTTTTCTGAATAATTGGTTTTCCTGGAGAACAACATTACTTGTTTGGACAAAGACATTTTCCGATAATATTCTGAATTGGAACGGAACCATACAAACTGTGTTTACTGTGTATATTCTGGAATTTTCTGTTTGCCTTCGTATGACGTCATCATCCACCATTTTGGGCCGGAACTGAACGTCATACTGATTGTTTAGAACTTTTTACAGGACTTGTGTTTATTTTTAGAATAAAAAATTTGGATCATTTCCGTAAATCGCAAGTTTGTTTTACATAATTACATTTTTTTCTATGTTTTCTAGAAAAAATAAATTATTTTTGTTAAAATGTACAAAGCTTGTTGTTTTCACTCTTTGTGTTACTTTGAACGAGCCGTTACGTAACACTAGTGAAAAGAATTTCACGTGTGTTGAAAATAGAGTATGGAAAGCTATCGCCGCCAAACATATATCATTGAAATAAAAGAAATAAATTAAAAATAAACCAAGAAAACCTACTATAAGGCAAAATTGCTTCTAAAATAATAATAATAAATATCAGACCGTAAGATCTATAATCAAATAAAACAAATGAGGCACAAACGAAACAAATATCAGCGGAAACAACATACCAATGGAAGAAATAAACGCCAAGCGAAATGAACGATATTTAATAACTAAGATCAATGCTCAAACAAGCCAGACACAATCGAAATAGACAAATGTCTGCAGAAACAAGCAACATACCAATAAAACAAGCAAATGTGAAACTAAAAAGATTGTATTTAAACAATAAGATTAAAGTTGAAATCAAATAAACGACAAATATAAAACAGACAAATGTCAACAGAAACAAACAACATACCAATGAAACAACCAAACGTCAAACGAAGTAAATGGTTCATGAAATAAACAAACACAAGCTGGTTAAGCTAACGTAATATGATACAAAGTAATAACACGTCAATAAAAAAAATCAACATGCATATACACACCCATGCGTAAAACTACTGGGAAATGAACAAGCAATAGTCAATTGATCAACTTTGTCGAAAGAGCAAAGGGTGCTATTGCATTGTAAAGGTGATTACACCCAGGAGCGCAAATTATTAGCGTGTAAAATCTGTATCGGTAAAATACAAAATTAAAACTCAATATTTTTTAATTCTTTGGATTAATGTCCGTCTCTTGTCAATACAAACATATAATAGCGTGGGGTTTTTTTCATGGCACACAGAATACGTATGATCTAGTATTAGGATCTCTCACTCGTCTGCAGAAGAAATCGGCATTTCGTTGTAAAACATCTGACATTATTTCTGTTGGATTAGTTTGACTCGATGATTATGGAAAGTTGAAACATTCATACCAATTGCAGTTGTTGTTGCTTTTATGCTAAAAGAGCAATTTAGAGGACATTGCTTTACAAAATATTTTATAGCTAGCATGTTCAAATAGTTAACGAGTTGAACATGTGACTGGAATACGTCATACTTGCAAGTTGACCATTTCTTGACATCAAATGCATCTTTGACCTATATGATCCTAATTTTGGTTGCTCGAACACCAGATGTTTGTCAACTACTTTTAAAATGGGTTTTTGTTTGAAAATACATCTTTCAGACGGTTATTCTTGTGCATTCTTGTATATAATGCAAGGTTTTTTAACGTTGCATGGTTCACTTTGTGCAAAGGGTAACAAAAAGGTATGCATATCATACGCATTGCATTTCCGAATAGTGTACAATCCATACCGAAAGCAAAGTTCACAAAAATGTAGTAGTAAATCTGGTCCTCGTTTGTTGTAATAATATCATACAAGAAAAGCAAAAACGAAGTGATCACGGAACGGAAAACGGTAACATTTACCAATAAAACATCCAAGCCAATCATCACAAATAAACAGTGTTAAAAAGTTGATGAAGGAAAAGTAAATATAGAGATCAGATGTATAGAGAATACTTGTGCGAATAAACAGTGGGGACAAAATAACCAGTCGATGTTGATAGAAAATTACGTCCTATCCGTTTGATTTAATTTAATCTGCTAAAAAGGTTCAAATTAAGAGAAATATAAGAATTTATGGAATTTTTTAATAATAATAATAATAATAATAATAATAATAATAATAATAATAATAATAATAATAATAATAATAATAATAATAATAATAATAATAATAATCGCATGTAAATACCTAATCGTGCAAATAAAATATTCAGACACTGGCAATATTATGCCAGTCGCCACAAATAATGTATACGAGACATGAAGTCTACAACAAAATGTAATCAAACTGCATTTATGGATTGAGGCATTCGAAGTGCTTTTCATCGCGGAAAATACAATTTTGTTTTTCATTTCACATGAGGCTATAGTTTTGTATTCAGTATAATTGACTAGTTTCATAAATCTTTCTTGGATTTCCGTTTAACGAGTTCATTGTTGCGTTTCACTGATCTTGAAATTTTGATTACTGTTGTACATCAGCTGGAACTTAACGACACGTAAATAATAGTAGACATTTAGACCATTTGCCGCAAAACCGCGACGATTTTCGAGGATGGGAGGTTGTCAGGTGAAATCGATTCCACAACAATATCAATTTATCAACTACTAAGTTAGCCTGAAAGGGTTGTGTATTATATATTCATCTGTCCATGTTAATAAATACACAATATGACTTGTTTTCTAATCAAACATACACGATCGACTGCAAACCTTGTTCGTTTAACCTTAGATGCAAAATTCATATCTTGGAATAATTTTGTCCAAGACAAATATAATACATACGTAAAATAGTTGACAATATTTCCAGCACTTTTCCTTTTTCTTTCAATATACTGTTTTCAATATAAAAAAATATCTACCAAACTTTATTACATGATGTTTCGTGCATATCATTTTAGGAAACCATCTAGAAAAGGCCAATTATACGCAAGTCTATTTCTTGGCAATTAATATTTTGATTGATCGAAGAAAACTATACGAGTGATTGTTCTTCTATTTAGATGTCTCTCCTGTCATTTTGTTAGGGAATCTAAAGTAGCCTTATTTACTTCATCGCTTGTCAATACAAAGTGGATATTTTTGACAAATAAAACGTGTTCTATTTGAATCAAAATATTGAAGGGAAATCAGGCAGAAGTTTCTCTGCAAATGAAATATGCATAAAGGACATTTGAGGCAAGCATTTAAAGATGGAAGCGATCACAACAGGTAATTTGTAGCAGTCACCTAGATATAACAAACATCCTTGTGGACAGTCAGACAAACTTTTTTAAAAATGTTATGTCACTCTGTACTATATTGGATTTTCCATGAGAAATAAATTCATTGAATTTTCAATTAAAATTTTCATTCCGGTTACAGAAATTAATATAACCGCCAAGGAAATTGACTCATTCATTCCAGTGATATAGTGGATTAAATATGCGTAAAGTCTTCCATAAATACTGCATACACATTTTAAAATTTCTTAACTGTTTCCTTCTCCTTCCATTTGTTTTCATGTCAAAAAATGTGACATTTATGACACTACTATGGCTTCCTCTACTGTCTCTGCTCCCTGTCTCTCCATTTTCAAAGTCATTGACGAACATTTAGATCGTGCTAGTTGGGAAGCCTTGTATCTTCGACATCCTTTTAACATGCTCATTGCTGGACCTAGCGCTTCAGTCAAAACCAAATTTGTCAAACGTTTGATCGAAAATAAACTTCATTTGATCGATCATCCATCTCGACGCATCGTGTGGTGTTACAAAGAGTGGCAATCAGCGTACAGCCTTCTACGAGAAAGTCAAGGTAAATCCATTGTCTTTGTGGAAGACATCCCGGTCGAAGACGACGGCATTGTGTCTGACCCCAGTCAAACCCATTTGGTTTTTCATGACATGTTAGGAAAAGACGAAGAAGAAATTAAACTGTGGTTTACACGCAAATGGCATTATCGTAATGCCAGTGTCATTTACATTACTCAAACTTTGTTTCAACAAAGTAAAGCCCATCGTACCATCAGTCTCAATGATCATTACGTTGTTTTGTTTAAAAGTCCTAGAGATAAATCGCAAGTTTAAGTCTTAGCCAAACAGTTAGGAAAAAGAGAGACGGTATCAAGACAAAGTCACCACCTCAGAAAAAGAAAACGAAAAGTCCACAGAAAACGGTTTCAACCTACAAGAGAGTGTCTCCAAAATTTTCTACTCCAGTAGTGATACCCTCTTCCTCTTTAACGGCAGTGGCTGCTGCTCACAAAGTACCTACCCCCAAAATCAAAATTCATGAGAGAACAGGCGTATTACAAAGCTTACTGGATTTGTTCAAGCAATAATTGACTCGATTTAGCCCTTTGCGAACTCCTCCACGACGTGTGTTACCTTTCATCAAGTTGATACGAGGTAAAGACAATCAGTGGCGACGCATTCCAGCATAAAAAGGTCTGAGGTCAATTTTAAAATCAGTGATTTTTTTATGCTGCTAATCACCGCTTAGATGGCGCCACCAAAAAGTGCACACCGTTACCAGCGTCGATCTTCTGTGCAAAAAGGGAAAGGAAAACGAAAACATCAGTCACGTCCTCCTAAGAAACGCTTAGTCCACCATAGACGAGACCCACGGAAAAGACACAGTCGTTTGAAGACAAGGAGAAACTACCAAAGAGGATGCCTCTTTCCCATTTTCCATAAATTTGAAATCATGCTCAGAAAGGTTGACGGATTACTAAAAGACAGACAACAAAAAATTGATAAGGGACTAACACAGGACAACCATGAAGTCCCGTGTGATAAGGGACTAACAAGGGACGAACTATGAAGTTAAGTGTCTGTCTTGCGCCCACAGATGTATCCTCGTTATCGTTCTCCTAATCCAAAAGGAAAAAGGCAGTCTCGTCGTGCTAAAAAAAGGATAAAAGGCCGTGTACTCAAGTGATTGACGTTAGTGAATTTTTTGTTGTGTTTCCTGGAACCAACCCACAAAGATGTCACCCCAAAAAAAGACATTCCTCTTCTTCCCCCAATGGAAAGAAAAGGAAAGGACTGCCACCCCGTTTAGCCAAACATTGGGACATGTTGTCCGTCTTGTCTAAAGCTCCTCCACCCATGCGAAAACAAATGGTTCAAACAGCTTCCAAAGATGTCATCGATACCTTATGCGAATGTTGTCTGAATGTCTTTAAAGGTACGATACCTTTGTCTAAACACCAGAAAAAATGCTTAGCCAAACATCGACACGTTCTTCACCAATTGGTCCAAAAGAAAATCCCTATTTGTCAAAAGAAAAAGATGTTGGTACAACGCGGATGAATTGCCATTTTACCCCTGTTAGGACCCTTGCTGGGAACCATAGGAAAACCCTTGCGAAACCCTAAACACTAGAAAAAATGCTTAGGCAAACATCGACATGTTTTTCGTCAAATGGTCCAAAAGAAAGTACCTATTCCATTCTTCAAAAGAAAAAGATGTTGGTACAACGTGGAGGATTTTTGCCCTTTTTGCCTATGCTGTTAGCACCTGTGTTAAATGGTGCAGTTGTCCCATTGATTACAAGTCTCGTGGCAGGAGCTGCTTCACAGGGAATAACATAAAGGGATAAAAAGAGCCTCTGGGTCAAAAAAGATCCCAGACGTGATCCTTGGAATCCCATGGGAGGACGAAAACTGACTTGAGTGCCTTGCAAACGATGAATGGAATACCATCGTTGGCAGGACCAACGTACCCCGCAATTACCTCCCAATCCTCATTTGACCGAGATGCTCCAGATACAACACGAATTGCAATCGTTGATGGATCATAGCGATTTGTCCGAAACAGAAAAATCTCAACGGTACGGTCAATTGTTGCAACGACTGCAACTTTTTCACTAAAAAGCTTTAGATGAAACAGCTGTTCCTACTTTGAAAGATCTGAAGACGTTAATGAAAAGTCACTACTATCAGTGGTCAAGACAGAAAAAAAAGAATTTCAAACTCCAACAGGAAAAGTTCGCAAGTTAACGACACCACCAACAACCAAAATTGGTTCGCTTAAAAAGATGATGGCTACCACTTCTTCGACAGATGTAGAAAATAAAGAAGAGAAACCATAAGTGAAACAAGAACCGATTACCCCTGTTCTGTCATCCTCCTCGTCGACACCTATTGCTCGTCGGACACGCAAAGCATTACAATCCAAGAAAATACAACAGAAAGACAAAATTAGCATTAGTGAAAATTGGATCATTTATTAAAAACACAAAAACATGGAGAAGGTCTTAGCCAGTATTTCCAGCTGGTTACGGAGGAGTTCATTGTATCGTGCTGCCAAAACAAAACTGAAAAGTGTCCGTTTACCTTAAGTGCAACGATTGCTACAAGAACAAGCCACGTAACCTTACACAAACCCATTCGACGAAAATGTTATAGAAGTTGCACCCAAGTGGAAGGTATCGATCATCAATGGCAAGCGGATTTAGCTGATGTCTCTCATTTGGCCACCTACAATCGTGGCTGCAGATATTTGTTTTGTGTCATCGACGTCTTTTCCAAATTTGCTTGGGTCGTGCCCTTGACTTCCAAATCGAGCAGTGAATTAGTGCGAGCCCTGAAACTGGTGTTGAAATAAAAAGGTTATCACCCTCTTCCATGGCAAACCGACAAAGGTACCAAATTTATAAACCAAGCTATCCAAAAAGAATTGAAGAAACGAGACTTTCATTTTTTGTACCAACGAGAATCCCGAAACTAAAGCCAGCATCGTGGAACGTTTTCAACGCACTTTGAAAGAACGCATGTGGAAATATTTTACACATCAACACACTCTCAAGTACATCGACGCTTTGCCACACCTCGTTCAATCATACAACCAATCATACCATCGGAGCATTAGACGTGCCCCTCAAAAAGTGACTCCCGACAACGAAGTGACCGTCTTCAAGCGTCTGTTTGGTACGTCCCCATGAGTAACCGTCCCCAAGAAAGGTAGAATGTTAGCCACAGGCGATTGGGTACGCATTAGCAAAACCGAATATACTTTTGACAAAGGTTACTTACCCAACTGGACCACCGAATTGTTTCGTGTCACTGAATGAGTGCGTGGTCGTTATCCTCCCGTCTATAAATTGGAAGACATGAACGGAGAAGTGTTAAAAGGAACGTTTTACTTACCCGAGTTACAATGATTGATCAAAACAGAAGACGACGTGTACAAAATCGAAAGCATTCTCGAACACAAAAAGTGGGAAAACGGCGTGTTAAAGAAGTCAAAGTACATTGGAAAGGATATCCGTCAAGTTTTGACTCTTGGATTGACGCTTCTCAAATCAACGACTATAAAAAGAGACCATCATGCTCTTCAACACAATCTCAGCTTCTACAGTGACCGCTCCTCCCCAGTTCTTCTTTGCAAGATCTACAAAAGCAACCCTTATGGGTGTGGTGTGGAGAACGTGTGCCTAAAACACAAATCGTCTTTTTTGCCAAATCTTTGTGGTGTGTTGTGCCATCGGTGCTGCCATTGCCAATTTGAGTTTACAACAAGGAGACATACAATTGTGGACCATTTTACTCAGCAGTTGCATTGGTTACCTTCTTCCCAATCCGTCCCTAAAATATTCCTCTAACAGAAACAACAACAACGGGAGTCTCCTCTGACATCCAGTGACTCCTCGGACACTAAAACTGTGGAATTATGAACAACTAATTTTACTTAACCTTACCCAGTGACAGTTCCATGGTGTAGTTAACAAAGAACACTGTGCTGTTACACGGCCAAATTACCTCAGACCATCCAATTAGATCACGAAGCCCATTGGGAAGTGGCTTTAGTGGAAATCATTCACCCTACACAAATAAAAAATAGTTGAAACTCAAAAAACTGTCCATAGAACTTTATGACCCAGAAGTACAAAAAGCAATGGACGAACGCCGTGCTGTAGCTGACTTTATGAAAACAAAAAACTCCGAAACCCAATGGACCACTTATTATTTGAAAATTCCTGAGGGTTATTATTTTAGTGGTCAACATTTGGTAAACACCCTTGCTGAAAAGTTCCATTTCATGTTTGGTAAAACCTTGGAGAAAGCTAGCAAAAAGTGTCACCATCGAGTACCACAAAATAGCTCGTCGTGTAATGATCAAATTTCAGGAGGACAAAATATTGGCCATTACATTTTGTCCTGAATTGTATCATATTTCGGGTAGAGACCCTGGGTTAATCAAGGTTAAAAACTAAATATATGCCGCGACCGGTAACTTGGATTTTGCCATATATTTTCGATAACCTGTAAAAATGAACCAAGAACTAAATTTGATCTTTGTATACTCTGATGGGACACAACTCTGCACTGTTACTGCGTGTAATTCCTTTCAAAGTGGATTCTGCCACGGTTGCTGATGAAGAAGGTGGAAACACCTATCACATTCGCCGCGAAGTTGTACATCCTCACTATTTACGAGTCAGTAAGTCGTATTTTGACACTGTCAACATTACTATAAAAAGAGATCTGGGACAAAATATTCCATTCACTCAAGGGAAAGTCATTGTGAAACTCCATTTTCAAAAACGAGTAGAAAGGAGTCGCTCGACAACGAGGACATGGTTTAGGGGATATCCTCAAATCAGCCTTTCGAATAGTGGCTCCCGTGTTGAGACCAATGGTGACTCGGGGATTGCAGGCCCTGAAAGATGCTGCGTTGACACACGGTAACAAATTTCTCCAAAATGTCATCATTGACTAACAAAAACCCAAAGACGCTTTCTTAAGAGCCGGTAAAAATGTTTTGCTTCAAACAATTTAAAACCTTTTGTGCCGGCGAGAAACACCTATAAATGCCACGATCGCTTCTGGATCAGACATGCCTGCTTCACTTCCGCCACAGCAAGAGCAAGGCAGAAAAAGATAAAGACGAAAACACCCCTTCAGACGACTTCACTCTCTCAAAACTAGAAAGACTAAGAAAAGAAAAACTGTTCGAGACTTAGACGTTTTGATTATTAAAAATTTACAGAGGAAAAAATGATGCACCGAGAGTATTGTGCTTGTTCCAAGTCGGAACTGGATCTGTTTGGCATGCCAACCACTATCATGACGATGCAAGAATCTCAATGAGTCGAATTTCATCTCGTCTCCTCTTTGATTAAGTCCGCTTCCATCGAGTTTGAAATCAAATGACAACCCGAAGATTCCATCGACATCGACTTGAATAGCAGTTACTTGTATCTAAAACTGGAAGTGATGAAAACGGACAACACCGCTCCGATGCCAGAGTAGCTCCCGTCAATAATTTCATGCATTTCTTGTTTGGTCAGCAGCAGTATGGATTCTTACCCTTACCGAGCGTATCTACATACTCTCATGACGTACGAAAAAGAGTCCAAGAGCACTCATATAGATGCTTGCGTGGTATGGAAACCTGACACTGCTGGTGAGAATAAGTTTAACGATACAGCCCAGATAGCCCATGACGATCCTCTCAATGTGGGTTTTAACGATCGTCGAAAGACAATTCATAGTTTAGAACTGATGGATCGTTTGCATTTGGACATGTGGTTGAAAGACAAGTATTTACTAAAACGAGTGGATATTCGCATGAGACTGAATCGTAGTAGTGCTGCTTTCCATTTGATGACCCATGTCAAGGAGTACAAAACCATCATCCAAGAAGCCAGGCTTTACGTACGCCGCGTAGAAGTGTTACCTAAAGCGGAAAACGACATTAGTAGCACCTTGAGCAGAACGACCGCCAAGTATTCAATACGACGTGTAGAAGTGAAAGGATTCACTATTGCTAGTGGACTCCGGTCCAAGATCAAAGATCATCTATTCCAAGGGCAGTTACCCAAACGTTTAATTATTGGTATTGTCAGCAATGCAGTTCTCAAAAGAGCCGTCACTGCCACAAATTTCCAGTTTAACCACTAAGATTGTTGTCAGTCGCTAAGGCAAGACTTTGTGTACCAGACCCTTTGAACCTAGCTTTGCCCAGAACAATTACTTGAGATCGAACTTGTCCCTCTACAAAGCTACCGGACAACTAGGAACCAACACCAGTCACGGTATTTCGTACGAAGATTATGTCAGAGGCTCCACTTTGTGGGCCTTTGATTTAACTCCAGACCAAGTGACGAGGGACATTTTTGCCCTATAACATCGGGTCAACTGCATGTAGAAAATCAGTTTGCAGATGGTCTACTACAAACGGTGAAAACCATCTTGTATGCTGAATTCGGTAATACCATATAAATCAACAGTTTGATAGAAGTCGATATAGACTATTAGACAATATGGAAGACACATATCCATCTTTAATAGGTGAAAATCTATGGAATGGTGGGATACTGTGGAAACATAATCCAAAGACCAAGACAAAGGGAACGAGGTAGTCAAGTTAAGATGGCCAGAACAAGAACAACATTTAGTGTCGTGTTTTTAAACACTTAGCGGATAAAATTTCGGATTTGGTCAAGAAAGATTGCTATGGATCAAAAAACCATCACCCCAGTCACAATCAACACGATAAATGACTGATGATGAACCAAGAAGAAAAATTGGACGAGTATCTGGACGAAGCTTAGATTCTCAACTCAGAAGACACCGTGTTGCATGAGTGGTATAAAGGCTTGTGTGATCATTCCTGTCCTCCATTGACTACTCAAAAGACCTATCGTATCGAAGCTTTCCTAGCTCAGAGTTGGGAAACAAGGCGAAGAAACGGTTACTTGTCAGAACTTTTCATGCAAAAATTCAGAATTGAATTTATAACTTAACATTACCTGTAAAAATATAAGAGAAACAAAACAACTACAAACGATGAAAAAGGTTTTGTGATCGTTATGGTTATCTGTTGTCTTTAGCTAGAAAACGTAGTGTACATCAATGGACTTAGACTTTCATCAATGGAAATCTCACATAATTTCACAACGTTGTCAACCTTGTCAAATATAATTTGTATTTTGGATACGATTGTTGTTTGTTCCTTTTCCTTTTTCATTATACTCATTGTTACTTGAATAAAAATGTTTTATTGTGAAAACAAAACGTGTCTGTCATTTGTTTCTTTTAAAACTGTAAATATATGCTCTTTGACTTTCTCTCTATCCCTCCCCATAATATGAGCTATCGTCACGTTCCAATACTAAAACCCAATAGGGTTGTTTTATATCACGTCCGCGGTTGTACCATAAAAAGCGAGTGGGTCTCCAATCTGACCATCCACTGTTGACTCGTCAACCTATGAAGATGCCTTCCAGACTAGCTAAACTCAACGAAGCTTACGTTCAATTACATCGTGTCAGGCTAAATCTGATACCTAAGCCTGAAGAAATAGAGAATGTCAGGATGCTCTCTATAATCCAAGTAACATTTTAGTATCAATGGATGTTTTCCATCACGTCTGTGCTCCACGTATATAAAACCAAACGCACGTCGGTCTGACTACCATTGTGGACCAGTTTACATCTAACATGAGTAGAAGAATCGCCAAGCTTCTTGAACTCCAAATGCACCTGGAGTTTACCATGCGACTCCTGGACAAGATGAAGAAAACGAAAAAATTGAGGAAGAAGAAGATAAAAGAGGAGAAGGAAAACAAGCGATGGATACTGCCTCACCGCATGTTAAACCTTGTGTGTGAGGGGATACCTGAGGTGAGGACACCTCCAGCAGCAGCAGCTCCACCACAACCACATCTGCCAGTGACACAGGAAATGAAGCCAGCTATTCATCACCGGGTCTGGCACCGAAGACAAAGGGCACAAGTCTTCACTATTCCACAAACGGAAAACTGTAATATTGAAGCAGATCAAGCTTCGTCAGCACTCCCAATGACAAATGGAAATTGGAAGAATAAGTGGATCCAACGATGTGTGTATGTTGTGCCCGTCCTGGGAGGTGCCAACATTAGCCAGGTGAATTTGAGGTTCAACGAAAAAACAGTCCTTTTCAGGGCTAACCAAATCTCTATTCACGTTGCATATTCGAATGAATGTAGTGTAGCGTGACTATAAACATTCACTCCTTTACTAATACATGTGTGTGTTTGCATACTAATACATGTGTGTGTTTGCATGCGCGTTCATTGGTTTAGATTTATATAAATGTGTTTTATACTAGCTCGTTCGTTGGTGAGATAGTATATGGTGTGTTTTATGATTCCTCGTTTCGTTGCTGTGATATAATATGGTGTGGTTTAAGCTTCCTCGTTGGTTGGCGAGATAGTATATTCATGTGTTTTATACAAGACGAATATAAGAGAGAATATCACCTGCAAGATGAAACAGTTACAGTATGAACCTCCTCAACAAGAAACACCCTATCGATCAGAGGAGCAATAATTGAAGCAGAACACATTCACCGAGACAAGGCTTACAACCTAGGTGAACATCAACAACAACATACATTGCCATAATGAAACGATTGATAACATTCATTGATTATCTGAAAAGAATTGCTATTCAATTGCTTATCCGAAAATAATTGCTTTCCAACAACAATTGGTTATATCTCAAGTAACGGACAGTTCAGAAAACTCTACCTACTGTCCCACAAACCCTCCCATCCCACCCCTACAATCACCCACAAAACACCTTACAGGTGTTGGCATCGTATCAAAGGTAAGGGACAGTCCAGGACTAACCTCCTTCCCCCTGCTGTCCCTCAATCCCCTCCCTGGACACGGACAAGGTATACATGAGCGGGACAGTCCGAGCCGCGTGGTTAACTGCACAGAATATTATCTCAAAACTCAGTCTTCTTTTTGGCCCTAAAAGACTATTCCACAAACAAGAGCCTTTGGCAAGGCGCTCAAAATTAACCTCCTTTAGTTAAGCGGTGTTAAAATGTTTACAAAGGGTGACATACACCCAACAGATTGTGAGTACTTTCGGCCCTTATAAGTACGTTAATTACACAACATTCCAACATGAGAATATTCTAAATTTACAACTCCGCGATTTTTGGTCAATTGCTTAAGTGACTTACACAACATTGGCATAGCGACACCCGTAGGCACAACTGGTGACAATTTGATCTCATACATACCTGACAGAAATAAAGTCTGGTGGACTTATCAATGGTGGTTTGGTGGGATGGAAGTTGTGGTCGCGGTGGGAGATCTAGTTGTGGGTCTACCATTTGAGCGGTGTAGGACGTTCGATTGGTATCGTGCACTAGTTCCAGAAATGCTCAGCTCGGTGCCAAATGCCCTCTTAAAGGGGCCGCCGCCCAGCGCTGGGGCTGCAATAAGTCGCATGGAGCTGCACCAGCGGCATATATGTGACTATAAACCAAGTTCAAGTTCAATTCGCTCAATTCAACACAGTATAGTAAGACATGGCAAGCAATTGGGAAAGGATGTTAAGACTTCAGGAGGTAGTGGACACACTATCATTGGTGGAAGAGATGCTGATCAGAATGCATTTTGGGGTTTATAGTCCACATAGACTAAGTATGGAGATAAACAATTTAAAGAAAATGAAGGAGATATCAAATGATAAAAATAGAAAAGGATGAAAAGGAAGATTTAGAAGACAAACTGAAAATGAGGGAGTGGAATGAAGACATAGAAAATGAAGAGGAGAATGAAATGAGGAAGAAAGAGATAAAGGAGGAGAAGAAGGAAAAACAGGAGGAGGAAAACGAAAAGAAGAAGAGGAAAAGTGTAGGAGAAAAAAAGAAACTGGTGGAGAAATAGAAAAAAATTAGATGAAATTAGAAGAACCCAAAGGCCCTTTTCAGAGCCACTTTCAATACCTCGAAAAGATTTTTATTTTCAAAATTTTTTGCCATATCTCTGTTCTATATCTCTATGTGTCTCTATTGTATATGTATGTATGTATGTATGTATGTATGTATGTATGTATGTATGTATGTATGTATGTATGTATGTATGTATGTATGTATGTATGTATGTATGTATGTATGTATGTATGAACGTATGTATGTATGTATGTATGTATGTATGTATGTATGTATGTATGTATGTATGTATGTATGTATGTATGTATGTATGTATGTATGTATGTATGTATGTATGTATGTATGTATGTATGTATGTATATATGTATGTATGTATGTATCACTGTTGCCAAGTGTCCGGTACCGTGACGTCATGTCACCTGTACTATTCTTCTTGTCGCTATACAGGCCGAATGTGTGCTAATATAAAATTCCCATTGTCCCTATAGTATCCCAGCTGTTCCATTTGTCGACAAAGGTCTGGTCGCCAAAGCATCCCAGACTGATTTTTTAATAATAACAGCCATTATTGCCAAAGTATCCCCTATTACTATTCATCGTTAAGTAAACGATGATGGAAAAACAAGGCAATCGCAGAGAACCAAATAATGACGAGAAGCAGTAAAGACACTTTTGAAACAAGTTAGGATTCTGTCAAAGGCATTGTGCTGTCCTCAAGAAAATTAAACAGAATTAAGTATTAGTGTTTCCTGGCTATGCATTATACATTGATCTCTAATATTCCATGGAGATCCCTTTTTTCAAGGCCCTCAGATTCCCGACGGATAAAATGTATTCACGTCTATTGTCAGCAAACTCATCTCGAAGATACTACTAATATCAAAGAATTTCTCCGCTACATTAACTATAGTTATAAATTTTTAATCATAATCTGAACAACATATAACAAGCGATTCATTGTCTAGAAGAGACTAGTTGTTTGTTTTGCCGATGGAAAATAAATGTTCCAGGAAAGCGCATTATGGCTGACAACAAATAAAAATCACAAAAGAAAAAGTACTTTTTAATAATAGAAAGCATATCCAAAGTGTGGTCTAAATTTGTGTACCAATTTAAAAGCTTTCCGGATTTGTCCCAGAAAGTAATGTCTATTTGCCATCATAACATAGATTTGTATCATTCGTGCCACATTTAACTATATACTAACAAACACGTCAGATTATTAGATCTTTGCATGCATCTGAAAGAATGTTGTCAATGATCACTATCAACAATGTCTTTAAAAATATGATTTCATTTTTAAGATTTAACAGCGTTTAAATCATTTCATATTAATTAAGAAAAGTCTTAGTTCTTGGCGTAATACTTTAATAGCCCTAAGTATCAAAGTTATAAAATATTAAAATAAATGACTATGAAAATAAGGACTTTAATATCAAGGTTCGAAGCTGATGACGATTCCTCGCAACAATTAGACTCATAATATTGAAAAGTTAAAATGTACATTTTCATAATAAACAAATCACTTAGGAGCTACAGACAATTACATGTAAACTGCATTATTACTTTTAAATTTAAAGATAATCAATTATGAAGAAAAGGAAAATAAACCAAGAACTTTAATCTTGATAATATGGGTATGATGCTGATGCAGTCTTTTAACGTTTAGATGATAAGTGAGTTAATGCCAACGTGCTTTATGCAAAACTATTTAAAGACGCACAACTAATTGCAGTCAGTGAGGTGTTTTACCTGACCAACTGTATGCATTATCGCAATAAATTTCAAAACAGTTCTCAAGCCTAAATGTTTCTACATTAGATTTTGTGAAATAACAATTGATAGACTTTCTTATTTAGTGCATTCATAACTATTAATCTCTATCTTAAATTTAAGAATTAGTGTAGTATCTCTAATTCGATATCATCTACTAGACCATTCTTAAAATTTATCATAATTCTCTAAACTTTGGCAGTACAATTCAACAGTATGCATTTTGATGCAATGATCGGTTAACGTTTAAACACAACTATTTCTACATTAATGTTTTTGGGGGGGTTGCATTGTCTTTACTTTAAATTGTGTTTGCATGTCCTAACACTTTTTGCAACACATCAATGTATATTTTATCATTACTCAGTGATAACTTGTATTTCAGTTTAGCTTCAGATAGCTCAAGGTAAGATGCTTTTGATTTTCCTCAGATATTCTGCACAAAAAGTGTACTTTTCAATATCAGATTGCAAAGTTTGCAAATAAGAATACTGATTTTCTCACTATTTTTCTGATATTTACATTTTATATTGACATATGCGCTGGTTACTGGGACAGGAAATATGTTCTTACGACTTATTTACAAGCCCCAACAAGTATATGAATAAATGATAAAATATTACTATAATATCTTGTAATGAACTTTCTAACTTAAGGTAGGCGGTGAATATTATTTTTATAGGGTGTTACTGCTCTGTGTGTTTTAAACATTAATCCCGAAATAATTTTCAGGCTACAAAATAAAATATTAATATGATACTATTTTTGTCTTATATTCCGTCCTAAAAAAAATAGAGATCACTCATATCCGTGCTATGTGCAAGTCATATTTGAAACAAATTTGCACCGACGATTACAATTAGTTGATTGCACACCGATTAGGGTGTTTTTATCACACTTCAAGTCGGTTGGCCATGTAGTTATATGTATAGTGTAACGATATTAAACTCATATTTTTGGAACCTTGTCATCGTAAATTGTTTCTATTAAAGCTTTTTAATTTGAATTTGATAATTTGCAAGTATTTTACATAGCAAGCTTTCGTAACTGATTCACGGGAACGTTAAATTATTTTATGACGTTTACAGGAGGAAAGAATGATAGCATGTAACACAATTATTTGAATCATAATTCATTATCTTGGAAGTACGTGAACATTTTCATTTCCGCAAATGCCATGCATGACTACATACAGCAAGAAGGTTACTAATTCATCTCAATATTTGTTTTACAAAAGTACGAAACAATTTGCCCAGAGCATATTTTGGGTAAAGGCATGTCTCTTCTGTGGATTTTATTTTGGATTGGTGCTAGTAGCAAAAACAAAACAAGTGTTGAATGTAACACTTTTTATGAACCTGCGTGTTAATTACGTATATTTTCGCAGTGAAATAAAGGGAGACAATACAGCTTTTAACATATTTAATGAATTTAAAATAGCAGAGGCTGTATTATTTCCTCGCCCGCATTAAATCAAACATATCCTGAAGAATACAGCACAGATTGTTGTCTAAAGCAACCGATAGGCATTAGTTGGCCAAGAGATACTTCTCACGCAAACAAATTTCAGGGCGTAGTAGATAAATATTAATTATCCATTCATCATCAAATTTCAATGCTCCCTCTACCAGCAGCTATTTTTGTGTGTAGGATGGATATATCAGTTTACGTGTTTCTTGTTGTAATTGTTACCCAATTTAGTACTATCGCGATAAACCGTATCGATCAGATAAGTTATTTCGGGCCCCCAATATTTATAATTAAATAAAACGTTTAATAGATTTTATCTATTTATTGCTTCGGGTACTGAGGCTGTTCGTCTTCTTATCTAAAACTAAAGTATCCCTTATTTAAAAACACGATGCTAATGTAGTTTCCAGTGTGAAAAACGTATAAAGCATACCATGGCCTCTTCTGCATTGATGTTTCTAATACCTTGAATTATATTCACTGCATCCCTTCTTTTAGTTTTGTTAAGGCCCATCTTATTTTCTTTCTATTATTGCTATGCGTACTTGGAGAGCATGTTATTTAACACTTTTATTACCATATTAGGTTTTATTGAATTCTCTACATGTCCAACGATAATTTTGAGTTACTCGAATTACTTGTTATGTGTATCCATAATTTTGGTAACTCCTAATATATGATTTTATTTAAGTTTCGAAAATCTATTCATATCTGTAAACTGTATAAATGTATTTTGTATGTGTGTGTGATTTAGATTTTTAACATAGCTTTAACATTTTTTCAGTCATATCGCTACAATGTCTGCAGTGTGACAGTTTACAGTGATGTCTAGCATTGAGGAATCATGCCGCAGACATGTAGCAATATGACGAACCCAGTCGCATTATCCTGACACCATGCCGACATGTCCTAACACCTAACCTCTTAAAGCTGAGTGTCAAGCGCAGCAGCTGTTAGTACAATTTTTAATGTCTTTGATACAACCGGACTTTGTTAAGAACGTAATTTGCATTGAATCGATTAAAAATGTTTACGTATGTGTTGACAATTATTAATGATAATCTTAATTATATGATTTAAAATAGGCATAGTTTCTCCAGTGATTTAGATTTTCCAGATATGTTTATATCTTGCAATTGGTTTAGCAAAGTCACGTGAATACGCTTTATTTCGACAAATAAAATCAATGGTGTGTTTAGTCACGTGAGGTCTATTGCGAAGTACAGTCGAAATATATAGTGTCTATAAGGAGAAAGTAAAGCAATCATATTCATTTCGATTTTTGGAGTCATTCAAACTTATTGTTATTGTTGTTATCGTGTTGGTAACGTGCAGGAGTCTTTTATGTTGTACTCAGATTTTATTCGAGATTATAAAACGTTTATACTTTTCAGTGAAAAAGAAAGTTGTCATTTTTTGGATTATAATATTATTCTAGAGCTCATATAAATTATTTGAAGGAATTCTGGACAACGCCATCTTGACAACTTTACGAAGGACCAGTACATTTCAGGTTAAACATTATTAAGGAAATTGTCGTTAATTTAGGACTTGTATAGACCTTTATAGGGATTAGTTTGGATTCAGTTCATAATACTGTAACTTCCTCTCACATTTTTCATTTTTAACTTTAATAATTAATTGTTTGTTAAGTTTTATAAAACGTGGTGGTTTTGCTTATTTTCTATTACTTAGATTTGTTACCATAGAGTAGTCGCATACTTTGAGTGTACAAAATGTGTATATGTACCACTACCTTTGGCGAAAACATTAATTTCGAGTACGCTGGCAAGTGCCATCTGCAGACGTAACAATACTTTTAGTGGGCTTGTTACAAACTTGTGTCTCCACAATTTCAGGGGCAAATTGTTGATGACATAATTTATATTACCTAAAAGATTAAGTCTGCTTCAAGCAAATTTCTGGAAACCAAGAGGCTCTGTACGTTTCTCTCCCAGGTCATCTTTGGATTTTTTTGCAAATACGAAGACTCTCCTGAACTGTAAAATGCTGTAAGAAAGAAAAAATTTCATGTTGAAGTATGTATATATATATATATATATATATATATATATATATATATATATATATATATATATATATATATATATATATATATATATATATATATATATATATATATATATATATATATATATATATATATATATATATATATATATATAGGTTAATTAAAGTTTATATTATCCTGCGTTTTTCCCACCGATTATTAATAAATCCGTGATGCAGCTCGTCCAGTCACCAAGCAGTTATCAGAGCGTTCATTATGTTATTTAGCCATTTCTATGTATTAGAATTAACGATGAACAAGTATTTGATAAAGATTCTTGATAGTTTAGTTTATTTACCATTGATAATATATGACCAAAATCCTATAATTTGTTATTGGATAAGTATGACAATGTTTCTTTCCATGTTTGGAATATAACACGCATGCAAAAGTATATTTTTCTTATTTTCAAGATGTTTCTTAAACTTCGATATGCAAAGTTTTAATACATGTGGCACTGTCAAATCCCGAAACTTCACACTCGTATATTAAAATGCGCGATATCGTATGATCAAAAAGATGCACTTGCCGATCTATTGAACGATTAAAGTATGTGGTATTTCGTTAAAGAAAATATATAACCTTTCTAGCTTGATTAACGTTATGTTTACTTGACTTAACAATCCTTCAATTGTCAAAAAAACCACCTAAGTATTTATATTCTGCATAAATATCTTTCACCAATTCTAAACCGATATTTATCACCTTTTCGTGTGCCAAAATTAAAATCTAGTCTTTGTGAAATTGATAATCAATTTCCATAGTTTTGCATATTGGTAAAAAAATATTTAAATTATTCTGGAATATGTTTTCTTCATTACAAAAAATGACAGCGTCATCGGCTTAATGCAGTAAAAAAATTTGAAAGAAGCTGAATATATAGTGATCTGAAAAATGTAACCACACACTAATACAATTCTGTTGTAACATGTTTCTAAGATACATGATAAATATCACTTCCTACGTGGAAATAAAGCAGATTTTGTTCCACATAAACGACATAAGATTTGATTTTATGATACATGTTATTCTACATAAGTTCCCATTCACGTTGTTGCTTAATAATTATATACAAAACCTATAATCCATTCATCATTTTTCAAAGTACTACTAAAATCAATTAAAAGCACCAAATATATTCATCATACAAGCTTTTGAAATTTCAGCACAAGATCTATAGTTGAATAGCCTGTCCAAATTGGTTCTCTTTAAGAGCTTCGTGTAAATCTGGTCTTTTTTCAAGAACAGATGCAAAAGGTTTACTTAGAATAATGTTTAAGGTGTCAGTCATTCTGTCTCATATTTTTTTGGATTCATCTCCATTTCTCTGTACTTAATTTTCAAAAGGAGAATGGAAATTAACTCGTATTTTCTGACAAAGCTGTTACGAAAGTTTATGTGATTAAAAAATAATACATACGAACCGTACTGAGAAAAGATATACATAAATTAATGTACTTTTCCTGATCTAATCTTTGTAAGGCAAACATGGAATCGGCTAAGAGAGAGAAAGAAAGAGACCTCACGAGATAGTTTGTCGCCTGACATATGCTTAGACGTTACCCCATATCCTTTCTGTCTGCATTTTCATGAATTTTATTACGTGAGTGAATTTAAACAACTAAGAGTAAAACCTTTTATGTAAAAGTCATCGTTTCGATCGTTGCCAATTAATAGAAGTGAAAATTTAGGGTAGTAATTGTTTAGATTTTGTTGACTCTATAAACAAACAATGATATTATCAGATTTACGAACAATAGAATCAACAGGAAATGATGCCGTCAAAGGCGTGGATATTTCTTATCAGATTGGCATGCCTCGTATATTTGTTGATGTTCTTGTCCAAAGAATAATTTCAAATGAAAGAACGCAGCAATGTTTAAGCTCATTTATTTAAGCTCTGCTTTCTTATATATTGTTCATGACAGGTCATATGAACCTCTTCATTTTTCTTTTATCTTCACTATGCAAAATCATTCTGAGTTATTCAACGAATCCATGTACAGCATAACAATCTATTGGTTAAGTTTGGGAAGCTGATTATCAAATTCCCTTACATCTACATTACGTCGTTAGAAATACATTTATTGGCTAAATTGCTTAATTAACTCACATATTGATTTTCTTTAAGCAGAAATCATAAAAAGCTATTTATTTTTTAAAAAATCCCACTGCTTTAAAACCAAGTCACGCAATCTTTGTTAGAGAAAGCCCATAAATTACTGTCTAACATCCGCATAGCCATAATCCTATAGATTTCCAAAATGAAAATGGCACAGAGTTAGTGGTGATTGAATAGTGGATATATATATATATATATATATATATATATATATATATATATATATATATATATATATATATATATATATATATATATATATATATATATATAAAATCAGTAAATTTCAAGAAACTGCACGAACAAGAGAATGGTAGAAGGTCTGAAAATAAAAATATTAGCAGCAGCTAGAAACGATTGACTTTGAATGATATTCTTGTCATGCAAGTGTTTCTAAAACAATGACACTAAAGGTCTCTGGTTCCATTATGGTCACATAAATGTAAAAAAAGACAGTATCATTTTTATAAACTTCATATTTATCACCATATGAAAGCGTTACAGTTGAAATTTACATCTTTGTCTGGAAAACGAAAGTACTTTTATTCATGGCACTTATGAAATACTTAAGTGACCAGAAAGACTTGAAAATGTTCTGAAAATCATTAAATAAGCGGTATTAATATTTTTTGCTGCATCATCTCTTACAGTGATACGAGAACAAATCCAAATTTATAATTACTGGACCGGTCCGATTGGAAGATATTATTTGCCATATAACTATTATAGAGATGATCTCAAACGGGTAATAATTTAATGTTCAATTTATGAAACGAGTTTAATAATGTCCACCCTTTGCGCCTAATATCATCGCGAACTTTTGATGATTTATAATTATTCATGTGGAATATCCCATTCTGGTCTTTTGACTGATATTTGCACCACTAAATGCTTTTCTTTGTTAGAGCTTATTTTCGCTAAGAGATTGTGACAATATGCAGTTTAAAAAATTCTCGTGTCTCGGTTAAAATTAAACATATTGTTATTATATTCATAAATCAAAGTGAGCTCTGTAATAAATTGACTGGGTGCAATATTTAAAATAGACAGGGTGGAATGACCATCCTAATGAAATTAATACATCACGGAGTATAACAACGTACTTCCCTACATACAAATATAAAATTGTCTTTTAAATTGAAATCAAAGGCAATAAATAGTGTCAATCTGGCCAGGATGTCTTTATTAGCGACAAAGAATTGCTCTAGCGAAGGAAACAATAAACAAAGTAATGGTCATAAAAATTCGCTCAAATAAAACTCCATCCAAGGCAATGGATTACTTAGCTAAATCAACTACACATTCTCATGTGACAATATTCAAATTTAAGAATCTGGGGAAATTAATTTTTTTGCATGGCTTTGGGGTGGGGGATCGTGTGTAAAGTTGGGCAATGTGACATTTCAATTCAGTTATATTTCTGGTGGTATATTCGTCCATATCTGTTCCCGCAAGTCTTGTGTACATTCAAAATACCATACTTTGACTTTGCTATGTTATCATCCCCAAACTGCGTTGGCTCGTTTGTTATTATGCAAGACTCTCGACCAAGAAGGTGTGGGTTCGAATCCTGCCCAGGCCGCGTACAGTGGTGTTTTGGGCAAGGCACTCTACTCC
Organism: Potamilus streckersoni; assembly: GCA_016746295.1. Classification (NCBI taxonomy): domain Eukaryota; kingdom Metazoa; phylum Mollusca; class Bivalvia; order Unionida; family Unionidae; genus Potamilus; species Potamilus streckersoni. Next base: position 86,966 of record JAEAOA010001729.1, on the reverse strand, counting down.
AATTGCATTTGCATTATAAAACCTTTCATACGTTGATGTCACTTTTAAAGTTTGAAAATCTAGTTTTCTTTTTGATAATCACAGCTATAAACTTTCAATGGTATATGTGATCACTATCATTAAAATATCAAATTGAAATATAAAACTTGATTTGGTACAAACATTTAAAACAATATGAACCTTAAATATCTCTAATGGAATCTTACAAGTTTCGTGGTTATTGTGTATTTTTGTGATAAATACAAGGACAATTTGTCTATAGAAAGACAATACTTTATTTAGGCAAAACAGAGTCGTGCTAAATCAGATATCCTTCGGTTCCATTCCTTGTATTTTCTGTTGTTTGTCAGAAGCCCACACATCTATAAACTAGCATGACAATTAAATCCATCAATTTATGACTGATCAAAGCACCGTTTTTTGTAAGCTGATATGATGCAACATTGATATTTTCTTCTTCCGGTTCATTGGATTTTTTATGTTTCGATGCGAATTAACTAATATGATTGTCATCATGTTTACATTAAATTCATCAAAAGAAGTAGAAGGAATAGAATTTTCAGAAGAGGAAATCGCAAATAAAAAATGATTCTGCAAGACACATAAGATGTCATTATTATCTTTGAACATAAAAACTGAGTGATCATTTCTGTCCCAAGTATAGAATCTTTCCAGGTTTTTAAGAAATATGCCGTTAGATCTTCATAGACCTCTGCAATCACACGCTTCAGAGCAAATATTATCAATAAATACCTGTTTAATTACCTAATAAAGACATGATTCATAACTGTTCTGAACAAAATATCATTTATTAGATGTAAGATCAGGTTTTGAACCACAATGATGGCTTTCTGAATTACAGGCACTGGTAGGTAAACTAATGTGGAATTAAATGTACATAATGACATCAAAGATACCTAAAACATATTCAGACAGTTATTGAGAGATTGATGGCTTCTGACCAACATTAATTTAACTAGAACTTAAAGGTTAAGAAAAGTTCGATAAACAATTTAAAAAAAATAAGACAACGAATGAAAAATAAATGAAGTTTGAATAATTTCATATAGTCGGATTGATTGACAGATATGGGTGTTGGGAAAACATACCAGGACGAGACAGAAAATGGACCGTGTGCGCTAAGCATGATATAGGTGAAGAATTTCATTCTAGCTTGTCTGTCTTCCTTTCTCAGGAGAAAGCTGTAAGTTCATAGATCCATTTTTATTGCACTATTCTTAATGTAATGAAGTTTGGTAAACCTCTATCCATAAACTCATCAATATTAAAAAATTTTGATGTAATTAACAGCGGCAGATAAATTACTTAGCAAACTGCATGTGCACGTGACTTTATATATATATATATATATATATATATATATATATATATATATATATATATATATATATATATATATATATATATATATATATATATATATATATATATATATATATATATATATATATATATAATACATATAGAGAGAGAGTGTGTGTCAGAGAGAGAGAGTGTGAGAGATAAAGAGTGTGAGAGAAAGAGAGATAGTGTGAGAGAGAGTGTGAGAGAGTGTGTGTGAAAGAGAGTGAGTGAGAGAGAGTGAGAGAGAGAGTGTTAGAGAGAGAGTGTGTGAGAGAGTGTGAAATAGAGAGAGAGTGTGAGAGAGTGAGATAGAGAGTGAGAAAGTATGACAGCGAGAGAGAGGGTGTGAGAGAGAGAGAGAGTGTGACAGAGAGAAAGTGTGTGAGAGACAGTGAGAGAGAGTGAGTGAGAGTGTGTGTGTGACAGAGAGAGTGTGTGAGAGAGAGAGTGTGAGAGAGAGTGTGAAAGAGAGAGAGTGTGAGAGAAAGTGTGTGCGAGAGAGTGTGTGTGAGAGAGTGACAGAGTGGAAGAGTAAGAGAGAGCGTGAGAGAGAGAGAGAGAGATTGAGAGAGAGTGTGAGAGGGAAAGTGAGAGAAAGTGTGGGAATAAGAGAGTGTGAGAGTAAGCGTGAGAGTGTGTTAGAGAGAGGTTGTATGAGTGTGTGTGAGAGAGATTGTGTGTGAAAGAGATGGTTTGTGTGAGAGAGAGTGTGTGTTTTTGAGAGAGAGTGTGAGAGAGATAGAGTGTATGTGAGAGAGAGTGTGTGTGGTGTGATAGAGAGTGCGTGTGAGAGAGAGAGTGACACAGTCAGAGAGTGTGTGTGAAAGTGAGGGAGAGTGTGAGAGTGAGAGAGAATGTGTGAGATAGAGAGAGATACAGAGTGTGTGAAAGTAGAGAGAGAGTGTGAGAGTGAGAGTGAGAGCGAGAGTGTGAGAGTGACAGATACAGAGTGAGAGTGATATAGAGAGCGTGTGAGAGTGAGAGAAAGAGTGTGAGAGTGAGAGAGACAGAGAGTGTGAGAGTGACAGAAAGTGTGAGAGACAGAGTGTGAGAGAGAGTACGTGAGAGAGAAAGAGAGACTTAGAGAGATTGTGTGTGAGAGAGTGTGTGTGAGAGAGTGTGTGTGAGAGAGAGAGGGTGTGTGTGAGAGAGAGATTGTGTAAGAGAGAGTGTGAGAGTGAGAGATAGAGTGTGAGAGTGAGAGATAGTTTGAGAGTGAGAAAGAGTGTGAGAGTGAGATAGAGAGTGTGAGAGTGAGAGAGAGAGTATGAGAGCGAGAGAAAGTGTGAGAGTGAGAGAGTGTGAGAATGATAGAGAGAGAGTATGTGAAAGTGAGAAAGACAGAGAGTGTGAGAGTGAGAGAGATAGTGTGAAAGAGAGTGTGAGAGAGACTGTGAGAGAAAGAGAGTGTGAGAGAGAGTGTGCGTGACAGAAAGAGTGTTAGTGTGTGTGTGCGAGAGATAGTCTGTGAGTGTGTGTGTGAGAGAGACAAAATGTGTGAGGGGTGTGAAAGAGAATGTGTGTGTATGTGAGAGAGAAAGTGTGTGAGAGAGAGTGTGTGTGTGTGAAAGAGTGAGTAAGTGTGTGTGTTAGAGAGAGGGTGGTTGTTTCTGTGATAGAGAGAGAGTGAGCATGTGTTTATGAGAGAGAGAGTGAGTGTTTGTAATAGAGAGAGTGTGTGAGAGAGAGAGTGAATGAGTGTGTGTGAGAAAGAGTGTGTGTGTGAGAGAGTGTATGTGAGAGAGAGCATGTGAAAGAGAGATAGAGTGTGTGAGAGAGAGTGTATGTGAGAGAGAGCATGTGAGAGAGATAGAGTGTGTGAGATAGAGTGTGTGAGAGAGAGTGTGCGTAAGAGTGAGAGAGAGTGTGTGAGAGTGAGAGAGAGTGTGTGAGAGTGAGAGAGAGTGTGAGAGAGAGTATGAGAGTTAGAGAGCGTGTGAGAGTGATAGAGAGTGAGTGAGAGTGTCAGAGAGAGTGTGAGAGTGATAGAGAGAGTGTGCGAGTGAGAGAGACAGAGTGTGAGAGTGAGAGAGAGAGTGTGTGTGAGAGAGTGTGTATAAGAGTGAGAGAAAGAGTGTGTGAGAGTGAGAGAGTATGAGAGTGAGAGAGCGTGTGAGAGTGAGAGGGAGAGTGTGTGATAGTGATATAGAGAAAGTGTAAAAGTGAGATAGACAGAGAGTGTGAGAGTGAGAAAGAGATTGAGAAAGAGATTGAGAAAGAGAATATGTGAGAGCGAGAGTTGGTGTGAGAGAGAGTTGGTGTGAGGGAGAGATAGTGTGTGAAAGAGAGTGTGTGTGAAAGAGTGTGTGAGTGAGAGTGCATGTGTGAGAGATTGTGTGAGTGAGAGAGTGTGTGTGTGAGAGAGAAAGTGTTTTTGTGAGAGAGAATGTTTGTGTGAGAGAGCGCGTGAGAGAGATAGAGGTTGTATGTGTGAGAGAGAATGTGTGTGCGAGAGAGTGTGTGAGAGAGATGGAGAGTATATGTGAGAGAGAGAGACAGAGAGAGTGTGTGTGAGAGAGAGAGACTGTGTGTGTGAGAGAAAGAGAGTGTGTGAGTAATAGAGAGCGAGTGTGTGTGAGAGAGAGTGTGTGTGTAAGAGAAATAGAGAGCGTGAGTGTGAGAAAGAGTGTATGAGTGTGTGTGTAAGAGAGACATTGTGTTTGAGTGTGTGTGAGAGAGATTGTGTGTGTGAGAGAGATGGTGTGTGTGAGAGAGAGTGAGTGTGTGTGAGAGAGATTGTGAGAGAGATAGAGTGTGTGTGAGAGAGAGTGTGTGAGAGAGAGTGAGAGAGAGCGTGTGTATGAGAGTGAGAATGAGACTGTGAGAGTGAGAGAGAGTGTGTGAGAGTGAGAGAGATAGTGAGTGTGTGAGAGTGAGAGCGAGAGTGTGAGAGTGGGTGTGAGAGTGAGAGAGAGTGTGAGATTGAGATAGTGTGAGAGACAGAGTGTGAGAGAGAATGTTAGAGAGAGAGTGTGTGAGAGAGAGTGTGTGTGAGAGAGACTGTGTGAGAGAGACAAGGTGTATGTGTGAGAAAAGAGAGTGTGTGAGAGAGAGATTGTTTGAGAGAGAGAGTTTGTGAGAGAGAGGGTGTGTGTACTCTAGAGTGTGTGTGTGAGAGAGAGTGTGTGATGAGAGAGGGTGTGTGTGAGATTGAGAAAAATTGTGTGTGTGAGAGAGAGAGCGAGCGTGTGTGTGAGAGAGAGTGTGTGTGAGAAAGTGTGTGTGTGAGAGAGAGAGAGAGGGTGTATGTTAGAGAGAGTGTGTGTGAGAAAGAGTGTGTGTGTTAGAGAGATAATGTGTGTGAAAGAGAGTGTGTGTGAGAAAGAAAGTGTGTGTGAGATAGAGAGTGTGTGAGTGTGTGTGAGAGAGAGAATGTGTGTGAGAGAGAGAGTGTTTGTGTTTGTGAGAGAGAGGGTCTGTGTGAGAGAGAGAGTGAGTGAGTGTGTGTGAGAGAGAGTGATTGAGTGTGTGTGTGTTAAAGAGAGAGAGTGAGTGTGTGAGAGAGAGAGTGGATGTGTTTTTGTGAGAGAGAGAGAGTGTGTGTCTGTGAGAGAGAGTTATAGTGTGTGTGTGAGAGAGTGATAGAGAGTGAGAGAGAGTGAGAGAGAGAGTGAGAGAGTGAGTGAGAGAGAGTTAGTGAGAGAGAGTGAATGAGAGAGAGTGAGTGATGGAGAAAGTGAGTGACAGAGAGAGTGAGAGAGAGAGTGAGTGAGAGAGGGAGTGAGTCAGAGAGAGTGACAGAGAGAGAGTGAGTGAAAGAGAGTGAGAGAGAGTGAGAGAGAGAGTGAGTGAGTGAGAGAGAAAGTGAGAGAGATGGCGGAATGCACTTTAGTTTTTTTTAATAAATATTTAATTTCCACAAATATTCACTAATGGATAGCAGTAATATAGTAATATACGCCAAAAGAAGGTCTCTGCAATGAATCTTACTGAGATTAGCATTACAAGAATTTTAATATAGATGAGGAAAGGTAGCAAATGAGCAATGGTTAATAATGCAATCTTATTGGCTAAGAAAGTAAGTACTGACCAATATTAGTGCTTACTGACCAACATGCACACATACACACGCAAACATACATATTACAAGGGACCATAAAGCATGCCAAAAATTTAGTAACAAGAACTATTATTCGATCTAAACAGTCAAAAATGAAATTAGGATAGGCAAAAATAAAAATTAAAGAAGTTTTCAGCCTTTATATCTCTTACCTGAAAATCCTCTTCCTTATACAAATGAAATTTAAGTAACTTACATTGTTTTCATTTGCATAATGTAAATTAATTATAATTATATCATCAAGAAACATGGGAAGAGGAAACATAAAAACTTTTGTCATATAAATATTTAATTGAGTATTGTTTAGAGATGGTCCTGTCAATGATTCAATCAATCAATCAATTCCCGCACAGCGCGGATGTAAAAGATGGAATATAACTGTAATGACTTTGCTATAACCAATCTTTGGGAATATTAAACAAACTTGACCAGAAACTTTCACATCTACAGACATAAAAAGGAGTGAAATATTAGAGATATTATGTGAATACAATTACTTGTTTCCAGATATTTCGTCACCAACAAATCAATCTACCATGACGTTGAAATTATACAGTTGTCAAACAACATATTTAGAGGATGTATCCTCTGAACCAAGAATGTTTAGAAAAACAAATTCAACATTTGCCTTGGAGTGATTTCGTATAACTAAGTATGAGTAACTGGAGTTCACAATGCATTCCAATGTTTAAATTATATGGACCATCCCGTACTTATACTGCCTATTAAAAAGTGGAAATTTGAAATGCCAATTGCATCATCAGATTTGACCTTTAGAAACGGAAACAGCAAAGGAAAGTCGGCATTTGATACTCCGTATGCACTTTATCAAAACAAAGTGATTACGTTTGGTATTAAAAAATTTCCTTCCACATTCCAGTGTTTAATGAACATGATCATATCAAGTCTAGATAATTGTGAAAATAACATCGTTGACATCATCATCTCAATCTCAACCTGGAAAGATTATTTCTCTAAATAATCAAAGTTTGACAGTTAATTTCGGTAAAAGTTGTTGATGAAATTAAATGTTATACTGACAATTACATCCGTTCCTTCAACTCCAATCTTACTCAATTATTTAAACCGTCTGTTGATTTAAGTGATGTAATGGTTGGTGGAGTATCGCTTCAAGATGACAAAAATAGTATAGATTATCCATGGTGTTTTTTCTATAAATAGTTAAACAAAAACCAAAGAAATCAGTCTGCAATCGAGAAAAAACGTTTGGCTCTGATATTAAACTTAGAACTAGTTAAAGTGTATATTAGTTTAGCTCCGTGTCCAATTACTGATACAGTCTCCACACCCCCTTACCGTCATTAACAAAATTAAAAACAAATATCAGAGACGGTTGATAATGCATACAATTTTGACAATAGGCCCATCAAAGGTGTGATGCTGATTTTTGTCATGTTTGTAAGTTATAAATATATGTTTTTCTTGATTTTGAGTTCAAGACTTAGCCTTGATGATAATTTTAGACGGTTGTGGTAACGACTTTGTTTACAGTTTGGGTAATATTCCATTAAAATTGATTTAATTTGTTCATAGAATCATATTACGATACAGGCCAGTCGTGAATGTACATGTATATAAGGCTGGCTGAAATCAATAACATTATTCATTCCTCCTTTAATCTCAGTCTGTATAAATATTTATTGCTGTGTTCAGACATAATTTGAGAGGAATCTTTAATTTAAAAAGTATTCATTACACTTACAAAGTACTCACTGATATCACTACTTTGGGGGCTCATTCAAAGACATGTTGGATTATATCATTGTGATCCATCAATATATGACATTGGCATATTCAATATTGGAATTCATAAGGAGCACCACTTAATGTCATTCGAAACGCTCTATATCTTTTGACTTTGTGATAGACCTTTTAGGACTTTTGTAGTTATAATGCTGAGAGTTCCTTTTAAATTTTCAATCGTATTCTAGGGAAATAAATTATTTATTATGTTTGCTAAACATGTTGGTCTTGCTTTTTCTATAACTTATTTTAAGACCATTGAATTCAAACAGGTTTAAGAGGAACGAAACATCAAATTTCTGCTGAGGCATTATCAGATGGTTACTTGAAATTATAAGATTCCATAAAATAGACACTGATTGCCTACTTCCCATTGGCTGCGTTTTTTTTTTTTTTTTGTTTGTACCTGTTGGTGGATAAATCAAACAGGCCATACCCACACGCGTAATGTATGTGTGATGGTGTGTTTGAATAAAATAAACTAGATCCAGCCCCAGTGCTTTGGTGTATATGTGTGACTATGCTTGTGTACATGTATGAAAATCATAACCCCTCCGAGGATTATCATTAAATATCTTGGTATCTGAAATGAGCGCGAAATAAATTAAAGATGGGATTAAACGTTATTCTCTTGCAAATTAATTATATTTTTATCTTTATCTTTTTAAAACTTTCTTTAATTTTCAAATCATAAACTACTGCATATTTCAACATTTTCCATGTACGTTCTTTACAATGACTGTGTGAGAAGTTTTCAGCTGATATTCATTATGCATTGGTTGCTGCAATTGTATGGGAAAATATGAGCGCCGTTTAGTTTTCTAAGCTTTACTGCAAAAATGGTGAGTAGTATCACTCAGTTAAAAACGTTCGTGTTTTCCCATTCAAGAATTATTAAGTTATTGATTATATACTGTTTTTATATAAAGATGTTCTAAAATGAACAAGTGTCATCTCTCCATATATCGCATGCATAAAAAAGCTTATATTTCAAAACAGATTCTTGAATAATGGCAAGTGCGTGTCACCAATAGTAATGCTCTTTATGATATAAAATTCATACGTAATAACTCGTGCTAGGAGATTGTTACAATTGCAGCATTGACGTTCTGTGAGCAGTGGCTTGAACTGTAGAAGTACTGCGTGACTAAGAAAATGTTGGCATTGATTTAATTGTTGTCATGGGTTTGACGCCAATTTTCCGCAAATGATAGGCCATACATGTCGGCCAATATATTGAAGAAAGAACCATGGAATGCCCAGTGAAGAACGGATATGTAAGATTAATGAGTATATAATATGACTGGATTTCAACGCCGTCATTTTCATTACATTCCATAACCTAGGCAGATACATTTAGAGATACACAATCATACAAATAATAAAGACATTTTTAGCAAATGAAAAGTATCTCTCAATTCTATAGTGTGGTGACCTGATAAGGGTCGTTTCGATTCTATTAGATATCTTGTGACAACATCTTTCGTCAAGATCTATCAGCAGAACATGTTCTATTTCTCTACTCTAAGGATTGATGGAGACAGGTAAGAGACGGGACTTATTTTACCTCATCTTCCAATCAACTGTTTGAAAGGCTAGGACCGACTGACCCTGTTGTGGTTCTTGCCGTTGATATGTTGTTGTTGATTTTACCATTACTGCTGAAGCTCCATATCCCTCTGTGTGTGTGTGTGTGTGTGTGTGTGTGTGTGTGTGTGTGTGTGTGTGTGTGTGTGTGTGATGAAATACGAAAGCTCCATTGGTCGACCGAACTATTCTAAGCCGACTGACCCTGTTGTGGTTGTTGCCGTTGATATATTGTTGTTGTTTTTACCGCTACTGCTGAAGCTCCATATCCCTCTGTGTGTATGTGTGTGTGTGTGATGAAATACGAAAGCTCCCTTGGTCGACCGATCTTTTCTAAGCCGTTTGTAGCGCGGTCACGACGATTTCAATGGACGGGTGTCCCGCATTTCATATACCGTTATCGTCGGCGAATTGTAACAGTTTTATTCGATTTTGATGAACAGACTATTCCAGGTCATTATTCATTGTTAAACAATGTCGGACTCCAAATAATGGGGTGGGTGTGTATCATTTTCCAGTTTAAATATATCTGAGAATCTCTCTCTCTCTCTCTCTCTCTCTCTCTCTCTCTCTCTCTCTCTCTCTCTCTCTCTCTCTCTCTCTCTCTCTCTCTCTCTCTCTCTCTTATTTTGAATTTTCAGGAGCAAGACTTACTTATCTTCAATTATTTACGTGTAATCGTTTTGGAAAGTAGCCGATAACCATTAGGTTTCTGGACCATGACTTTCATCTGTATTGATGCCATTATCTTACTCGTCCTTAGGGTTTCGATGTGGAAGTTAATCTTTTGTACACACCACAAAAGTCTAAGAAGTTCTAAAAGAAATGCGGTAAAAAGGTAATCAAGTTTCAAGTTTACCATTTTTCCTTAGTTTTTTCATGCAATGATAAGTCATCAATTCAGAACTGACTATATCTTTGAAAATACACGTCAGTATAAGTTGATGACCGGATAATTTCCGTCCACAGTTGCAAGAGTGCTTCCAGAGAAATCGATTAAGCCAATAAATCGTCACACAAATCTTTATACCAATTTCTCCGAATCGTATTGTCTGAGATGAGGGTTCACGCGTCTTCCAGATACACTTCAACATTTTTTATGTAATCCTCATAAAACAATGGCCCTGTTGTTCTGACTAGGATGATTGTTTTGACATCCTTACATTGTTCTCCGACTAGGCCTGTGATTCTTTTAGCCAAGTCAAAACAGCGGTGTACATGTTCTGTTTCTTCTGAAAATCATGACTGCATGTTGTCTTCTTCTTTTTGCGTCTAAGCTGCATCTTTTAAAGCATGCAATTCTCGAGGCACCATTAGTTTTAAGATCGATAATACAGCACGAAAAGATCTCCTAAACCATGTCTTTGTCCATGGATACACAGGATACACTTGAAGAATCCTTTCTGAAAATCTACTTTAACCGTGACTATCCATTGGAGAATAGAATAGTATTACGAATCTATGCTCTTAAAATACGTATATATAGTTATTATTATGTATTTTCATAGTACAAGTGGTTAATTAAGGATCAGTTGGTGATGATCATTGCATTCATTATAGCCAGGATGGTTCTGATATCTGAGTAATAACTCGTGGTCAAATAATAATGATTTTATACATGTTCCAAAGAAAACTGTTTTAACTTAAAGAGTGGAAACTAGTGTTAGCAGCGAAGCTATCGTTTTTATTAATTTGTTACCGTTGGTATATTTCAACCACGGATTAGGAAGATGATTAACAATCCAAATACTGGGCAAAATTGCTCACAATTGTTTGTATTTTTCTTGCACTAAAATTTTAAAATGTCAGCTCCGATAACACAAAACACCTTATTTGGCGGAAAGATACGATTTGATTTGTAGGAAAGAGTTCTCCACACCACAGACATAAGGATTGTTTTTGTAGCTCATGACTAGATCAACGCTGAGAAGAAAATTTGATGTTGTGAGCATGGGTGTCAATTTTAATTCCTTGCAATAGTCGATGAATTGTATAACTGGAATCCAATAGTCAATCCATAGTGGAATTTTCTTTTTAAAGTAACTGTCAAATTTTGAAGTCAAGCTTTGCCTACATTACGTGTTCTTCAATCAAGAATGCTTTCAATATTGTTTACATTGTCTTCTTTCTTAGTCACTCGCTGTAACTCAAGCAAGTTAAAAGTTGTCCTCTGTTCGCATTTTTCCAGTTATAAACAGGAACTCTTCCAGTGCCTGCCACAATGGAACTCCTTTGTCCAGTTGGGTAAATAAACTTTGTTGAAAGTGTGCTTTGTTATTCTAATGTAACCCATTCTCTAGTTTTCAAAATTTCATTCTCTTTATGTTGATGGAACTTCAAACAACTGATCAAACGCCATCACATCGTTTTTAATTTTCACTACTTTGGATCGATTGGTTGTTGGATCGCATGGTTGTTGCGGTAACATCTCGATGTATTTAAAGGTGTGTTCATGTGAAAAATATTTCCATATGCGTTCTTTCAAAGTTCATTGAATACTTTCCACGACACTAGCTTTATCACACTTTTCAGTGGAGAAATGATAAATGTGTCTTTTTGAATTCTTTGAAAGAGATTGGTTCCAAAAACAGATGCCTTTGCCTGTTTGTCATGGCAAAGATATCTGCACCTTTTGTTTCAAAATCAGTTTCAAAGCTCCCACTAACTCTAAGCGTATTTTAAAAGTGAAATTAACTTCAGAAGCGGATTTTCAAAACACAAAGATGACACAAAAGCAATATTTGTAATAACGAATTTAGGCCCCTAAATATCTACTAAATCTGGTTTCCGTTGATGATCGATGTCTGCTACTTTTGCTTGACTTTTGTTTGACTACTGGATATTTTCTTCCAATAGGTTTGCTTAGTGTATACAATGATTGTACATTTAATTATATTTGCACATCTTACAGACGTTAAAATTTAAATTTAGCAACAGAATACAAATTTTACACTTTTTTGTATCCATTATGTACAGTATTGTAGCAAATAGTAGGTAAAGGTGTATTTATGAGACAGTTGGTTGTTTTTATTGCTTGACATTAGTAAGATACCCACAGTCCAATAGTACTTTTAGGCTGTTTCTGCGGGTGCTTTTACGACTTTTTTTCGCATGAAAGCATTGTGTTTGGTACTGATATTGGCAAAACTTGCATGGAGCCTTTTTTCCTTTTTTCTGCAAGAATGATGTGTATGGACTTCTCGTCAACATGGTGTGGACGTCTTAGCAACAGGGTGTGGACTTCTTGGCAACATCTTTGTTTTAGGAACAAAACACTGGAAGTTTTCAATATATCTAGTAAACTTTTGCGACACACTTGTTCGGTCTTCAACGTTTTTCTTAGAAGAGGCCGATTTGTTAACTGCTGCAGTAGTAGAATAAGTCGTTGTCGCGACAAAAGTGGATAACAAATTTATATCCTCTTCTCTAAAATCAGACTTGGCAGGCATCACTAAAATATATAAGTTGCAGGAAACACCTGTTTGACTTCTATCGGCAGAACCTCATACGATTCTGGCAAATGTTGGTTGTTTATTTTGAGCCTGTACTTCTTAGACTGTAAACTTGGATCATCATCACTGCCACCTCTTTTCTTTTTGGTCTACCAAATTTTAATATACTTGGCTCTTTTAGTTTTGGCATTATGGTCCCATTTTAACAGTGAACGAATGCTGACACCTCCTCTTGCATATGCCAGTTGTGACTAAATATAATTTTCTTTGATATGTGAATGATACTTTGTTGAAAATTGACTTGTTGTCGGAGTAATGAGCCATCGTTACATTAATCTGAGACAAGCTTCTAACTAACGTGAACGTATTTGTATATCTTGTTGCGATTTATAGCATACAGTGCACAAGTCAATTTGTCAGGTGGATGAGATTGTAAAGGACACACAGAAAAGCAGAATGCTTTTAAAGTTTTTTTCAGACACGAAAGGTGACGCATGGGAAAATCCACTCGTAATAATATAAAAGTATTACATTGCATTTTACATTGTTGATCAATCCAAAGCATAAGAAACACATGGTGAACTGAATAACTTGTTCAGGGACTTGGAACTATCCAAGAGTAGGGCAGAGTTGTTCGGATCTAGACTACAGCAGGGGAATCTCCTGACAGGTGATGTTACTGTTTCTATGTTCCGTAATCTTCAAAACAGTCTTGTCCCATTCTTCTTGATTTTGTATCCTGCATCAATATTGATTTTTGTGATGCAGCACTGCTAAGCCCGGCGGAACAGTTCATGATTCAAGATGAGTTGAAACTTTTCATTGATTTATCGAAGACCAGTCTTAAATCTGTTTCGTTGCATCAATTTCAGTTGACCATGCAGTCCATATGGAAACAAGAAGCAACTATAGAGAAGCACAAACTATGACCAACATCAGTGGCAGCTTTGTGGTGATTTGAATGTTCTTGCTGTCTTGCTTGGTCTGCAGACTGTCTACGCAAAGTACTACTATTTTCCCTGCGAACTACTAAAGTACTACTATTTTCCCTGGTCGTGTAAGAGATTCCCACTACATAAAGAGAGATTAGCCACTCCAACAGTCATTGGAGCCTGCGAGGAAAAGTGCTCAGCATCCACCACTTGTTGAATCAAGGAAGATTTTGTTATCACCCTTGCAAATCAGTCAGGATCTGGTAAAAATTTTGTCAAGATCATACACAACACATAAGAAGCTTTCAAGTATCGCCGTGGAATTTTTCCAAGGTTAAGTGAAGCTAACTTAAGCAAGGTTTCTTTGTTTAGTCCTCAGATTCGTGAACATCTTCGAGATGATTCATTTGACCGTGCAACTGTGTGGCAAGGAAAAGACGCCATAGAAATCATTCCAGTTAGTGGCAACAAATTTTCTCCGAAACAACAAGGCAGACAATAACTAGGAGTTCGTGGAAAACTTTCTCAAGGGATAGGAAAGCATTGATTGCAACATGTCACTAAAGATACATTTTTGCGATCTCATCTTGATTTGTTTCCACCGAACTGCGAAGCAGTGAGCGACAAGCACGGCGAACAACTTCACCGGGATATTGCAACAATGGAAAAACACTATCAGGGCCAGTGGAACCATCAATGCTTGTAGATTTTTGCTGGACAGTGACAAGAGATACTCCATTTAATGAATGCAAGAGACAAGCCAGAAAGCGCCTGGAAGACACTGAATAAGGACTAAACTATGCACTTATATACGCATAATAGAATTTTGCCTTTTGTTTCATAATACATTTTCGTTATATAACCTTTTTGCTGTTTTGAAAGTGTTACATAAACAGGACATGTGAAATATTATCATGCAAAGTAACCATAATCACACGAAAACACTAAGGTTTAAAATGTATGATTAAAAGTCTACTATCTCCACAAATTACATAGATGTATACTCTACTTACTTAAATATATCGGAAACAGTAGCTAATGAGTTTAATTGTTTTATTTGAATTTAGCACATCCAAATCCATAATAGATAGCTCATTTTATCTCTGAAGCAGACGACTTTTAAACAATTGAAGACCAGTTTAACCTGTAATTAAGACCTTTAAATGGCGTATTGATGTTAGCTGCCCAAGTTTGCATATATTTAGTCGTTGTTCTTCCGAATTTGTTTACCATTTAATTTAACATCGTTAATATGGATTTTGCTGCAAGTAACCATTTATTGTCATAGAAATATAGACTGCACACAGTATCTGGTGGCACAATAGCTTACGTTTTCTCGAGCATTATATTATTTTAGTAAACCAATCCACAAACCTTGCAATGGTAGATAGTTCCTTCAAAGGATCAATCCCGAAAATACAATCGAAATTTTCCGGCTTGTGCCAAGTTTTAAAAAAATTTCGGAAAAAAAATCATAACACACCTTTTCCCTGTATTTTGGTGTACAAATAATATTGGACGTTTATTAAAATGCATGTTTATCATCATACCATACCATACCCACACCCGTATAAAAGTGTGTGTGTGTGTGTGTGTGTATTTCAGAAAAGGTTTGGGTTGTAAGAGTCGGTGTAGTCTCATTAAATATGTGCTTGCTCACATATACGGATGTTCGTCTATAAGGATGAATGCTGATTTAAACTATTAATTTTTATCGCTTTACCTTAAACTGTTTGGTCTCCAATCGCTGGTTGATAAAAAAAAATTTTACCACTTTTAAATAAAAAAGGATATAAACTTATGTTTGGAGCTAAATAGCCTCATAGTGCTGGTGAGCCGTAAATATATCAATCAATCAATCAATCAGTTAATGTTTGATTATTAGAATGTATGTGTGCGATCATACCATACCACACCCACACCAATATACATATGTGTGTGTTTCCAGAACATGTTTGAGTTGTTAGATTTAGTGCAGTATCTCATTAAATTAGTGCTTGCTTAATTATTCAGATCTTCGTCTGTACCTATGGATGTTCGTCAATCCATTTCCGTGTTTTTTCTACTCGTATTAAATTTATCTTTCCCGTACAAAGTCCAAACCCATGTTCAGCTTCGCATAAACAGCATGGTGACTAACTTATAAATGTTCAGTTCCCACAAGCATTTTAGTGGCCCATGCATGTTAAATTTCCTTTACCCACGTTGTGTCCCATGCATGTCCAGTTTTCATAGTCCTATTGTATCCGATCTATATTAAATGTCCATTCGCCACACACCGTCCCATACTCAATCTTAAATTCCAATAATTCCCATATTGGCTGCTACCTTAATCAATCCTTCGACATAATCACATATAACGTATAGCCAATCACTATGACATTGTAACGTACCTCTCTGGGAAAAGAATACAATTATGAATGTTCTGGGATTTCGATTTTTTTAATGCCTTTTAATGTTATAATTTAATGTTTGTACCTCGTGGTTTCTCGAAGACAAACCTGTACTTATTTTTGTTGTAGAGAAGTTTGATCTATATTCAAAATAGTTTCCACTAGAATATTGTTTTCGTTGAGACTTTAAGAAGATTCAAGACGTTCCAGTGAGCGTTCTGACACACTTATTTCTAAAGTACAAAATGCTTCCAGGTTCCTGAAAGATAAGGATATCAATACAAAGGCTTCCATCAATGAGACTGACCAAGCTAACCCTAATGACTACTGATCACTACGATGAATACAAATAGTGGCATTCACGATGAAATCCTTTGATAAAATACACTGCATATAAATAACTCATTTTCTCGTCGACAAGGCAATCAGATGGGTAGCTAGATGGGATTAGACACGAATGATAAAGATGTGTATGGTGTAAATGTTTTGATATTTCAAACCAGAGATGATTAATCACGTATTTTGAGCTATAAACCATTATACCGGATCTCTAAAATATGTTAGCATATCAATCATATATTGTTCAAAGCTAAATAAAGAATCTGAAGAATATAGAAATATTTTAATAATCGGTTTGTCTAAGTCTGACAGAATTACGCCGGCTGTAATATTTCTCGTAACTTGATACTTAATTCTCATCTACCTTTGAGACATGCTTTTCACTAACTTTCTTTTCTGTCTCATCATATAGCATCAAACGGAAATTAGTTTTACGATTCTTCACAACAGCAATTACAAAATATATTCGTTATACATCTTGCGCTTAAACAGTCCATATATATTTACGAACATCGTGCATTAGCAAAGGTAAGACTGCAAACTAAGAAATAAAGCAGATTGTTTTTCCTTTGCACACATTGCGTTTTACTTTTTAGTTTATTTTTCTAAAGTTTCGTGGAACTGTACTTTTATTAATCAATCATATACATAAACATCGCTTAGATACACATAACGCTGGTGTGTTTGATAATGCAAATTCTAGGAATCTTCAGTGATTCGGACACATTCTTAGATGAATAACTTAACCAAACTGACATAGGCTCATGACTATTTAAAGAGCCTACAAATCAGAAACAAATAAATCAGTTAAAAATGATTCACTTATATTGGGCACAGCTTTTAATTTTTCGAAAACCAACAGCCACACAATAAACAAAAATTGTCTGCATGTGACCTACCACATATATATTACATGAACTAAATGTACAATATTAACAAAACATGGTTTAAAAACATCTAATAATATGGTTAGATATTCTGATATTTGGATTTACCATTCATACGTCTTGACTGGTTCCTAATTTACATGATATACTCTACTGAAGTACAATTATGCCATCCTAGTATATGGTCTATATATACAGTGTTTGTGTGTTTGTGTGTGAATGTGTGTGGGTGAGAGAGAAAGAGACAGACAGACAGACCGAAGCAGAGACAGATAGAGACAGAGATTTGGATTTTTAACGTAGCTTTAACAATTTTCAGTCATATCGCTACGATGTCTGAAGCATTGCAGTTTATTGTGATGTCTAGCACTTGAGTATCATGCTTCAAATATGTATCACAATGTCTCACTCAGTCACAATATCCTAACACCAGACCAACCAGTCTAACACTAACATCTTAATGTTGGGCGCCTAGCGAGGCATCTCTAATTGCCATTTTATAAGTCTTTGGTATGTCTCGGCCGGGGTTCTAACCCGCAGCCTCCCTGTCTAAATATACAGATTTATCCAAATAAATCCAAATGTCTGTCCAATCTACCGTGTTTTAACACAGAGCGAGACAGACACCACATTTTGGTCACTATTATAATGCCTTATAAAAATTTATAGATAACCACTGTGTGATCTCGTTCCGGATGATATACATGTGTAGATGATTTTATGAAAAATCTTTTAAAGTCGAGCAATGTCGGTTCCAACATTTTTTACCCAAAAGCATTTAAATCTTTATTATGTTTTTCTTGAGAATTTGAATTGTGATATTTCAGTGTCGTTAGGATAGATTACATACTTTGTTATACTTTTTTATTCCTTGATATTGCACGTGACGTTATTTTGTATGTTGCTAGTTGGATGATGATAATTGGATGACAACGATTAAGCTTGCGTATTCTATACTGGTAATTTTAGTGACGAATAAGGTGGAAAACAAATGAATGTATTACGATTAAATAACAGTGATATAATTGTTTATATCAGTAGGAATTAAATTTGATTGTTAACGTCTTTTTGTTTAATATTAATTAATGACTTGATTTTTCCTATTTTATGTTGAATAGGTTTTAACCTAATTAGTTGAGTCGCGTAGTCCCTTGACGTCGCTATGACTAATGACTTCAGTAATAGAGGTTATAACCTCAAAGCTGGGTTAATTATTGTCATTAATTTATATTATGGTCTCACTGTGGCGGCTGATGGATTATGAGGAATGAAAATAAAATTCTTTGCAAGCATTCTACCTAATTGTATAACCAGTAGTATGGTGTTGATTTTCAGCTATTTTAGACTCTTAGGGGTATGATATTATTGTTTGAAATGAAAATAGTATGTGTGTATTTTGTTTTGAGCCCAAAAATATAGTGAAGTTACTAGTCTCTAGACAACGGACTTTATTACAGTGACAATACATTCTCTTTGGAAAAACAAATTAGTAGTAACACTTCTGTAAGTCATAAACTGTCCTTGCTGTGAACAAATGTCCTGGCTTTTCCTGACTATCAGCTTAAGTGCCAGTAGGAATAAAGAAAGCCATAAAACTCTGTAATTATGCATGACCAAGGCATCCATAACATTAATAGAACGGAAGTGAAACTAGAAATCAGGCTACTAGCAAGTTTATGACAGAATAAGCAATCTGGTGGAGTTTCATTTATCCCAATGGCGACATTGACAGTGTCACTTGTTATATCTGTTCAAACTTTTTCTATATTTGCTAAAGTATTTCTTGCAGATTTGCCAAAAAATACGAACAATTGAAAATATTTTTTACACGGAGATGCCATTGAACCTAAACATTTAGTACACGAATCCCTGAAGAGAAATAGATTTGTGTCATTCTAGCAGTTTACTTGATTATTACAGATAGGTGGATCAAGCTTCGAGTTTTGTAGTCA
The DNA here is from genome assembly GCA_016746295.1 of Potamilus streckersoni. Taxonomy (NCBI): domain Eukaryota; kingdom Metazoa; phylum Mollusca; class Bivalvia; order Unionida; family Unionidae; genus Potamilus; species Potamilus streckersoni. Next base: position 68,235 of record JAEAOA010001729.1, on the reverse strand, counting down.
AAATTTAAAATATCTTTGACCGAATTTCCACGATATCTTAAACGATTTTTTGTGAACACGTGTTACTATCTTTTTCAGGGATATTGCAGGTCTTCGGCTTTAAAAGAAATATAATTGTGTCGGTTATCATATATTCAACAACAAATTATCCTTGGACCGCAAATTCATTAACCCCAAAACTTGCGTGACAGATGCAACGCCTTGCCATTTTTATGAGGCTATAAACTCGGTTTGTGTTTTTAACTGAATGCTTCAAGCATAAACACATCATTAAATGTAAACACAAAATTCCACATCTACGTCTATCCACAAGGGCTGATCAGAAGATAGGGTATTATAGACGGCATAATTCAGTAACTGTCTTATTTGTACGGCTAATTGATCTTGGGATTTTTAGCTTTAGTGTCTCTTGCTAAAAAATATAATTGGGAGGAAAAAGATATTGCATTCCTGTTGATTTTTGGAAATACTTTTAAATCAGGGTATATTTTCAATTTACTAATGGAAAAGTAATTTTTTCATTTCAACAAAATTGGAAAGACTGGTGCAAATTTATTTGACAATTTTAAGTAATTTTCATACATTTAAGTATTTCCTAAATGTTTCTGCAATTAATTTGCATAATTTTTATTGCATTCTTTAGGTATAATTAATATTGTATTTTTGTGCGTATTTATCGCTAGTTACAGTATATTTTCCATTCTGAATACATTGAGGGCTGGTTCCTTCTGGTTATATTGTTTTACACTACCTGTTATGTTGTTTTAACCATCAATCACTTTACTTTTGTTTACTTGTTATACTTAATAATCATTCATTGTATTCCACTGGAAATCACATTACTTTGTAATAAAAAGAGGTTGTTTTCAGAAAAAGTATTTTTATATAATTTACAAAAAGCTCATCTATCCGAATGCGATTTAAAGCTTATATAAAGTTTTACTGTAAACCGTGCAACCATATTTGCAGGTTAATATGATAATAATACTGGTTCTTGTATTCCGCTGTCTGCTTATCAGCGTTGATTTTTTTTTCTTCTCACATAGCTACAACAATTCTCTTTCATTCTGTTAAACTATATCAGTTATATAGCTGATGACTATTTTTTCTTCATTTTCGTTTTCAATTTGTAAGACTAGATTTTCTATCAAACCTTTGAATATAAAAATACTAATAAAATCTATTTTAAAATATTGGAATGCCTCTGCGAGATTAGAACCCGCGACCACTTGTTTGGCAACAGTGAACAACAGAAAAACCGATGCGGATGTTTATATAAAAGCAAAAGAAAGAGGTTGGGGTAAAAGAATTTTGTATAAATATGCCGATTGCTAAAAATAATGGGAAAGATGTACAGCAACAATTAGACATATCGGTTATCATCCAACAAAGCCTATACTTGATCAAAAGCTTTCTTGGCCAAATAATAAAATATGAATAAACCTGTCCTAAACGGAAGCTTTAACAGGGCCAAACTCTCTGTTTGTCTCTGTCTCTGTCTCTCTATCTGAGTAAACAACTTTTGTTGGGGCCTTTTTCCGAGTCAGGTTAGACAATGGTATTGCAATAGCGCTGAAGTTAGCAACATAGCGACGATAGTACCCTGCAAGTCCCAAGAAAGATCGAACTCCGTGGTAGTGGTCGGTCGTGCTACGTTTCTAAGTTGGTTGACCTTCGAACTATCTTGTGTTAATTTGTCTTCACTAAAGGTCTAACCTTGGTTAGTTAGTTTTCTAAACCCTATATAGCACTTATATGGTCGTGTGGTCAGTCCCGTTTGTCAAAGTCGCTTTAAAACGTCTTTCAGCTAAAGATTGTATTCGTCGATGAAAGTAAATCGTCCATGAAGTTTGAGATTTCAGTCCTCCTTTACTGTTCAACTAATTTCCGCATCATGCACATGAAGATCTCCGGGGCATTATGAACCCCGAATGGTATGACTACCCACTGGTAGTTCCCATATGGAGTTGCGATGGCACGTTTTGCTCTGTCTTGCTTCCAAACTGGAATTTGCCAGTACCCCTTTGACAAATCGATCTTCAAAAAGTAGTTCGCTTTGCTTGCCCCGGCAAATATGGACTCAGGATCGTGTAGCAGTTCTACCTGCAATTCCGTGATCCTGTCTAACTTCCTGTAATCGACGCAAACTCTTTGTGTTCCGTCTTTCTTCTGCACCAACACAACAGGAGATCTATATGCCGACTCAGCTGGTTTTATAACTCCCAAATCTATCATAGCTTGAATTTCATTTCGGATAGTTCTAATTTCTCATCGGGTAATTGATATGGCTTCAGCTTCACCGGCTTCTTATGCAGCAACGTTAGGGTGAATTCCTCCAACTCCGTCTTGACAGGTCGTTCTGTCAAGATACTGGCGTAGTCTTGGAGTAACGACTCCACTTCCTTACGTTAATCGGACGTTAACGTTCCGTCAAGAACAACGTCAACGTAAGTTACTTCCATCGTCAAAGAAAAACTATGGAATACTTTCTCCTCTCCTCCGTTGTCGTCGGGTTCTTCAATTACAACTGTAACAACCACGAACTCCTTGGGTGTCTCTCTTTCACGGTAACGTTTCAGGAGATTTACCTAGTACAGCTTCTCCTTCTCTCCTACGGTAGTTCTGTTCACCTTTTTCCTTACAACAAATGGTCCCCTCAATGAGACTTGAAGAAACAACAACTTGTCACCCACCTCAAAATGACGTTACTTCGTCCTTTGTTGTAATAGTTGGCTTGACGTAATCTTGCGTCGCGGAGATTCTCTTCAGCCAATTTAGTAACCACTTCTAGCTTGTTGCATATATCAACAACATTTTGGCATGTTGCTCGCACTTCCTCAAAAGCTTGCTGATCCGTCCAAATCTGTTTTAATATAGCCATGGGTCCATAAAAGTCCTCCCATAGACTAACTCAAAAGGTGAAAAACCCAAACCAGCCTGTGGCACTTCTCGATACGCAAAACGTACAGCCGGAAGGAATCGATTCCAATCCCTGGGTCCACCTTCACAGAGCTTCTTCAGAGCCTGTTTCAAAATCCCAATTGAAACGCCCTACAAAACTTTAGCACTGCGAGTGATACGGGGTACTTGTCATGTGTCTAATGGACAGTGACCTATTCACCGCTTCCATTACCTGGCGACACCAACTCTCGACCAAACTCTTAACAAGGCCTAAGTCACTGTGACTGAGTAAATGGTTTTCAAGACCACTGCCTCCGGGTACCGGGTGGTGTAATCTACTATCAATATTATATAACGATTATCACTTCCTGCCGCTGGCTTTATTGGACCCACTTGATCCATCGTCACCCTCAAGAAAGGTTCGTCAATCAGTGGGGTGGTTCCTAGTGGCACTGGTTATTGGGAGATCTAAGGTGCCACCCGCTGACACTTATTACACAACAAACAGAACATCGCATACACACCTGGCCAGTAGAACTCCCTCACCTACCTATATGTATGTTCTTCACCAAGCCCATGTAGCTTCCAAGTAGACTCTCATATTCTAACCTAAACACTTCCGATCGCTTCGATATATGGACAACAACTTGTTTAAACATATCTATCCCTTTACTGGAGTATCGATACAAAATACCGCGTTGTTTCGCGAACTTTACCTCGCCATCTGGTGATTTCCTTATTTACCAATCTTTTGCGTACCTGCGTACGTTGTTGAGAGACACATTTTCCTGTTGAAGTTTTCCCAACTCGCCAGGGTGTCCTTTGTCTCAACGGACCCCACCAGAAAAGGTATACACGTCATAGGATTAGGCTGTAGAAAAACATACCTACATCCTAGTCTCACGTCATGAGATAGTCCCGATAAACACGCTTCTTGAATTCACACCTTTACATACGGCGGGTCAAATCTATGTTAACCACTAGGAGTGAATTTTTAGCCTAGTTAGCAAACCGTCCCGCCTTTATAATCTCCGGGCTGGACATATCTACTATCTACCAAGGCCGGATAACTACAGCCAGTATCATACAGTAAAGTTGCCTCTCACCATTTATCGTAGCTACCACTGTGTTAGTCGACTCCAATATTCTCGGTTCCTTAATAGTAGTTGTTTTCCCCTAATTAATCATTGTCGGTCGATACTTCATAGAGTCCTTTTCGACATGGCTTGGTCTCTTGCAGTCTTAACACACCGGCTCACCCTTCCTCCCTATTGTATCTGTCTCCGCTCTCCTGAGTCTTCCTCTATTCAAGAAAATGTTCTCGGCTGAGATTTCCGGCCCCTGGCCACCCACCATTCTGACTTTTCTGACACTGGGGTACCACTTCAGTGATCTTCCTATATTCATTAATGCCAGGTCGGTCTCTGCCACCCCAGGTGGTCGGACGCGAGTGCGCGCTGTCATAACGCTAGGCCATCACGCTTACATCATCCAAGTTTGAGAATTCACGCTGCTAAGAACGTGATTTTGTCTTTTTAGTAGTACTCAAGACGTGCTTTTTCAAAATTTCTTTGCTTCATACGCTAAAGCGGTATCCGCCATTTTCATCCACTTATCAAAAATTACACGTACTACTCGTTATGGAATGGCGCATCCGTTTCAGTAGCTCTTTTTGACGATTCTCTAAAGAGTTTCGGGAACGTCTCTGCTGACAGCTCATAGTGCCTTAGTATCGTTTTCTTCAAAGCGTCATAGTCATCTACCTCGTTCGGCATCATAGTATGGTATACGTCCATCGCAGCCCATTGTAAGAATGTCGAAACATTAATAACCAGTAGTATTTGGGTAGCTTATGAACCAATGCCAACTTTTCGAACTGTTACAAAATGTTGTTAGTGATGTCGTCTTTGTCGTTTAACATGGGCATGGTGATCTGTATTAGTCGTATGTCTTCCAATCGCCCACTTGTGTGTCCTGAAAATTCGTTCAGGCCTTCACTCCTTCTGAACTCAGCTTTGATCATCAGCTTCTCTCCATGGATAATATATGTTCGTGTTCTCTGGCTTTCCCTTCGGCCTGCAATCTGGCTAGTTCGAATTATCAGTCTTTCTGCCGTTCCTGCTCTGCTATTTGTACTTCTCTGTCTTTCTCCCATTCGCGCTCAGCTGCTTCCTTATGTTCTTTAACACTTTCTTCCACAAATTTAGTTAACTGAACCAATTCGTCCTTAAAATATCGACTTAAATTCACCAATCAATTGCCTTCCTGTCGCTATTCTCATCTCTAGTAAGGTGAGGAACAAAATACGTTCTTTACCTACACTCAAGTTGTACTGATCTACTCGAGATAGCCCCGCACATATTTATCTTACCTCTTACGATTATCCAATAATTAAATGTAATTTTCTGTTCACGTTTTAGTGCATGTTCATAAAGTGGAAAACTGTATTTCCAACTTTATGACGGCTCTTAGACCGACTGCCCCTCAGAAAATCTGTGATGATGGGATTCAGCCTAAAATGGCTAAATCAGAACTGTATGAAAGCTTTGGCAAAGTAGGGACGCTGTGCTCATTCCGGTAGTCTAATCCACAGTGAATTTATGAGTCGGTACGTTGTCATCAAGTATACAGATACTACTGCGAGCGATTTGTTGCTTCTGTTCATTTTTTTCAGATCCAGAACTTTTTTGTCACTTAAGACTGGTTCATAAGAGTTCGTTCATTTTTCATCACACGTGTCAATCTCTTTTAAAAGTCTTTGGTGACTCTCTTGTCATACATGGCGAGTAGTTTCTATGGCGATTTCAGCCTGAGTCTGTTTTAATCAGTCGTCAATAAATGCGCTAAACGTCGTGCACAAAGCTTACGGAACTTAAAATTATTCTTCCATATATTGCGAACAGCTTAGGAAGTATTGTCCATGATAGTATAAACATCTTTGACTTTCTATCCTGCACCTTCATCTAGCCCCCCCCCTCCCCGCCAACCTGGCAGCAGACACTTCATGAGCACAAATAGCAGAATTTGGAACATCTTCCAGAATTTGAGAAGATCTGTATAACGATTAAACCATCTCAAAAGTTGAATGACTTGATACACAATTGCATTCAGCCAGCAAGTATTGAAAGAGCTCTCAGATGTTACAACATGGTCGTTACTCAGTTGCATATTTGTTCTACTTTTCCGTCATTTTTCGATGTTACGTCACATGCATATATGTGTCAGTGCAGATGCAGATCAGTTATTTATTAATCAGCATTAAATGTATAAGTAGATTCAAAGAATCAAAATAGTTATACTAAACATTCAGAACGTTCCCAATACCTTTGACACATCTATCGACTTTCTTTAGCCTCCCTTGACTAGCTAGCGTCTGTTGCGATCTTTAGCTCTGTGTCACCCCTTTCTCTTTTTCTAATTTTCAGTAAAAGCATATAAAAAACTACAATAAACTTAATTTCATTCTGTAAAAAAAGAAGACAAATATGAAATAAACTTGACCACACTGGGTATCAATACATCGACTAAAATGGCACGAAAGATGGACAGTTTTATTTTCATAACAGGTAAGGGTGTAAATTGCCAGTCCGAAACAGTAAAATATCGATTTCTTTAATCGAATATTGATTTACTGATTCAAGACTCTCTTGAATCAGTCAAATCATGCATATACTAGAATAATATCCTTCATAAATCGATATTTTACTTGCAAAACTGTTCGGGAGAAGCCCCAAGTGCTCGAGTTGTCTAAAGCGCTCTTCATTACGGATCACTGCCATCTCCTCTGTCTGCGTGGGTTCGAGTCTAAGATTCGGCGAATGTGGACATGTCAGAAAGCTTGCCAGTAGCTTTATATGGGTCGGTGGTTCTTTCCGCGGATTTCCTCCACCATTAATAATGGCCGCCATGTATCCTGTGCTAAAAATGGCGTTAAGCCCCCAGACCTACAAGTCACCTATAATTTGATATCTGCATACAGCCCAGATCAACTTGTGTCTTTAATATATCTCAGAATAATCACTTCATTTAAAACTGATAACTGGCGATTGTGGCTAACGGGTAATGGTGAATTAAATAAACGTAAGGGTAGAAATTATTGCAAAACCCTTATTCCTGAGTCTCCCCCGTTCTAAACTCCAGTCCGAAGTTGGAGCTTCTGGATTGAATTAATAAGGGTAATTTCTTTATTGTAAAAGTTTGTTTCTATCAACATGAAAACTCTTATCCGTTAGAAGTGATCTTACTATATTGCCGTATTATTTCTGAAGATTGTTGTAGTAAACTCTTGTACATCAACTACTTGTTTATTTTAAGACAGTAAATGTAATGCTTTGATTATCTGTATGTTTTAAGATTTTCTAGCATCAGTCATCATCAATAATTGTTTTTAGACTGTTTAGCACCAACACATCGATAATAATCGTTTTAACACTGTTTAGTACCAACACATCGATAATAATTCTTTTAAGACTGTTTAGCACCAACACATCGATAATAATTGTTTTTAGACTGTTTAGCACCAACACATCGATAATAATTGTTTTTAGACTGTTTATCACCAACACATCGATAATAATTGTTTTAAGACTGTTTAGCACCAACACATCGATAATAATTGTTTTTAGACTGCTTAGCATCAACACATCGATAATAATTGTTTTTAAAAAGTCTGTCTAGCAACAAGCCAAAGTTGATAAATACTTGTAAGGATGTCTAGCACCAAGTTATCGACAATATTTTTTTGTTAAACTGTCTAGCACAAAGTCATAGTTGATAATTGTTTTAAGACTGTCCAACACCGTCATTGTCAATAATTGTTTTAAGGCTGTCTAGCACAAAGTCATTGTCAATAATTATTTAAGACTCTAACACCAAGTCATCGTCAATATTTTAAGTTTGTCTAGCACCAAATCATTATCAATATTGTTTAAACTGTCTAGCACCAAATTACCTTAATAGTTACTTTAAGGCTGTCTAGCCTCAAATCATTGTCAATATTTTTAAAACTGTAGTTCTAGGTTATCGTCAATTAGTGTTTAAAGACTGTCTATTACCAAGTCATTGTCAATGATTATTTTAAGACTCTCTAAAACCAAGTCATCGTCAATATTTTTAAGACTGTCTAGCACCGATTCACATTAAAATTGCTTTAAGGCTGTCTAGCCCCTAGTCATCGACAAAAATTGATCTTATATATATAAAAAAAACTTTATGGTCGTTCGAAAAATGTATTTTCATATGTGCATATTTTAATATTGTTATTTTTCTCTAATTCCAGCTCATTTTATAACTTTTCATTAATATAGTTTCTTGTTTATATATGTGGGTCTGAAATCATTATTAACTTCTTGAATCATACTATATTTGACGTCTATATAAGATTTGAGCTACGGATGTTGTTCAAACTGAACAATTCTGTGCATGTATTTATAATAGCAGTTGCATCAGTGGATAAATGTTGTGAAGACTTCCATTGGTCAGAACATAACTGTGATCAGACGCAATTGTTTTCAGATCTGTATGAACTGTAAAGAAATCTACTGTATATTTATATATTGTAACGCTGAATCAGAAGGCATACACACCACATGCATTTGAAACGAAATAAAAATGGTGGTTTTATATTTGATTAAGAAAATTTTATAAATTGATTTGACAGAATCAAATAACAAATCATTACACCTTTTGTGAAGATAAATAATTCTTTATTTGATTAGGTTTGAAAAACAAATATGGGAAACTCAAAATCTGCCAAAAAGAACGTCAGGGCTGTGTTGAACAGCACTTTGACTGAGGCTTGTTACAAATGAATTTAAAAATAAATATAAAAGGATATTAAGATTATGAGGAGGGAGTTCAAAGACAAACATTATAACAATTGGATTCACCGTCCTACAATGTCAGATACCGACCTTGATAGCTACAATAAGGTTGGTGGGGGTAGAAGTCCATCTAATGCCCTATCGTAACTGTCATGGTTGATATCTTGCAACGATGCCTCAACAAAATGGTTGAGACTCCCCAGCCGATATAATTTGGGCCTCCTACCCTATCTGGCCCTGGACATGGATCTGCTTCACTGCATTCATTCTTTTACCATTGATTAATATTTGTAGACTCAACTGGACTTTCAAGATCGATGTATGCCGTAAGAAATGACGCGCCAATAATTATCAATCCGCTCCCAAAACAAAACCGCCACGGAAAACTATAATTATCATAGCCAATGTACCTTATTATTTATTTAGCCTGACAATGGATGAAGATAAATTGGCAATATACGTCATATAGTTTGAAGACGACTGTTTAACATGTTTAAGTGTCACCATGTAAAATGTCGCATTTACTATTCGTGTACATTTAGTTTCATTCTTAAATCTCCATATGACGAATTTTACTTCATTTACCTGAGTTATCTGAGCTCATTAGTAGATAACAGAAGCCTACGTTATCTTTTTCTCAGGAACGGTCTGATATTAGGAACAAGGCTGAAGTTTGAATTTGCTAGGTTGATACCTATCAGCCAGGTGTGCTAACAATGTCCAATTCACCAAACGAAAATCATTAATGTCGTTTCATACCACCAATCTGGAATATACTACCTCAACCATACAGCTTAGGTCTTCATCACAGAGATCAATAAAGGGGTAAAACTCCCTGAAATTGTAGAAAGGTACTATTTATAGTTGATGACTTTGAAACGCTTTGTAATTTTGGCATAAAACACTATGTTGGCCCCATCAATATGGATAATCTGTATGCACTACTATTTTTTAATAATGTTTGAGTCCCTGACACACTGATTATGTGTTGTCTATAATTGTATTTTAGATATGACCTTGTCCAAAATCAAGTTCATTGTCAACCTGCCCGGTAAATTTAATTTTGGTAAACAGATAAAACATAGCTAATATTATCCCTATGAGTGTCGGTTAAATATTAGGATCATTATCAATAGAAGTAAACATTATATATTTCTGTCTGGGTCTAGGACGCTGATATGTCCCCGTGGAAAAACATGTATTCTTTATTATAATTTTAGTAACAGATTTTAACTATTTACAATTTAAAATTTTCTCGAAATTACCTTCGGACCTACATCTTAACTCTTTCTTCTGTGTTTTTGTTTTGCATAAAATCTTGTTTACTTGAAAATTCATTCATTCTTGCGATAACATTTGAAGCGGTGATCATTTCTATTTTTGTGTTCGGTATTTGATTTAGATGGAATTATTTATTCAAATTATTAATTATTTGATCTTATTTCAAACACCACTGGAATTTAACTAGAAATTTAATTCTTAGAAATGGTGAGAGACCATTTTGGACCATTTAGGATTTAATTGACAAAATAGTAAGTTCTTTTTTAATTTTCACATACATGCCTTCCGAATTCTTATATCAAGAAAATTATTCTTCCATTTTTTTTTAATAAAAAGAGCATTGGACGTTTAATGAGCATGACGCTGAATATTCTAGATTTTTTGATGACAACAAAATATCTACAATTAAAAATTATAGATCAAAAATTTACTTCAAATTTGATACACAAATATTTTCAGATTCTATGCTGTCTTCATATTAAAACTTCAAAACATTTTTATTTTACCACAGATATCTACAAAGACTCGTTCAAAACAAAATTTTCGTTAAGAACCTAAGTGGGAATTCAACTTTTGAAACATATGTAATAATACCATCAACAGAAATAAGAAAACTTTGTATCTACTTGATATATTTTGTCTTTTCATATAGAGAATGTAAAATTTAATGACTAAATAATAATAAATAATATTTGTAGTTTTATACCATCACTCAAGTTAAATCGTCTTTAATAACATTGTCATTTAATTTAATATCATTTAATTTAGGTATGCCCTATGATTAATATACGTGAAATCTTATTTACTGTAAATAATTTTTCGAAACACATTGATGATTTATTCAAAGCCTTTTATTAAAATTTTGCTGCTGCGTGTTATCTTTATATACAAGTGAATTATTAAGAAGCATAAAACATTCTTAGTAATATTGGTCATGGAAGATTTATTAATTTATTGAATATAATCATTCGTTGCAAATGTTCTAACAGTCGACTATCTGGAAATATAAAAGCTGTATAAAATTAAGTCCATTTATTCAAGGACATTTGGATTAAATTACCATGAATTAATTTAAAGACATTGTGGGATTATATCAGAGATTTCGTCTGTATTGTTGATACATCAGTACATTACTGGCATCATTCGGAATGCCTTTAGAACTTTTCAGATTACTAGTAACTATTGGAATTGATAAAACGTTTGGTCTTATGGGAATTTATTTACCATGCTGTTATGTTTAATTCTTTCTCTTTGTATTTTAGGAAAATAAATTATTATTTTAAATTTTAACAATGTTGTTAGTTTTGTTCCATCTTTTTAATTGGTTCGCTATAATATAGTCATAATAGAAGCTTTGTTGCATATCAAGCAATGAGTAAGCTTTCTCTCGTTGCACTTAATTGAAAGCAAAGTAAATATTATTTCCTTTCTCTACTTGGTAGAAGCCAATCTAATTTATAAAACAATGAAAAGATTAGATCATTTTAAAAATCTATAAGCTTTATCAAGGAGTAACTTCTAAGAGTAGAGAATTACATTTGTCCAAAGAAAAACACATCGAATTTTCAGATTTATGCAATGAAGTTGTTTGGGGTATGTTATAAAATCAGCATAAAGTTTTATGTAGGACTAAAATTCACCTGGATAGTTTAGCAATAAAATAGTATTGTTCTGCCATCTTGTGACCTGTCTGCCTCGAGCTCTAATGAAGATAATAACCTCGGAAGTGCGAATAGGTGAAAATTATAAAACTTCTTATATAACAAGGAAATAAAGTTAATGCTGCTTGAATGTAGTAATCAACACTCCCATCATTTATCAAATGAAAATTATAGAACCACACACAATTTGTGATTTTAAGACTGTTTTAATATTAGTCAATAAGACGAAATTAGAAGAAAACAGTTAAATTGAATAATTGTGTCTTGTGAGACGGCATTTTGTTTATTAAAAATAGTGTCGATTAAGCAGACTTCGTAAATCCTCTTTTGAATATTCTGATTATTGTCATGCATCTACGATGGGAAGAAGAATTTAAAATATTACCTTTGCTTCTGCATGGCTCAGATAGATTTAATAGTGATCAATCTTGTACTTTCTGCTTATTTGTTTAAACTACTTATCCTTTCAAAATCTTTCCAATACAATTGCGTGTCTGAGTCAATGGTATACAGTCCTCATGTATCACAATCGGAATTTCACATTCTGATTTGTCGAGAGAAATAACGGTATACTTGAAGCTCATGAAGTTGACAGTTTTCATGTTAGATATGCTTCTGATAAAACGATAATTTTACACAAAGTTTAAACTGCATGTTCTTTGATTCGTTGGAACCTTGTACTTTATGATTTATAGTGACAGACTCATTCTCAGGAAGATTTTGGTGGAAACATGTTACATAAAATTGTCCAAGCTAATTAGAATAAAGATCTACAACAATTTTGTTGGAGATATCGTTTTTAATCAGATTGTAAAAATACCCGGTATTTCATTTCAAATGATATTTGTCATCAAAATTTTTCTTCTTGTTGATTCTAAGCAAAGTCCAAAAACAAAAAACCCGAAACTTTCAGTATTTGAATTTACTTGATATTATACTTTTTCGGGTATGAGGGATACTGTTAGGGTCTGAATATGTCGAAGTATTTCGCAGAATACTGTCTGGTTAAATATTAATTTAAAAGAAATCCTTTTCTCCGACATTTTTCCAACAGTTTTCATTTTTTTTCTTAGACAAGAGAGTGGGAATCTTGGAATCATCGAAAACTATATCATTATATGTCCTATGTCTACAGACTCGACGAATCTCTATAATTTACTTTATGTATCAACATATACAGCCTATACTTGTTAAGACTGGTTCAATTCAATGGTGAATTCAATGGTGATTAATGTCTTTCTGTCGCAACGCACTCTACAACAAACTTGGTCAATCATCCGAAATTGGAATACTTTAGTCATTAGGAGAAAGGTCATTCTGTTTGGTAGCCAAATATTATTAAATCGGGCATATAACAAATTGTTGCTAACGTCACTCAGACCGTATGGTAGTCAGACATTATTAAACAGGGCGTATAATGAAATAAATTTCACTTATTATTAATCGAAGTGTATATCGTCAAAAGAATGTCAAGGTCCTTAGTTTTAGATATCTGTAAAAAGAAAAAATGACGCTCAGAGAATTCACGCCAAAATTATATATCAACCATATTCCCTTGCTGAATCTCAACAAAAGATTGAAAAAAAAAATCTCTTTACTAAAGGCATCAGCAGGACATGTATTATTGGAGCGTGGCGAAATAACAAACGTATAAGAAATCAGTTAAGCTTATCTTGTAAGTAAATAAAAGTTTTGAATTTTGTGCAGAAACCTTGTTTATTCTGATGGGTAAGAGTACATTCAGTTATAAAACTATTATGTAATAATTCAATATAATTAGTATATCATTTTATTATGTGAACAATTGTTTTTACGCTTTGCATTTAATGAAGTTCTGAAGCAAACGTTCTTTCATATGTTTACGAAAACCGACTTTACTAAAAGGTGCAGACGTAGCCTAAATTTTTACGAAGTACTTAGCCAGAACATTTGATCACTTTGTACTTTTGAATTATTTCTGAAAAAAAATACATATTAAGAATCAATGTTTATGGAAAGTCCCATCTGTTCTGCCTTAGTAAGTATTTTCACATCTCATTGTAACAAAATGAGTTCTCCACAAATTAAATTGCTTCTGGAGTTCTTTCAAATGTTTTGCAAAAACAAATTGACTGAACGAGCAATTGATATTAATTGAATGTTATCAGTTTTGTTAATGTGGCTGGCGTTATATCACGTAAACTAGTCAAAAAATCAATGCATTATCGATCATAAAAATTATAGCTAGCAGACTCTTTTTAATTGAGAATACGGATGTTGACTTTTAGATTACATAATGTCTTCATAAAGAAACCTCACTTTCACATATTTTGATTCCTCTTATCAGCGATGTTCAATGGCATGCTATTAAAGACAAACCAGCGTGTCCATATTTTATATTTGTGTACACCATTGAACAAACAAAGGTTGTAAACTTTCAAAGTGATCGATAAATCGAATGTGATATCTTAATTACTTTCGAAAGTGTCATAAATGCCAACTTAACACAAAAAGCATCAACGTTTATCTGTAGAGATAATGTGCACATATTAACAAATTTGAAATTTAAAAAAAAATATTGTTAAATTTAGTTGTGTTGACGAATAACATTCAGGACCATAACAATGTTAAATTTAGAAATAAAATAAATGTTCTCCATTGTTTTTAGGAAAATAATATACAGTTTCAACAAATACGCAAAGTTATGTTATTGAAATAGAGTCGAGCGTGTTCAGAAGATAAAACAGTGTACTGGAAAGAACAAATGAACTTTGTATTTGATTTGGTTATATACATAAATTTGCAATTGGTTAATTACATTACAATTTTAAGATCTTGTAATCTTCACAAGATTAATCTACAAAAAAAGGATTTCAAAGACCAAAATTAATTAAGACAGCACAAGATAACTGGAATATCAAGTAATCTTTTTAGATTCAACCATATACATGGCAATGTCAGACATGTCTTAAATCATTTATACTATTAGACGGTTGAAAAAATACATTACTGAAAAACTGTTTTGTCCTGTTGGCTTCTTGAAGGCATCCAGATACAATTCAACAGACAAAATGTACTTTCTTCATTTGCCATTACCTGAAAACATACTATAGTCCAATAAAAACTCTAAAAAAACAAACCATAATTATATTGTTATTTATATTCAATTTGTATTGTGTTTTATCTTCTATCTGATTATGTTTCATATCTATGCTGTGTTATTAACCTTAATCTAAAATAGAGATAAGTCCCTTCCTGACTAGTGACATTTAGTCTGTAAACAACATAATGCATAGCTAATATATTTATATATTCGTAGATTGGATATTTATATCATAATTAATGTAAGTAAATATGTTTACTTGTATCTGAATTTAGATATCAATTTTTTACATGAAAAATCCTGATATTGTTGACAACTTTAAAAGAAAGGAAGTCGACCAACTCATGTATTATTTTATTATGTCATAACTTTATATTAATATTGTTTACTTGAAAATTGCTTATTTCATTTCACAATAATATATGTTCTTTTCAAAGTTTCGCTTTGTATTCAATGGAAATCATTTATATATTGAATTTCACAAAACTCGTTACGTTCTTTTGTACTCTTTGAATTGCTCTCTTTGATCATTTCCCGTCTTTGTTTATTAATTACACCAACTGTATTTTTCTACACTATAGCGTGTGTTCCATTTAAAATGTTTGCATTTACTTCACATTTGGTTGAATGCATTTTTAAATTCTTTACTTTTGAAAAGCCATTGAGACCGTTCTCTTTTAATTAGGTCATTAAATATAATTCATAATTTAATTTTAATTTTATATTTTTAATTTAAATTTATTTATAATTAATAATTATAATAATATAAATATTCTTATTAATTATAAATTATTAATTATATTATATTTTAATATAATTAACAATTTATAATTAATAATTAATTTAAATTTTATAAATTTAATTTCAATTTTTAATTTAATTTTAAACTTAAAGCTACACTGAAGTTTATGACTGTACCCTTTTCAACATTTTCAATTATTGTTTTTTCTTTACAATTGCTTTTTAAAATCAATTGAAAATAGAGAAGATAAAAGCAAGACGAATTTAAAAGTGGCAAATCATCAGCAAATATATATATATATATATATATATATATATATATATATATATATATATATATATATATATATATATATATATATATATATATATATATATATATATATATATATATATATGTATATATATATATATATATATATATATATATATATATATATATATATATATATATATGTATATATATATATATATATATATATATATATATATATGTCACAAAAGCCAAAATATTCACAAACGGGCAAGCGTGACCGGCAAATTAGAAAACGTTCATAAGACTTTAAGCAACTCTAAAGCAGCATGGTTAAAAAAAAAGGAAGAAGCAAACACATAACAGGATCAAAAACCTACAAATATGCGAACTTCAAATAAATGTTATTTGGGAGTGGTGTTGTAATTGCTTGTAGTGTACGGCTCATTTGGAAAAATATGAAAGTCACTCAACATTTAATTAAATACCATTATGGAAATTTAGCAATGAATAATCAAGCAAACCAAAGTGAAAAATAACACCGTGTGTGTATGTGTGTGTGTGTGTTTTGCAATCCATTAGCATATGCTTTGACTTTTTCAAGTAGTACATAACAAAGAAATGTTGAGTAAACTAAAGGTCATCGTAAATATACAGTTTGCCACACACAAGTAAAGCCTGCTTTCCACGTATAAAAACATGCTTTCTTACTGAATAAAACTACATTTCTGCACAATATGGTCAGAAATAAAACATAAGAGTTAACATTAAAAAGGAGGTTTCAGAAATATTTGCAATTTGCTTATACGTAGTTTTTCAGATGAGAAATAGAGTGACAAATTCATATACGATGCCTCAACATAATGTTTATATCATGAATACATAAATCTTTAACAAAACTTTAGCGAAGAAAGAATACTGTATTTGTAAAGGAAAATATGAATATGTTTTGTTGGATAGATATACTGCACTCACAAGGTCTTACAGCATTTCCATCCGAAAAACTCGTTCATATTCCCCCCCCCCAAAAAAAATGCAGTAACCTTTAAATGTCGTTTCCCCACTTTTGTAGCAAAACTAGCTTCAGGGGAACTCTCAAGCAATTATTTACACCAAAAACAATCGTTTACAAATAAGTCATATATAAATTCTGATCAAAATAAAAGACAAAAGAGTTACTTTAATCCCAAAATATTATTTGAACAGATATTGTGAACTACTAGCCAGTTAGTTTGTAGATCATTCTAGCAACAACCGCATGAGCATTATAATCGATGGTAGTGGTGATAACATGGCTTTCTTCACTATCGTGAGCTTTTTCATATGATCTTTGCTCAACAAGTTTCAGGCGAAATTAGTTGTGTTTATAGTTTGGAGGTTTTATGATGACACTAATACAAGATGTATGCTTTCATGTACTTGTACAAGACAATGTGCCACGAAGCAAAATCTAGAAACGGACTAGGATAAATCTAAAATGTGTGACAAAAGGATCATGAGTTGACAGCGTGAAAGCAAATAATGTCCTTTAATAATTGGTTTAAAACGCCAGCTTCCTGCATGCCCATCCGATCCGTAATAGCGAAGTAAGCGCTGATAATGACAGACAGCGACAATCAGCAACTTTGCTTGACAAGGCTTGATAAAGCTAGATGGAGTGCTGGCACGCATCATAAGTCACTTAATGAGATTCGCTCAGCACTATCAATCTTTGGAGACTGCAATAGAAGACAGCGGACATGGACCATGGAAATTGCTTATGGAGGGCACACGGTACTAATTTAATTCCTATATAAAGCTATATCAACAACATAATGTTGAAAATTCGATTACTTTTAATTTGTAAATAGCTCATTATCAAAATTTTAATCTCACAAAATATATCTAAATAAATTGCGTGAACTGTGTTGAGAAAGCCATATCAGCCGCAGCATTGCTTAAACAACATGAACATTTTAATCACGTATTATCCATTCCGCACCTATGGGAATAACAGTTGCTTTCATTACAGATGTCTCTGAAACATCCTCGTAAAATAAATTGACAGTGCATCAATCGAACCTTTTCTCCATCTCGTTTCAGTGAATGATATGATCATGTTTGAAAATAGTTTACTTGGCGTTTTACTTCTCATCAATCAATATCTCTATATCTCCAATTTGTCTTCACTTATTTACCAAGCGGCGTGTTATGCCTATCAAGTGTCTTAACGTAATGTTAAAGTGTCTTAAATTGATGTACATTTTGTAATTCCAGTTTCTGATTCAAGTAGTAGAAGTACGTGCACCGGGTCTACATTTTATGATATTGATAGTTCTAAATGTAGCCCATTATTTAATTATAATACATTGCTCTCATTAATTCTAATGAAGGTATACATTCCAGTGATGATGACAAAATTATTGGCTGAGTTTCCAGTTATACGTTTTTTTAGTAATAACCTATACTATTTTGGACGATTGTTTGCATATTTTTAATTGGTCATCAGTATGCAACAAATGTTCAATTATTATGACCAGTTTCCTTTAAGTCTAATTCGACATTTCAAATGTTAACAAAAAGTTTTGGCTGAATTTTTCTGCACTAAAATTATTTTTTCCAAACTTTACATTTGCCTTTAATTGTTCTTTCGGAACGATCCGATGACCTTGTGGTTATAGCGTTCGCCTCGGATGCATGAGGTCGTTTGTTCGAACCACTACTGATTCATACCAAGGACTTATAAAAATGGTACTAGACGCTGCCTTGATTGGGGCTCAGCACTAAGAGGTTAGTGTTGGAACTAGTCGACCTGGTGTCTGTATAATGTGACTGGATGGGACATGATGCCACATGTCTGTGGCACGATATCCCAGTGCTACTCATGACTATAAACTGCCAAACTGCAGACATCGTAACATGCTTGAAAAAAAAATTACATTTAAGTTAACACACACACAGACAGTAATTGTCCTTTGACCTTATGTAATTATTGGTAATATATGACGCACAAAATGTCCTAAAAATTATTGTTTAGCTCAGATGCATGCTGTTACTTAAAGCGTTAATCGTCTGCAAAATAAGCTCCTTTTATAATAAAATAGTTTAGGTCATTGTCTTGGTTAAT
The DNA here is from genome assembly GCA_016746295.1 of Potamilus streckersoni. Lineage (NCBI taxonomy): Eukaryota > Metazoa > Mollusca > Bivalvia > Unionida > Unionidae > Potamilus > Potamilus streckersoni. The sequence goes on along the minus strand of JAEAOA010001729.1, from coordinate 49,388 downwards.
CGAATCATCCAGGATATCATTTCCAAATTCCGTCCGTCTTTTTTAATTTCGATATCACACACTTACGAACGATCCTCTTTTGTTATTGCGATATTAATAATCCATTGGCACGTGACAATTTCCCTCGTATTTGCTCATGATGATAAAACATCTGTATGAGATTTTGGGCTTACTAAATACCAGAACGGTTATGGATTCTTCTAGTATAACAGAGACTTAAACAATTGCTTACTACAGTGCCTTGATATAATGACGTACACCATTCTTAAGGTTAATTGCAGTCTGAAAACTGGTTACAGCTACAAATAAGGCATTCTTTCTATTCTGGTACCATCTGGAATAACTTTGGAGTAAAGGACTTCCTCTGCATTTAGACCTAAATACCGTTGTCTTAAAGTATATCTGTATTCAAATTTATTAAGGACTTCCATGCTTAAATGATTCCTACAAATATGCATATATCCAATTATTTGTATTCTTCGGTTTGCTATCGTGTGCCCTTCTCTTAATCTGATTTTTAAGAACAACCAAGTCTCATTAAAAACATGGCAATGCACAAAAAATTCTTTCTCCACATGAATATTTCCCTAATATAAAGGATCTCTAATAACTTAAAGTTGAATTTATGAAACGAGTTGAATAATGTCAGGTTTTTGCAAGCCTTAGTGAGCCAATTGCTTGACAATATTCTGTGAGTTTCATAAAATTTAATATTAAATCATTACCTGTCTGATATTCTCTTTATCACGTAGTATTTATTTTATTGGTAATGTTGGCTCAGGCGATGCACATTTCAAATGTTGAGCGTAAAAAATAGTACCTTGTATTTTTGCGCTGTTCAATAACTTGTGAAATTAAATAGTTTAAATTTTACCAATTATAATTTAAAGAGCAAATGTCCTTCCGAATAAACAATAGTTTACTCAAGCTATATAATTTTTCAACACAGAACGTATGTCCAAGTTCAGTATGATGTCACATAGACAAATGTTTAACAGCGAGTTTGTGTGTCACAAGCAGCTTCACTTCTGAACATTTCCAATTGTTTGAATATGTGAACGGATGATTATGGATGCAGATATTTCAGATTTATAGTAATGTATTGGTGACCAAATATTCGTATTATTCAATTTTTGAAAGTAGGCTATAGTAGACATAGACAACTTCGGAATTGCATCACATGATTAGAGCTATGGTTGGATAACGTTCTTTACGTTTTAAGGCCGATTTATGTTCATATTCATCTGTGAACAGAGGTGAGTTTATTTACTTCTATAAGTTAATATTTGTACCACTTTTATATAGGTTGGAAACAATATTACAGGTATACTTCATCCCTTTCCACATGAACGCTGTGAATTGACAAATTCCCTTAGTTTTTTAATTATCATCGGTTAATTTGAAAAAGTCAAAGTCACATAAAGTGATACGTTAATATATTTGAAAATTAAATATATGTACTAAACTGCACACATTAAAGGTAAAGTGTACCGACAATGTGACAGATTAAATATTCATTTGAAGGTTTTCACCTCCACCGGAATAAGCGAAACTGTTTCTTGCCTCAGCTAAACATGAAATATATTAATATTAGAACAATAAGGCGCGTTTACGAAATATAAATTAATTAAAAACTTTTTCCAAACCCCTGACTCAAATCTTCCAGGAGTGTGACTACCTCATGGTCAAAATGTAAAATAAGGTGATGAAGAGTCAAATGCCCTTACTTCGAGATTACTCGTTTAAAATATAAACCGATTCCATTAAGGGATCTTAGAAATATAAACAATGAATTTTGATAGAAATCTTGATATAACTAACACAGCCCTCAGAATAGATGCACATATTTTTCGCCTTTTTACTAATGTGGGATCGTCACAAATATATGCTTATGTATATTCAGACATTAAATCTGCAAAAAACATGTTTAGCAAATGCTGCGAATGCTAGTACAGAGCGGTGTATAAAGTTTAAGTATAAAACAATATAACTATTCAAGTCACTTTAATTAGAACCCTTAATACGCTAAATACAATTCGTTAATAACCAATGATGGATTCAGCCGAACCGATCAACCTTAAAAAATTACCATAAGCTTTTAAGCAAATAACACACTTAAATTTTCCTTTTCCTTGTCCTAATGGGATAAAGAATTTCTTTGCAACCTGTAAAACGCCATGAAGCATTCTTGAATAATCATTACAACTGCTCTGAAGTATTTCAACTGTCGTCATACAACGGAGGTACTACTTACAAAGCATCAGTGCATTGTCGCAGCGTCACATTCTGCTAGTGTTACATGAGTAATATTCAGTTTCCACGAATTGTAGAAGTTGTTGCTGTTGCTATGGGGCTTAACGCCAGTTTTCAGCACACGATACGGCTATACATGGCGGCCAGTATTAATGGTGGAGGAAGAAACCGGGAAATCCGCGGAAAGAACCACCGACACACGAGAAGCTACTGGCTAGCTTTCCCACATATCCATATTCGCCGAATATTAGACTCGAACTCACACAGACAGAGGTGAGATGGCAGTGATCCGTAACGGTAAGCGCTTTAGACCACTCGACCAAAATTGTAGTAGCAGTAGTAGTAGTAGTCGTAGTAGTAGTTTCTACTGCATTAGTAGAAGTAACAGGAGTATCAATACGTTAGCACGTGAAAGCCGTATTGCAAATGGACAGAATTAAATATATATTCATTAGCAGTCATAACATATATAACTTATTTAACAATTTAATACCTCACAATCTTTTTGCAAGACAACAGAAGTCTCTGAACCTCTCACATGTTTTGACTTCTTTCGAAATGACTAAATAAAGCAAAATTCTTGTATATGTTACCACAGTAAAAATGAATTGAAATTGTACCAAAATCTTCGTTTAATGTAGGCCTCAGGAGACTGTCCTAAGTTTTTCTGACCTTTGTTAAATAGTTGGGAATGTCATAGTTATTGCACTTTACATTATTAGAAACGTATGCTTCTCTAAAATTCCCTTACATTATCCACATTCTAGAAAATGACAAAATGATACACTTAGCGTGGATTGAACCAGTTAAAGAGATAAAGTTCAGTTAACAAACATATCTCTTTTAGAAAAATATTTAAAAATGCAGACAAACTCAACCGTGAACACCTTTTCTCACCAAGCTCCTCGATGAAAGTGAGCCGCATCAAATTTGGATGTGATGCACAATTTACTCAATACAATATTTTCTGCTAATGGCCCTAACATGCACTAGTTGTTATTTAATCAAAAATGATGGCAAAAATAAAATAAATAATTAAGGCGTTTTCCACAAAGTTTACTAACCTTACGACCAACAAAAACATCTTATTTTATCTTAGCTTCACTTAAACTTGGAAATTTCCATGGACGGACTTGAAAGCTGTTTGTGTGTTGTCCATGGCCTTGACAAAATTCTTCATCAGACCCAGCTTGATGGGCAAGAGCGATAGCAAATTCTCACTTGATTCAACAAGTGGTGGATGTAGACTCGCAGGCTCCAATGACTGTCGGAGTGGCCAATTTATCTTGGTCTAGTGAGATTCACTCGTACGACTATGCCAATAGTCAAAATATTAATAATTTGTCTATCCAGTCTGTGGATCAAGCAAGAGAGCAAGAACCTTCCAATCGCCACAAAGATGCTACTGATGATGGTTAGAGTTTATGCACCGCAAACGTTGTTTCATGTTTTCATATGAACTGCATGGCCAACTGGAATTGAAGTCAAAACATTGCCATTATACAGCACAACTGATTTAAGTCTAGTCTTCGATGATTCAATGAATAGTTGAATAATCTCCACACAAATGGATCATCATCTGTGTTGAGGGCTTCCATCACACCATCAATGATGTTGCAGGCCACAAGATCACCTTCCATGGAAACCCTAACATCACCTGCCAGGAAATTCCACGCCAGTAGTCTTGAGCCCAACAGCTCTGCCTTACTCTTGGATAGTTCTAAGTTACTAATAAAGTAATTATGTTCACCTTGTGTTATGACGTGTGATTACTGGGCATATAGCTGATCGAATGTTTGGATAATCTAAAGTCCACTGTTTCTTATTTGACACACCTTTCCCAACTAGAGGCACCATGCAGAAGTAACAACTGCTAATATTATCTGGTCTACGGCCTCTATACAAATTATTGTGCCTGCAAAAGACATAGATTTTCATTTCCTGTTCAACCACTGGCGAGGATTTTCTCTTATTGTTTACACAAGTGCGAGGCATTTCTGCTCACTTTGGCTAAATATAAATGTGTCCCTTTGCAAAACCAAACACTGAAAAAAAGAAAGCACGACATTATTATTTCTAAAGCTGATATTGGTCAATTTGTTCAGAGTGACGTAAACTTAGTTCTCGATGACTTCTAGGAATAAGATGATGCAATTCATATCATCTATGACGCAATACCAGCTTCAGATTGCATCATTTATTGTTTTGTCTAAAAGGCAACTACTGTCCAAAAACAGTCATAGATTTATTCATATATATTCATATCTTCAAATCTAGAGCTACCCAGAAGTGTTAAGCATAATTATGGTTCTCAGTGACAAATAATTAGAAAAGTTTGACTTATTTCTCAAATTATTTCGGAAGCATTTTGGCCGTAGACCAATGTTATCTTCAACATATAACAGGCATATATTATTATTATTATTATTATTATTATTATTATTATTATTATTATTATTATTATTATTATTATTATTATTATTATTATTATTATTGTGAAGGATATGAATGTAGTCCACAAAAAGAAGCGTTTTTATGTTCACAACACAGGTTCGAAATTATTAATTTCACATAGCAGATCTGAAATTATGATATTATGCTGTTTGAATAAAAGACGTGGAAATGCAATATTGCACTTTATAGGGCGTAAAACAAGGAATGAAACCAAATACAACAATCATTTCTGACTGCAGGAATATCACTTCCACGCAGACAAAGACTCAAGCATATCATAGAAACATTTACACATCAGATCACACGGCGCTGATTGGGTCGAAAATGGCTTTCACAGTCAACAAAAGCAACCACTTACACAACCGATTTCTTGGCCAAGAGCCGCGACATCTAGTGAACAATGTAATGCAGGGACTACAATCTTGTGAGACATTGTGGTACAAATACGACAATTCATGTTGTTGATCGTTCACAAGAAATTGCCGATCTTAAAGTTCAAAATCTTATCAAGTTAGAAACAATTGTATGGAATTAAATGAAGACTATACAAGAAAGTATCAATAACACAAGTTAAACAAGATTACAATAAGATAGAAACAATGTCATCATTTCCTCCATTCAATGCACTTAATTCAAACTAACTTATCGATAGTGATGAAAATTGTATCCTCAAAACAGACACTATTTTATCTGACAGTATTATCTTATGTGAAAATTGGCAAATATCGTTGAAATCAAGGAAAAATTCCAAACTATTTAAGAGAAAATATACTCTTTTGAATACGTCAGATAGAATGAAAGAGGAACAGATACGACAATTACATAACTCTACAGCTAAAAGCTATAAAATGTCGTGAAGCAGTCATCGGTCATTTGTTCTCAAGTTCGAGACTATATTTAAGATTATAATATAGTAACAGTATACTTATGGCCACTACTGAGTTCGATCGCAGTGAAATATACACAACGTGTAATGTTGTTTGCTTTATTACAAAGTATAGAGTGTATACTGAATGTGTAATTTTGAACGCTTTATTACAGAGTGTACACCGGATCCATACTACACAAGGTGTAATGTTGAATGCATTACTGTATAGTATACACCAGATCCATACTACACAATGTTTAATGTTGAATGCTTTATTTTAGCGTACACAGGCTCCATACTACAGAATATGTAATGTTGAATGCTTTATTATAGTGTACACAGGACCCATACTATACAATATGTAATGTTGAATACAGTCAACAAAATGTAAATTATATCCATACTACACAATGTGTAATGTTGAATACATTTTACAAAGTGTAAATTAGATCCATACTACACAATACGTAATGCTGAATACATTTTACAGAGTGTAAATTAGATCCATACTACACAATATATAATGTTGAATACATTTTACAGAGTGTACACTAGATGCATACTACACAATGTGTACTGTTGAATGCTTTATTACAGAGTTTACACAGGATCCTTACTACACAATATGTAATGTTGAATACATTTTACAGTGTAAATTAGATCCATACTACACAATGTGTAATGTTGAATGCTTTATTACAGAGTTTACACAGGATCCTTACTACACAATATGTAATGTTGAATACATTTTACAGTGTAAATTAGATCCATACTACACAATGTGTAATGTTGAATACATTTTACAGAGTGTACACTAGATCTATACTACACAATATGTAATGTTGATTGCTTTATTACAGAGTTTACACAGGATCCTTACTACACAATATGTAATGTTGAATACATTTTACAGTGTAAATTAGATCCATACTACACAATATGTAATGTTGAATACATTTTACAGTGTAAATTAGATCCATACTACACAATGTGTAATGTTGAATGCTTTATTACATAGTGTACACAGGATCCATGCTATCTTTAAGTAACAATGTAATACTATCTTAACTTGGTGAAGACAGTTAATCAACAAATACAATGACCATAATTAATCCAAAGTGTAACTTATCAAAACATATTCTTACATTGGAACGAGTACTGTAGTGTCTTAAAACAGTTTATAATATTGTTTCTGTAGCATCTATTATTAGTGCATTATCACTGTAAAACAAAAAAAATCGACGTCATCATGTAGACCTTCTCACCATCATATAAAGAGTGCGAAATGTTAATAACATAGTCACTTTGCCGGACAAGAGAAAAATATTAAATGGATAATAAATACTGGGGCTATCAACTATGATTACTTTATAGAAAATATGTGCAGTTCATTTTAATCATACTTTCATTACGTATAATAGAATTTCACCATCAAGATATATGAACTGGCTATCTTTTCAGTACTTATTTCTTTAAATATAAAACCAACAACGTCACGTAGTATACATAAATATCAGTCAAAATTAACCATCTGTCCCATAAGACTAATGCATAAAATATAGTCAGGGATTCTTAAACATGAAAATGCGTAAGAAAATTAATGGGCATTACTGAGCTAAATAAAAGGTGATGCTTGTTTATATGCAGGCGATAGAATTAACTACAATTCTGAACTTTACTTTAACGTCTGTTCTTAAAGGATCTACACTGCCAGCAGAAGTATGGGCTAATGGTCATCCATTTCACACAAGAAAAGCATAAGTCTCTTTTGTCTGGTGTGCTTTATTAAGTCTTTGTGAAAACTTGTTAAAGAATCATATCAGATGGAAGTAATTTAACGCACAGCTGTTTTCAGTCCATAGTCCTGCTATCCTATTTCAGTCCGTTATTCTTGGGATACTTGTGATTAGTAAATGTTTTGGCGTCATTAAATTTATAAATGTTTCGAATTCAACAACAGTATAACTTTCCAAACCTGGAAGAAAAAGTACTTGCTAGACGAGATATATTCTTTCACATTATTTAGTTTTACAAGGTCTTCCAAAATGTTTTGTATGTAGTTTCCAAAGCACATGATTTTTATAAATTGCCATCATTTACATTATTTAAGAAATATGTGCTCTTATGGTTGATCTATTTGTTTACTCGACGAATTTTATAAGCGATGTGGTACATAAAATATGATACGAATAATATCAGTTTCAAAATGAATGAAATAATTATCATATATTCGTATGTTTCATAATATGTTCAGAAACAAACCACGATCCACATGCCTTTTCATTTTCTGTGTTTTGACGAAACTTTGATCATGTTAGCTCACTGAAGTCGTTATATATGTTTGGTGTTGTCTTGTACGGAAGCCATTCTTATTTTTCATTCGAAGAATGCACAGCGTGCAAGACTATTTGTACGCATTAATACGATCACGTGATCCCAATATATGATTCCGAGATTAGGTTATGTCCCAGCATACGAGTTCTTCATATTTAAGAAGAATTAGTTTGCACGAGATCACTGTAGACCGTTGCCATCGCTTGATTTATTCGCTGTATATATTTATTCGCTGTAAAAATTCTCTCAATATATTAAAACGTAATTTCTTCTATAAGGAGTTTCATGATGTTCTGGAAAACGTTTGATTTAAATCAAAATTTTAATTTTCCTGAAATATAAATATTGACAAAGCCGACACAAAATAATTTCGTGTACAAACATTAACTTAGACAATATGAAGAATGTCTTATTTCATTTTCTTTTATGAGTGTCTGGAATGCACTCAGCATGAATATGTTTGAATAATTGCATTGGACAATCAAGTTATTGCATATATCACATATGCTGATGAATCTTGCATTTTTATATTAGCAAAGCTGATTTCATGCTATAAGTTTCATTACATTTCCCATTTTAAGGATAAAATTATATTTAGTGCAAAAAGATCAGATTTCAATGTTTCCTACAATGTGATGTGGTTTATATATAAATCTATACTCGCTGAATATACGCATTACGTATATTTTATGTAATATCAAATAGCAACTGATATTAATCATGTAGACTGGTTTGCATGCTGACGTCAAGACGTTGAGTTATTTCACATTTTAGAAGACAGTTACTTAATTAGCCTTCCACACATCGATTGAGCTATAACTCTAAATCTGCCTAAAAACTCCTTCCTGCCATATACAAGTAATGGTCATGTGCAAATTGGAATGACTCATCCCTGAATGTAAATTAACACTTCAGAAGCATGCAATACCTGCCTGTTTTACTTCAATTTAATTTCTTTGCTTTCCGCAAATGTAAATATTCTGTATTTCATTAAATGTTGACCCAACATAATAAATAGTAAAAATGTGCAGCAAATCTGCCTCACTCATACCGTTTTGCTATAGAAACATGTAGTTTATCCTATTTTACATAGATATTTCTTCACGAAATTTGTATTATTTTTCTTGCTCTATGTTTAGCTACTGCATATTGATGTATCCAATATTATAACAGCTGAACATGTATAACGCTTGTATCAAAACCATAAAGGTTATTGATTTTTAAATGTACTTAAAGTTTGCTTCATTTAGCCACTTAGTGATTATGGTTGTAAATCTTTTAGAAATAGACGCTTGTTAAAGACTCCAGAAAATCTGTTTTCTTTTCATATGTGATGTTTTTGTCGTTGTCATTATTTTAATTGCTGTAGTGGTGATACGCTGGCAATAGAAGCAATAATAGAAGTAGTAACAATAGTGGTCAGTTGCGTTGACGTTGTTTTTGTTTAATCCACATTCTAATCCTGCTTCATTCAAACAATGCTACAGAAAGATCCATGAGTTTCACAAAGAAGATTACACTTTCGTATGATCAAGTTAGCACTTCAGAAACATAATTGAATGGAAAAAGATTTTGTTCAAAACATGGATTTCATTCCTATCGAGTATTATAACTATAATTAAAGGTCACAGATACATTATTTCACAAAAGTATGAATGCCTTTTGAATGAAAAACCAATTTCGTGCACATAACGGTATGGAAGTCAAAGTAACTGTGATGTACTACAATACAGGAAGTATTTGCAAAGATCTGTCTCCAACGAAATGTATAAGATGTGTAAATTCTATGACATTAAAATTAATTACTCTCGATGGATAAAATATTCAAACCGAAAAGAAATAACAGAAGAAACGTCAAGGATAATAACTTTTATTAGTCCTCACACTTTATTTCCTCAAAAACAACAAAATTTAATTAAAAGAAAACAAGTATTCCACGTCCGACTACACTGAGACTTAAATTAAGACCTGCATATTCCTTAGACGATTTGTTAATTTCCTTCTTCTGTAACTACGACCTTCTTTGACCTTGAATATTTGGAAAGCAAACAGACATATTGGGTAAGTAAAATTCAGTAACTAGGAATTTTTAAGAAACTGTAAAATTGTAGTTTCCTTTTAAATTTTTATTCTTTGTCAAATTATAACTTACCGTCGTATTTACTAAGCCTGCTGAATTTGGTATTTCATTTTGAACGAAACAAAATTTTGTTAGATAAAAACTGAAACTATTACATATTCCTACTGTAGTATAATATGGCCACTACGAAGACATTTTAAGCATTGTTCTTTTCGCAGAAATGTTAAAGCTGATAATCTTCCTCTTTCTAATAACGCTCCTTTCTTGTTCCATAGTCTAACATGCCTTTCGCATAAAATGCAGAATTTTTAGTGCGGATTTCTTTATACTTTTTCGGATACTTGTTTTTCATGTAGTTATCATTTACTACAGATGCCGCGTACTCAGACTAGAATACAGAAGTTTGCCGCTTATCATATGCTTTAGACAGAGGTAAAACATACGACTTTTGTCCAATTTAAGTGCATTTAAGATCAGTAATTCTGCTTCAGATTATCAGCTACGGTGACGCTCCTACCATTGATTAAGATTTCAGGTTGCTTTTGTACTGGAATGAAAACGATCTCGAAAGTGGTCATCTTTCATCAGTTGGTGCATAAAACCTTACATGCATATCTGGTAAGTAACCTTGGTTGTTTCAAAAGATATATATCAAATGAGAGTAAAAATTCTAGCTTGATGTTGTATTGGAGTACATTGTCGAATCTCATCAGCTTTAATATAAGGAAAATTAGTTTCATTTAGTTTGCTGTTGTACTTTTTCAATGTCCTGTACTCTGAATATCAAGTCTGTATTTTATCCTTAAAAGGACGCCATCTGATTTGATCATCTGAAATGATACGCAGATCTTTATCATTTGAACGGATATGTCATATATATTATTATCTGAACTAATATGCTGATATCAACTCAAATGGCACACCATCTGTTAAATTCAACTGATCCTTTCTTGGTTCTGTTATCCTGATTCTGCATAATTAAGATCATCTGAAACACCAAAATATAACAGAGACAACAATATATATCATCAGGGACACCAAACTCTATCATCAGAGACACCAAGATCTATTAGAGATAACAAGATCTTTCATCAGTGATACAAAATCATTTGCATCGTATCCATAACTTTGAAACTGTAACTCTGTCGACATCAAAAGTCCGCTCTTTTGTGTTTGTCTGACTTTCTAAAATATTATATTTTCCATTTGCCTTTTTGAGAACGAGATGCACATGCATATTTATTTTCTTCTTAGTTTTAAACGTTTCTAGGGAAGCGGTTATGTGATTACGCTGTACTGAATAAATACATTAAATACTGATTATTTGTCGATTTTCAACGGCATTGGATTAAATATATACCAATTAACACCTTTAAACAGTGTTTATGCTTTCTAATGTTGAATGTATGTATGTATGTATGTATGTATGTATGTATGTATGTATGTATGTATGTATGTATGTATGTATGTATGTATGTATGTATGTATGTATGTATGTATGTATGTATGTATGTATGTATGTATGAATGTATGTATGTATGTATGTATGTATGTATGTATGTATGTATGTATGTATGTATGTATGTATGTATGTATGTATGTATGTATGTATGTATGTATGTATGTATGTATGTATGTATGTATGTATGTATGTATGTATGCGTGTATATATATATATATATATATATATATATATATATATATATATATATATATATATATATATATATATATATATATATATATATATATGTGTGTGTGTGTGTGTGTGTGTGTGTGTGTGTGTGTGTGTGTGTGAGAGAGAGAGAGAGAGAGAGAGAAAGAGAGAGAAAGAGATAGAGATCCAGAAAGCGAATAATTTGCACAACAGTTATTTATTTACCTCAAGACACATTGATGCACAGAAACAAATTCAATTTGAATTTGTTGATAATTCATTGAAAAACTGTTCTTCTTTGTTTGTCATTTGGAGACGTAGTGTATATACTATATGTCTGAGCACTCATGTCTCTCATTGAAAAGCCAAGGCAAACATTACATATAGTATCTACAATTTATCAACCTAAAATGGGAATCCACCCCACCCAACAATCAAGATTCTTATTTTGAAGTCTACTGGGAAAATTCTTCCTGGTTTATAAAGTGCAGGTGAGTAGTATAAATTCTTTAAATTATTTGGACTTGCATTACAAGTTTCCGTACGATTATGACCGGTATAAATTACAACATATAATACACAAGTGTCGATATAAATCTTCACAAGACTTGGACTCAAATATATATCACAAAAGATACCAAACGTTCTTTGCCAAAAAAGAACGGAATCGAAATTTATAAGGAAAGTATGTACCAGCAAAATTGTATCCATTTTGTATAAGAAAGCAGCATTGTATGCAAAAAATAAAAAACAACAGTTATCTTTACTGATATTTTATTGTGTCTATAACTTACTCCGTGGATGCAGTGAGTCTTTGAGAAAACACAAGGTGTAGAACGATTTAGTCTAAGAACATAGTAATCTTATCTATATGAAAGCACGTTTATTAAGCACAGTTTGAGAATATTTTAGGTAAGCAAGACATGACCACAATAGAAAGCATAGCAAAGAATGATGATTCAACTTTTATAAGGAGACCTTGCAATTTAGGGTTCTTTGACCTTAAATGTATACTTACCATGTGAGGTTTGTCTTTAAATGTTACGTAAATTGTAATGTGTTTCATGGAGGGGGTTTGGTATCAATGACTAATGTTTTGCACAAGGTAACAAAAAGGTCATGCTAAAATCATATCACGATTTTATCTTCGAACAAGCTCACGGCGTAGATATTGTTATATAAACGGGGAAATGGCACTATACGATGCGTAGCGACTAGCATATGTTACATTAATAAACATAATGGATGGCTGGATGGATCACAATACCTTAACACTTGCCTTTTAACCCGTAAAGCAGGATATTACCTTTGCATGTAAATCAAAACATTTTCGAAATTTGAAGAAATGGTATAAAATATGAATAAACTGTAAAATAAAATGCTTTATTTGGGTCATCGTCACCTGTAAATTATTTGGGTCATCATGACCTGATCTTTTAGGCTGTCCAACGTATATAGCTTATTATCTCTTACCATAATAGCCGGCCATCTTTGACATTTGGTGTCAATATAAGGTTTCTAATTACAATTATTTTACATTAAAGTTAACCAGCTGAGTAACAGTAATCTTCATTTTTTTACCTTTTAAATAGATCGATAAATTTCTTTTATATCCGTATGTATTATATAAATACAAGCTTTTGTACAAAATCTATTGACTTATATTTGCCATTGAAATATTTCAGTTTCACCTTTTGACCTTTATGTGAAACTGAACTTTTACTTTATAACTACAAATTCATAGTGTATGTTTTTACCATAAGTTCGAGTTATCCACAAAATTTAATTGTGATAAGTGGGCTACAACTGAAATTATTCTGAAGACAATATGTTTCTTCTCTGAGTCAATGTGACCTTGACATTTGACCTTTGACCTTATTTTACTAACTGAAATATATCCAGAATGCGTTATCAAGTGATGTGACTTAAAAACTACGTTATCTTGCAGGAGATTAACACGGACAGACAGGTGAATGAACAGACAGACAACTACAAAGCACAATACACACTGCCTATCTGTGCCGAATAACAACATTTACGGACATTCATATTCTAAAAGTCTTCCATAGAGACAAGAATCTCTCATTTCCTTATACCAAGACTAGGCAACATTTTCTCCTTCACTGTCAACAAAAGGATGTACCTATTTATTTCTTTCCAAGAACTTATCAGTCTGCGCATTCGCAAAATAAGCTGATCTTCTGTTTGCGTTTTTTTTTTGTCGGCTTATTTGATTTTTATCATGCATTTCTTGCACATTTGTATCCAAAGACCGTTGGTAGTTGTTCTCATAGTGTATGTATTTTGTTCATTGTGTTTCATTTTGTTGTTGAAGATTTTTGGATCACAAATATTCGCAACAACTATATATCATGATCGCAAATCAAGTTCGTGAAGATTTTCACACAAACTGAATGTCATACTTGAATGAAGAAAAAAAACTTGTATGTTTATGTAATTTCAACTCTTAAAGAGTACATAATCATTCAAATGAAATAAATCGCGCCATATCAACACCTTCTAAAAATTGTTTACTTTTCAATACCAGTTTATGCAGTAAAATTTCCATAAATCGGGCAAATTTTGGCCATTATTCGAAGGAGATCATTTGAAGGGGGCTGATCTAGAACTATAACGGCTGTATGGAACCAAATTTTGTAGACAGTCTGTTGATATAGCTTTACAGCTAGAAGTCTATGGGAAGTTTTAGTTTGCAATTTGTAGCCGACTATGAAAATTGTTTTATGTGAGAGTAAGAACATAACAGTCTGACAAAAAGTATTTAGATAGTAAATACACCACCAAAAACCATCTTTAGCATATCATTCATTGCAATAGAAATAATTTATAATAGTAATAATATTCAATATTTGTTTTCTATCAGAAAATTATATACATGACTCTCTCTCCTCTCTCTCTCTCTCTCTCTCTCTCTCTCTCTCTCTCTCTCTCTCTCTCTCTCTCTCTCTCTCTCTCTCTCTCTCTCTCTCTCTCTCTCTCTCTCTCTCTGAAAAACAGATAAAATTTATACAAATCTTCTATCTCCAAAACCCCACTGAGTAAGCAGAACTCATTGGAATGCAGACAAAGTCAAAGAAAGGCTACCTGTATGTTTCTTCTCCTTCTTTAATTACTGCCGTTACAGTGGTATCTTGCATGGTATATAGAACATATGATTTTCTCATTTCAGCGGATCTAGAATGATCACAACTCTGCGGCTTATCATTCTCCTAATATAAATTTGAATCTTGCAAACGTCTGGGCGTGCGTAGCAAGGTATGAAATTTGAATGGCATTAAATAAATATCAGCTAGACTATTGTACCTGGTATACTGTTTCAGAAGGTCTCTGACGGTTCAAAATAAATCAGAAACGGACTATAATTTTGCATAATAAATAATAAGAAAGTCATTAGTCATTCGTGTATTACACCTTGGAACAACCTGTCAGCAACATTTTGTTAGTCCCCACATTTCATGAAAATAAAAACTTAGTAACTGTAAAAAAAAAGACGAAAGACCTGGATATTTTGATTATGGTTTGAAAACAAATATTCTCTTACTTAAAAAAAACTAAAGAATATATCCAGTGAGACAAAGGCAAAATATCTTATTTGCCTATCATATAATTCAACCACCATTTATACAAAATGTTTGTTCTGACTAGATTTGTTATACTTTTTGCCTATTACTGTCTCTTCCGAGTGATGGAATCACAGACACAATTGTTAATCATTTTGTCAGTCTCAAGCATCTTCAAGAAGCCCTTGGATATCACTAATAATCTGATATAATTGTAATATATCCTCAACATAACTAGGATGGTGTGTGTTTACACGCATGTCAAGAGATCAGACAGACATCTCAATCTTTATTCAGATTGTCTGATTTCATTGCATTTAGGAGCAGTACCTCGACTTCAGTTAGACAGTTGCAGGCGGCTCTGCCACAAACAATTATCATTTCATTTGATGACGTATTAATATTAAACTGAAATCAAAATTTTAATGTTCAATTTTTTCTCGAAGTTAATAAATTAGTGTATAAATGAGTTTTAATAATTGTATTTCACTTCTTTTGATATCTGCTTAACGACTAACGTCGATTAACGACTGAAGGAAGAAACTTACTCCTTTTTTCTCCAAAAATGATATTCTTTCTGGCCTAAATTACCTTGAAAGTAAAGGTATGCACGTTTCTAATATATTATATTAATAAAATCGTCTTTAGATTCAAAAATAGATCCAACCAATGATTCCGTAAGCAAATGACAACAGCTCTTATCTTGTTCTCGGGAATATAAACACATGAAAATGCAATCGATTCCTCAAACATTTTTTGTAGGATTCCTGCTTCATATAGAAAGAAATCAAATAAGTTAAAGATTTAAATATATCTTTTCCCTGAAATATGACCAAAGTATCACTCTCCCATTCTTAGCTGCTCGTTTGTTTATTTTTGCCATTGGTCAAGTGTTATGCATTTTTATATTCAATAGGCATGAATCTTACGGGGAAAAAAACTACATAAATATACATAATAATGTTAATAAAAATCAAATTTTCCTCACATTCGGTCATATGAACACTCAGCTTCCTGTATTACATTCAATACAGCTTACATACGTTAGTTTGTGTCTTGTTTCTGAGATATAAGTTGCATATATCACAATAGAGTGTATCTAATGCATTTGTAGATCTTTCATGATATTTAGAAATATTTTCCTACCCATTTACCTTCCGATATTGAAAGAAAACTTGGTTTTCCTTTTCTATATAAGAAATATAAAAAAATTACTGTATATCTACATCAATGGCAAGCTCGGCGCTTCTCCTGTTCGAGTTTTTATGTTTAAACTGCATTATAATGCTTTTCAGGTAATCCGCAACTTTTCAAGTTATAAATGATGCAACAACAGCAATAAATATGATGTCAGTATTAACTGTGCGAATTCGAATTTTCTTGTATCCCTCAGTTCAACCATCTCTTCCATGATGAATCATAAAGTTTGTCCACTTCTTCGTGTGCGCATGGGGACAAGGAAGATGCAGGATTTCTTGTTTTTCACATCAGCACACGTCATCTTCATGTGTTGTCACTACTTGAATCTTGTTGCGTATGTTTGCCAAAGAGCTAGCTAGATATCTGAAACTCTCAAAGTTAGTGTCATCTTCTCTAAAAACTTCCTTCAAATTAGATGGATTACGTGTATCGCTTTCGGCGCGTGCTCTTACACCATTGTTCCTAATTCCCATTGTAGTGCACTCTAAGCTGGGTTTATTTCAGGTGCTTATTCTTCGATTATGTGTATACAATGCTTACATGTGACTTAATGTATAGAATGTAACACCACATACATAATCGTGCGTGCAACATCTTTGCTTGATCCAGTTTTAGCATGATGTGTACACCTAGTGAGTTATGTGAGAATCCTTAAGTAATGAATTCCGCTTTCCTGAATAAGCAACGTCAGCTGAAATCACTGCTCTTGGTTCAATCAGTCCTTTCAAACCTGTTCTCTAGGGTCTCCAGTACGTCCAGTTGTTCATTGTTTAAAAGCACGAGCATGATTACAATTTTGCTGCCTCATGCTGGTCTGACCGATTCTACTCAGTTAGTTTTGGACAGAATATACAAAGGTTGGTCCATTACTGATAATGGATCCTGTCTGGGGTTCGGGAATTACAGTGAATAGCGACACATGTTTTGATTCAATTAGAACCTGATAAACCACTTTATAGCGAGTAGACTGTTGGTTGACTCTAGTGAAATGATTAAAAGGATCAAGCGCTTCTGCAAAACGAGGACTATTATTGTCAACTACTGAACATTCTAATACTTTCTCATAGCTTTGGTGGACACACAACACCAACGTTTTCATAGCAAATACTATGGGTTAAGTCAGTACCGATGGGCATAAATAAGCACCCAAAGGAATAAGCAGAGACGAGTTTTCAAAGTTTTAGTTTGGCCACATTTTCTTCCATAAATATTAAGATTTTGACGAGTAAATCTCTTTGTACAAGTTGCAACGGGCTTTCTTAATTTGTTTGTTTCTGTTTCAGGACTTGTATTAACTTGTAAAATCCAAAATGAAAGAGATTCGGTGACATCTCCTCAACGTCAGTAATCCCCTGTGATTTTATTATCTCGTATTATTCTACCTATTGGCGGATGTTTGAGTCAGCAAATGTCGATACTACTTTATGCTGCTTCTTGTATTCACTGTTACCAACTATGAAGGAGCACTATCAAAAAGCTATGAGACATTCAAGAAAAAATGATAGGGAGGTATATTTCTTACATTTGGTTTTGAATACATTTTCCAATTTACCCCATTGACATAGTTACTAGAAGTAACCTATGAGGCCTGCAAATGCTCATTCAATCACATTGCATCAAAAACAAAAAGTCATAAAAATTATCTTCCATGGAAATAAAATGGAAATAAAAAGCTACAAAAGTATTGCTGGTAAAGTCTTCAAATTTCTGAGTTGTAAGATCTCATTGTCTCTCGGAATCATTCACAAAACATCATGCGCTCTCATTCACCACTGAAATAAGTTATTGACTAAAGAGCAAGATAAATGTTCTAACATTTGTCTTTAAAGAACCTACATCTCTCATCTATTTTATTGAAGGCACTTATATGGCATTTCAAATAATCAAATTTTAGTTATTTATCTTGGGGTCCATGCACTTGAGCATTTACATAAAATGGTTACCATAGGAAGCAGAACAAAAAACCGTTATAATGAAGAAATTGGAACCAAGAATCATGACAAACCTTCATTAATCATATGTCCATAGCCCATACATTTTTTTAAATGAATATGATAGCAAAAAATTTCCGTAATATATGTCAAAAACTGGAACTAAACACAGTAAATTAAATTTAAATTCACAAAATTAGTTGAAATGTTCGTATAGAGTTTTATCTGTCAGAGATTTCTGCAAGCAGCTTTTGAAATTGGTCCGACGGTCCTAGTGCAATTCTGAATAATGTAATGTCACAATATTCAATTCCTTACGATTGTTATCATGTTTATATATATATATATATATATATATATATATATATATATATATCTATATATATATATATATATATATATATATATATATATATATATATATATGTTTGCTTGTTTTGGTTTGGGGTTTTTTTTGGAAAGTAAACAATTACACTTATATTTAACATCTGCCGGACTAATATCTTTATATTATGGACTTATTGAAGACATTGATCTGAGTGGATTAAAAAGTTGTCTTGCAGCTGAGCTATTATTTAGCGTTTTAAAGTGATCGTTTGTTTGATATCTCTCTATCATAAGATCCCCATCAAACAAGGTGCAAGATCTATGTCCAGGGTTGAAACCTGTTATTGGTGATTGCTAAAATAAGTACAGCAAAAAATACTTCCCACGATTGCAAATAAATGCAAAACGTATGTTCAATTTCGCTAGTACAAATAAGTCTTCTTTTGACTGTAAAATGTATAACGAAACAGTTTTAGATAAAGCGCATACAGAAAATGGTAAATTGTTAGCAATAATTTAATATTTTGATATAAGCAACAAAAATATTCTGTTATATAGCTATAAAGAATATAACTAAATACTGAGAAAACTAGAACCTCTACAACGTTAAAAGAGCGCATATCTTTGCACAGTGTGATTGTAAAATCAAGACAAAATTGAACTCTGCAGGTTAAAATCTTATGGGATGAATACAATTAATGTAGTTTTAAAATTTATCTTATCAATAATACATGTAATAAATTCCTAAGCAGAGTCATGTATTGTTGTCTGCTACCTATAAACAAATTTTCTCCTTCCCAAAATTAGATTTAGAATGCTACTTTGTTTCGGCCCTTGAAAGCATCAGATATTACCCTATGTATTTGCTTCTAAGTCAGGTAGAAATACATTAGCAAATCTGGGTCTATGCATTTTCTTAGAATTAATCAGTGGAATAAACAACATAAACCCTGATCGACGGGCGAAGTTGGCGAGGGCATATTGGGGTTTACGTTTTTTTTTACAGTTAGAACCGACTTATATACGAAAATGACCAGAGTAGTTATAACATTTTAACTGGACGAAGTTAATAAACAAAATTACTTTATCTCCTATGGCATTACTTTGAAGTATAGACAGTATACGTAAAACACATTGATAGTTTCATGAGTTTTCTTGAAATGCTTTGCAATAAACTGATACAATTGATTTGTATGTGTTGTCGGCATAAAATAGTAATAATAAAAGATTTTTCTTGCTCAAGAATTTTGATTTGAGGTACCCGATAATGATGTTTTTTTTTTCAAGACGAATAAAATGTCTACCGATTCATAGCAAAACTTTTCTAAAATTTTTCCTTTTTTTATTTTCTCTGTTATGAATCTTCGGTCTTAAACGAAGTAATAAAGAAGCAATTCCAACAGGGTTTTTTTAAAAATCAAAATCAACAAATAGTTTAATTCTCTAAGATATGAAATGAAATATTAAGAGCAATTTAAATAGTGTGAAATAAATCCTAAATAATCTTGAATTCTCAATCACAAGTTAAAACATTCAGACTGATCCAAATAAATTCCATGAATATTGAATGCGATTATATACTAATAGTCTTGATGTATGACAATGATATAATCCAAAATACCTTTGGATAAATTATCAATAATTCCAAAATAGTGTTAATCCAGTCAATAGGCACTCTAGTAATTCCAATGAATGATTAAATGACTATTCTTCTCTCATTTTATATCTGAACACAACTAAAAGTGATTCCACAAATTAAAATAATAATGAACCATTTATTTGCCAAAACATTATATAAAACTCTAAGACGCAGTAAGATGAACAGGATATGAGTCTTCAGTTAGCTTACAGAACTTTAGACGGTCAAAAGACCATGGCAACATGCTTACAAATATTATCTTAAGGTACAACCCTACAACCATGGTCCAAAGTTAGTTAGCCAAACATTTGTTTGCAAAGAACCATTAGCTTAAACAACAACCTAGTCACGAATAAACATTCAGCACAAAATATCAAGATACATAACACATCTAAAGAAAACTGATGCTATTCTGTCTTCTTCGTATTCAATGTATGAAACATTATGTTAGTGTATAGTTATTGTCAAATGCATGTTTAACATTAGTACCGAAAGCTGGGAATTATTGTACTGTGTTAAAAATCAGTCTCTATTTTACTGTGTTAACAATCAATCTCCAGACCACAAATTGGTTGTTTCTATGTTCGGATTCATCACGTTTTAGATCTGCTTCATTTTTATTTCTCCAGTCTTTAATTTTTAGTATATTCGAACAGATCTTTGTCCTGATTCCTCAAATAATGTATGAATATAACCTCGCAATGCAAAGTGAGTTGGTTAATCATGTACCAATAATGATGTCAGGTATGCATTGAATGATACATTTGGATTCAACATTACTAGTCTTTTCATTATCAAAGTCATACAACACTGACCTTACACGATCTCTGTGAAACATAATTAAACAAAATGTAACATTTCGACATTCGATAAAAGGACTTAATAATCTGATTTTTGGAGATTAAAAATGAAGGTCATCAATAAAACCATCTTGTACATACCATATAATAGTAGTAAAAAATTTATTAAACGCTCTGATAAATAACGATATATAAATGGAGAACAAACGTTATAAATGATTTGCGAATCTACACACTATTATTGATTATTAATGGCGTCTAACGACTCCGAACTTAAGTTCATCTCCTCCATCATTCGGTAAGATCTCTTCATTGTTAGTGACGTGACGAAAAACCCGTTAGTAGCAGTATTATCAGTCTCTACCCTTTTTTACTTGCCTAGTCTTCTTTATTTTCTTGTCTTATTGATCCGTATCGAATCAACATGCTTGCATTCCCTTTCATTCTCTATTCATTCAAATGCTGTCAGGTTTATATGTTTCCTGACTCCATTTTGATTTATATGGCCATGATTGCCTTGATTGCACCATTTCTCCTACAATTTTCCTTTCTTTATATGCATTTGCAAAATAACAAATATTTATGAGATGCAAGCATCTTTCTAGCTCATCGATTTTGTGACAAGTTGTCTCTTTCCTATTTTCTTTGCCATTTCTTCTGTATTGAGTCTGTATCATTTACTTAATAAATTATAAGGCTATTCTAATATTATTTCTGCTCTATTCAATTCCTCTTTACTATTTGTACGTTTAATTTTATTATATTTGTGGTCACTTTATCGTCACATTTCCTATTTTTATGTTCCAGACAATTTTATACAGACCAATACTGTCTGATTCTTTGGAGTCTATTTCAAAGACAATGCATACATTCATAATGGAGCAATTTGAAATTGTGTAAAGTCTCGACTAATGATCAGCCAATCTCGATTGAACAACTGCAAAAACAATCTATATCCATTTTATTCCTAATGATTTTCCTTTTCCACTTTGCCTCGAACTTCGTTTTCTATACAGATGCGACACGGTCCGCAACAGTGATGTGAGAAAATCTTTTTGTCACATTTGCAGCAATTAAATATGCAAATAGCCAGTGTTTGAATGATAGACAACTCATGTCCTGATGGTGGTGTTGGTGTCCATAAACGTGACTTTGATCTAGTTCTTTGTTGATTCTCTCCGATTTTCTTTGCTTCTTCTAAGTCTCTTTATTGCAACATTTTGTATTAGTTGTCCACTGAACATGACCAGCATAACTACGTATAAACAATTAATTTCCATAAATGTATTTCGCGATGAGTATTGTTTCCTTTGTCCGTACAGATGTTTGTCAAAATATTCATACATGGAAACCATCATTGCCTCCTCACCACACTTTTTGTCCATTTGCGTTAGACCTACCAATTTAACAAGATGCAAATGAAAGAAATTTATAAATAACGATCGGTAGTCAAACGTAGGTGAGAAAACACTCCAAAAAATTTTATAATTTCATCGTAATATATATATATATATATATATATATATATATATATATATATATATATCTATCTATATATATATATATATATATATATATATATATATATATGGGCTCCATTTTGATACAAAATGTTTCTTTAAGTTAAAAAAAATGTTTCACAAGAAGTAATATATTTTGGCATTATGCAGCTTCTAATACGATCTTTGCGATACTTTCTTTTCAAATTTAAAAATGTGGATATAAATTTAAAATTGTCTGCACAAGGTGTTTCTCTTGGATGAAATATTGATTACGCCAAATATCGATGATGTGTGGGAATCCTTGATATCTTTTAATCCGTCTTTTCTTTACTACATCAGTTTTCTGATTTTTACTACTTTTTTCATCTTATAAAATTAGCTTTCTTTTAAAAGCCGCAAACAGCAAAACGTTGACTGTATCATAATATTTGTGATAACACATAGTGACTTTACAAAAATCTGATTAGGTCAACAGATCCAGATCATCTCTGTAAAATTACAAAACTATATCAGAAAATGTTCTTTCTGTATTGTGATATAATTAGTGATAATGATGCATGCATGCAAGAAGCAGCCATATGCAGAGCTTATAAGCAGAACAACAGAACTTATAACAATCTCTAGATGGCCCACTGCAGGGCTACAAGATGGGTTAGGAAGAAATAATTACCCCATGTCTAAAATTGTATTATCAATCTAGTTTGGAATTTTTGGAAAACATGTATGCCAGCGCGGGATTAAATGTTTTTACCAAATTTCAACTCGGTGTTTTTCTTTGCCATTTCTACCATATCTCCAGCAACGATGTATCGATGTATCGGATTCAAAGAACCTGAGTAGGATATTATTGGCAGTTCTGAATTGCCAATAAACATTAAAATATTAACTGAATAATTAAAATATCATAAACGGTCAATGACCCTTTACAAGTTTCAAAAATAATTCCTGAAACACTTACTTAACGGCAGCATCAAAAATCGCGATCCTAGATAAATGACTTACTAAGCCCCTGCACAAATACAAAACAAAATAAGCAACAAGCAGCCGAAACATTTATTAGACTAATGCATAAAACCTTTTTAAGCATATCATTAAGAAAACATTATTAAATACATAATCCATTACTTCTAAAACACCAATATCAACTACAAAAAACACTCCATTTCTCTATAACTTAGTAACGGAATATTTTACATAATACTGAAGACAAATACCACAGGAATCTTAATACTAAGATCATTAGTGATGTAAAAAGTCTACAGTTTTGGTACTGCTACCTCACAACACAGACTAACTTTATATCCTTTGGGCAACATTAGTGATAGATCAAAGCTTAATCAAAATAATCAGTGAGTTGAGTATAAAAGATAAGGTGTATTTGTTTACCACCATCATCACTCAAACTATTAGGGTGATCAAAATTGTGCAGTATGAAGGTAAATGAAATTAACGTGTTTCATGTGGATATTTGCACAATTTTGTTATTAGCTAAATTTATAACGCAGGTTTTATAAATTTTACAAAGTCAATGTACAATGCTTTGTGGAAAACATTTATAAAGTCCATCTACAACACATGTTCAAAACCACAGATAAGATTTGTGGAAACAAAGTTAGATTCAGAAAAGCACATGTTGACAGTGTATAAAGTATCAATTTTAAGATTAGATTAAAAACAGCACTTGCTGACACTGTCTAAAGTATTTATTTTAAGTTAGATTCAAAAGAGCACATGGAGAGTCAGTGTATAAAAAATTTGTAACCAGATATTTGAATATCAGACTTTCACATCAATGTAAACTCATCCAAACGGTCAACGAGTAATAACATAGATGTTGCATATTGTTGACAATTGAAGTACCAAATGTAAATGTATGTTCTACTGTTGATCGCTCCAAAATACAAATTACCAAGCTTTTGTACTATATACACATTATAAAATCTAATTAACCGTAACATAAATAATATGTAATGTTTTTTAAATAAGAGAATTATTAACTGAGCATTATAGATGCCTGTTTCACCAACAAACGTGAAATAAAGAATCCGCGTTAAACACTGCTGAATAAAGTGTATGAAACACGGAACGATCAATGAAACATTCAATGATCTATGAATCATGCAACAATCGATACAAATGCATTTTGGCGATTCCGTGTATTTAAAATATGCATCAGCTTAAGGAGGAAACGCAAATAAAACAGATGAAATACATCTTCAACAGGAAGAAGCCCTACAAGATACAATTTGACGTGGAGGTAAGAGTAATAAAAAATTAAATGCAAGTTTTGTTTGACAAAGAAAGCACAGAGTAGATTTCAACTTACTTTTAAAGAAAAGTATCTGTAAGGTATAGGTTCAAAAGAGCATTAAATATATTTGTAAGGTATGCATTTAATAAAGCTATAAAACTAGAATGCAGAAGCACTTCACACAAAAGGAAACCAGAAAATGCTCAATGTTTCACTAAAGTTAATTCAAGAATACAAGATAGCAAAAATGACCGATGAACAAATTAGGCCACAAGCATGTACCAGTCTCTTCGGTATTTGACATCTGATACTATTTTCTTAATAGGTAGACCACTAATAATCTTTATACAAAACCTAATTTTTGCAAAGTGCTGGCTTCCTACCTTCACAAGAAAAATATCCAAAGTCACGCTAGTAATACAAAGTAATTCGGCTTTTTATTATGTTTTCTCCGTTAACTTTACATTGTCAGAATCGTTCAATCTTACCCGATATTGAACACCTTCTTACTGTATCCCGAGCGCAAAGGAACTATTTTCTAACATAAACAATTTTTTATGAATGAACTAAGGCAGATATTTCATGGACTGCCACATAGCAGCAAATGATTCATAGACAGACATATACAAACTGCTTTGGCACATTCCTCGTTTAATTTTGTGATACAATATTTCAGAATTAGCTAGATATAGACGCTATACAATGTCCTCACAATAACACAAATGCAGAGAACTATAATTATAGACTGGAAGATTTTAATTCAGTGCACACAGATGGCATGTTTTACTGACAAAAGTTATATCTGTATGGCAAACAAATATTTATAGACTGGAAAATAATTTGAAGACCAAGGAATAACAGAGGTAATGGTCTCGGCCATGTATTGAAAGCAACACATTATTGGGTTTCATAATCCTCATTCTGATATTACTATGGAGAATTATGAACTATTCATGTCGAATGAATGTATATCACTTTTGGCTGTTTTGGCAAATACTATCTCTTTTAATATTTTAAGAGATACAGGAGCTTCTCATAGTCTTTTATTATCAGGTACTTTGCTATTTTCTAAGAAGTCCTGTTTTAATGAGAGTGTTATCATTAAGGGAGTAGAGTGTGACTTTGTTAATGTTCCTCTCCAGTATGCAAATTTGTTATCAGACTTAGCTTCAGGACATGTGATAGATGGTATAGTATTTTCTTTTCCCGTTACTAGGCAACGACCTAGCTGGAGACAAGGTTGTGGTTAATCCACTTGTAACTAAGAAGCCTTCTTTGGATCAGAAAGTTGATCCTATTGAAAAAGAATACCCTGATTATTTTCCCAGCTTGTGCAGTTACAAGAGCTATGGCAAGGAAAGCTCTTGATAACTAGTTTGATCAGAAAAATATTCCTTTAGCTGACACATGCATTGGTCAGGCTTTGATGAGGATACTTTCACTCCTAATTTGGATCAATCAAAAGGTATTGATCACAGTGATCCTCTATTAACTACTTGTTCTCTTTCATCTAACGACAAATGACTTATCGTCGAACAGGAAAAGATCCTGAGATGTCCTATTTGTTTCAAAAGACCATAAGTGAAACTAAAACCACTGAAGTACGTGTATCTTATTTCACAAAAATGGAATTTTATGAGAAAATGGAGACCTCCCGAAGTACCTGCTAGTGACGAATGGACAGTGAACTATCAAATTGTTGTTCCATAATCTTACAGACAGGAAATACTTGGTTTGGCTCATGAAACTCCTCTGGCTGTTCATTTAGGTACAAATAGAACTTATCACAAGATCTTGACTCATTTTTGGCCAAATATCAAGCGATGTTTGTAAATTTTGTACTTCTTGTCAAATATTAGGAAAACCAAATCAGAAGATACATATGGCTCATCTGCAACCAATTCCTGCATTTGACGAACCATTTAACAGAATTGTCGTAGATTGTCGTGCAACCAATACTTGCTTTCATTATGTGTGCGTCGACAAGATTCGCATAGTCAAGTCCTTTATGGAATATTAAAACCAACACCATAGAAAAAGCTTTGATAAAAATTTTGCTCATTTTGGCCTTCCTGAATCTGTCCAATCTAATCTAGGGTCAACTTGTATATCTGGAATTTTCCAGCAAGCTATGCACGAATAATGCATTCAACAAATTAAATATTTTGATTACCACCCTGAGAGCAATGGACTTTAGAAAGATTTCATCAAACTTTAAAGAATATGATTTTTGTCCTATTTCTTTGATACGAATAAAGATTAGGATGAAGGCATTCATTTACTTTTGTTTTGTTTGCTATTAGGGAGTCCGTTCAAGAATCTTTAGGATTCCGTCCCTTTCAACTACTTTTCGGACATAATGTGGGTGGACGACTGAAATTGTTCAAAGAGAAACTCCTTTTTAATAAAGATACTGAGCTCAATCCTCTTGATTATATTTCTGATTTGAAATACATGTTGGCTTGTGAGGTCGCAAGAGTAAATCTGCACTCTACCCAGTCAAAAATGAAATCAAGAGATAATAAAAACTCAAGGGATGGGAGTTTTCAATCTGGTGACAGAGTTCTAGCTCTCTTGCCCTTACCACAAAATCCGCTTCGTACCAAGTATTAGGGTCCATAAACGGTTGAAAAGAAAGTAAATTTTTTTAATTAAATCATAAATTCTTCTAGGAGGCGAAAACAAAAATAATTTTGCCATATTAATATGTTTAAGGAGTATATTGAAACAGCTAGCCAAGTAAATCATATAATTAATTTAGTTGTACCTGTCATACAAACTGGGGTTTTAAGTGAAGACATTCAATCGAACTATGTTGATTTTAGAGCAACAAATCTTCTGAATTTGGAAAATGTTTTACATTTGCAACAACAAGAAATGTATAAATTTTAGTTATTATTCGAATATGAGCACTTGTTTCTGTATATTTCAACGAATACATACAATATTTGTCATGAAGGTGAAATTGTATATTCCAAACCTGTGAAACAACACCCATACAGTATGAACGCTCTCAACCAGGAATAATTGGAAAAGGAAAATCAGTATTTGCTGGAAAACGATTTCATAGATACCAATAAACGTAACTCAAGTTCACCTTGTATACTTGTTCCGAAACCAAATAAAACATTCCGTATGTTCACTGATTATTGGAAGGTGAACAGTAAGACAAAATCAGATTCATTTCCAATACGAGAAATAGGTGATTATTGATAAAACTGGAAATGCCAAGTACGTCACCAAATTTGACCTTTTCAATTGATTTTGGCAAATTCCACTAACGGAAAGGGCAAAGAAAATTTCGGCATTTGTGACTCTAGATTGACTCTATCAATATAAAATAATCCCTTTGGGGATGAATGGTTCCCCAAGTACATTTCAACGCCTGATAATTATCAGGCCTAGATAATTGTGAAGCTTACATCGCTGATGTCATCATCTATAACGACACATGTAAAGATCATCTAGCCACAATTCTAAAATTCTTTGACAGACTCAATGATACTAATTTGTCAATCAGCTTATCTAAAAGTGAGCCTGCTGTGCTTGTGTAAATTTTCCAGGATATAGTCAAGTAAAACGTATAGAAGCTAATGTCAGGGCAATCTCTGATTTTCCAGTGCCTGTCAGTAAAAAGCAACTGATGCGATTTTAGGTATGGCCGGACACTATCGGACATATTTTTCTAATTTTTCTAATTGCTGAAACCCTTACAAACTTGTTGAGCAAGAAAACCAAGTTCTTTGGACTGAAAAATATCAGAAGGCTTTTGATTGGTTAAAAGCCATACTTGAATGTGCACCAGTGATCATCACGTGTGCTATGTCTCTACGAAATTAAATAAGCATCAAAGAAAATACTCAACAATAGAGAAAAATGTTTGGCTTTAATATTGGCTTTACAGCATTTTGAAGGATACATTAGTTCAATTCTTCTCTGGTCGTTGTGTTTAGTGATCACAATCCCTTTAATTACATCGACAAGATGAAAAATGAAAATCAAAGATTATTAAGGTGGAGTTTATTTGAATAAGAATATAATCTTGACATCGGGCACATTAAAGGGAAAGACAATTTGATTGCAGATTCACTTTCCCATGTATAGAAATATTATTACATGCACACTTTGCATAAGTCATAAGAGTTTTCTTATGTAAATTTATTTTACCTCATGTATAATTTACATATGGTAACAATAAAGCTTTATTACATAAATCTTTCTTTATCTTTATGGGGTAAGTGTTACGAATATGTAATTAAATTGCTTGTGTGTTAGTGATTACATGTAATTCTTTTTTATTTTATTTTCGTTTCATTATATTTTATTGTTGTGATAATTTTTATTGGATTTAAATCTCTTTTCGTAAAATTACTACTCATACCAAAGACTTACAAATATGGTCCTAACAGCTGCCTCGCTTGGCGCTCAGCATTAAGAGGTTAGTGTTAGGACTGGTCAGCCTGGTATCAGGATAATGTGACCGGGTGGGACATCGTGCTATATTCTGCGGCAAGATGCCATAGTGCTAGACATCACTACAAACTGCCACACTGCAGACATCGTAGCGATAAGACTGAAAAATTGATAATGCTACGTTAAAAATCTTAATCACATCACATCACTTTTCGGAAAATTAACTTGTCCTGATTAGAATGTAACATTGGTTTTATCACTATTTTTAGTTCACCTTAGTTGAGATGTTTGTAAACATTGAATGGAAATGATTATTTATAACCAAGATCATGTTCGTCCCACATGTTAGCGAAGTTGTCAACAGCCTTTCTTTTTTATTATTCCCAGTGTGGGAATCTAATTCTTTGATACGGCTATGCTAGACTACGTGATCAATGGCATTTATTTTATTGCGCTGTTCAAATTAGTGATTACGTAGTCCGTCACGTGAACAATCATGTGATCTAAAATTTATAGGTTAAACCAGGGGCTTTCTGATAGATGCTTCAGTCGTATTCTTACACCTGTAAAGCTCAAGGTGTTTTTATATGTTGATGCCAGTTTGTTTTGAAGTTCATCCATTTTGTTTTGGATTTGATAATTCATATTCTCTGGAAAACAAAACAAGTGTTGTTGTTTCTTTGTAAAAATTATGGAACAATGACATTTGGTGGAAATTTGTTCTGGAATTCTAAACAGAATATTATAAATTGTGTTTCAACGAAGAACTGTCACCATCAGTACAACAACTTCGTCTGACGTCATCGCCTTCTTCATTGGAACATTATCGAGATTCCAACCTGGATTCAAATTAGAACGTTTAGTGATAGAACTTATATTTTTATGTTCTATGATTCATTTTTGGATTATGTTCACAAACAATATGTTCTATTTCATATGCTTACCTTGTTTTCTAGGGTAATAAATTAATTTGTTAAAATTTACAAAGCTTTATTCTTTCCTTTCTCATCATTTATTTTGACACTCATGGTTGTGGGAGCTGCTATGGTTTACTTTTATGAACCTTTAATTCACCTAGTGTTACCCTTTCAAGGAACTATCCTTCAATGGCGATAAGTTCACGAATTCTTCTAGCTGTTTGCTTACACCTCTGACCACATATACAAGTAAAAAATCGAATAATGACAAGACAAGAATCACTACGTGTTCAGAATATAATAAAACAATTTTCCCGTCGCTATTGAATTATTTATTAATAATTTCAGTTAACGCTGTTACTGCTCTTTTTACATAACCAATTAAATGATTATTATCTACGTTTAGCCAATCAATAACAAATGTCTACATATTTTCAGTCATTTTTCATCAATGATTGACGTGGAGTAGTTAGAATTTGTTAGGACAGAAGCAGCATATGGAAAATTATAACAGCACCCATGACCATTGCAATAAAGAAATTGTTCATATTGTCAATGTAATAAATGAAACAATTACTGCTACTTTTGTACCCTTTTTTATCTCGTATTTATATCAGTTTTTCACCTAATAACAAATTTTTCCTCAAGTTCCTCATCTGTTTTGTCAAACATCTCTTCAACTTATTAAATTCATAACTATTTGGGATCGCTTACTCTGACGCTTTTTAACTCTTCTTACAATACTGACTTTTTTGTTTGACACATCTTCCTAGCTGATATATTTATCTAACTATTCTGTCTGTGGGCTAATATGCTGGGCAAATCATCACCAAAGCAATTTACTATTGCTAATTAAACCTGTAATCACACCTGTATGCATGATAATATTAAAGACGTTAATGCAAGTTACAATTGGTCCACAATCAACAAACAGCCATTAAAGAAACTGCAAAGCTGATCATTACATTTTCAGTCAACCAGAACACATCCTATAGAACATTTGCCTTTTGAATGAAAAAATTTTTAACATCATAGAATTGAGTTTAAAATCATACAGTACCAACAGACTTAAAGTCAGCGCGTTATAAATGACAACCACGGTAGCGATGCAAATAATAATAAACACAATGTACCACGCGACGTAAAGATCTGATGCTCCTATTGCATACATAATGTTTTCTTTTTCAAATTCAATTAATTTTTAGAGTTCCATTAATAATAACTATGGAAAACACTTTTAAGCTGTTTGTTGTTGTTTCCTTTGTCCTAGTAAAAATAGATATCTGATATCCAGTGGATTTTTCCTGATAAAAATTTTACAAAATCTTAGCTTTTGCTGCAAGGTGAATATACTAAGAGATTATGAAAAACATTCCACAATAAAAGAGTAGTGTAACTTTGTTCCAAAATCGCTTCTCGTTTCAAGTACTTCAGGTACTCTCTTTGATTCTATGTAGACCAGCTTTGTTATACACTATTAAAGAAAAACCAGGTAACTCTTGTTTCATTTTGTCAAAAAAAAAATAGATACTTCCACGCTAATACGTGCTAATAATAATCCCTGTGCATTATTTTTTCATAAATAGGTTCATTCTATGGCGATGAAAAATTAACCATTGTCCATACTGTCCATCCAGTCATAAATCAAGCGATTAACAAATAATTAATTGAGTAGTAATAATACAAACTCACGTAATGGTCCGCCACCGGAGAAGTATTAAATCAAACGGCACTTATCAAACACGTTTATTGCCGCAGTTTCGAGACTAATAAATTAATGAATATATTTCAGAATTCTAGCACTTTATTCGTTTCAACTGAATATCCCACAATCTGTACTGAATTATAATTCGTAGATAAAATGATATATGACGGATGGATGGAAATGCCTGTTTGCGCACACACACACACACAGACACACACACATACATACATACATACATACATACATACATACATACATACATACATACATACATACATACATACATACATACATACATACATACATACATACATACATACATACATACATACATACATACATACATACATACATACATACATACATACATACATACATACATACATACATACATACATACATACATACATATTATTTTCAGAGACGTTTAAACAAACGATATCAATTAACAGAGCAGAGAGAGTATTTTTAAATTTAATTCAGAGAATTTCTTTTTCACGTCAAGAGAGATATGAATCTTCCTACACAAATTACATAGAAATAATGTATTGTGTGAGAGATTTTAAGTCCAAACATATAAAACAGAACAAACTTAGGAAAGTAGCTTGCCAAGGTTAAAAGTTTTATACCGACTACCGTTAAGGTTTACCTATATAATACATAATAAATGTTTAAGTTTTTCAAACATGGCTTTGTGCTTAGTAAAAAAGAAAACACTCAGACCAATGTTAATATCATGTGTGAACATATTATAAATTCCAAATGTGTATGCCTATTGCACTTTCTTAAAGCCATTTCCAATCATATCAAGTGCACAGTCTGTTTGATATATGAATCGTAACGTCACACTGTGTACGTCAAGCAATAATAACGAGATTTCTACAGACAAGACGGAGACACTTAACTAAACCTTATAGCAAGTAAGACTGATATGGACTGGTGCCTTACAGATGCAGGATAGCAACATAGTATTGCTTTCACTAAACAAATTGATAAATCATACATTGCAAAAAGTCCCCATTGATGTTAATTATTGACAATATGGCAAAACTAATTATTTTATATACATCTCTCTGTCGTACAGTAAATGTGTAATTCCATTTAATCAAATGTCGAAGAATTCATATTGGAATATTGTGGTAAAGCTCTTTCGGTAATGGGATTAACTAGAAAACCAGACGAATCTGACGCTTAAAAAGATGCAGAAAACTATAAACCAATTCAAACTAAGAGTTTTTCATTTATCACTTGCGCACCATCCATCAACTTAATTTTGCACGAGTCTTATCTCGTAGGCTGTGGTTTATTTCAAATCTCAGAGCCATTGGCATTTGTATTATTACCTTTATGATTTGCAGAGATAAGTACCATTTCCCGACTGAGAATTTAAACACGATTTTATTTCCTTTTCAAGAGAATGAGCATGATATTCAAACGTTAAAGGCAAAATAGACGTATGACAGTGTTTCCTATTACCTTCCTGTCCATGCCCCCTGCCTTTTAATGTAAACAGGGTTAGGTAGAGGTATTTTAGTTTGAAAAGGGTTCTGACACCGTTTTTGATATTGACTAAAAGTATATATCCTTGCTTCTAGAGAGTGCTTAACCCCAAATTGAGCTTGGTAATCCTGGCTCGGAGTTACAGCAACAGTATATTGTTTCTTCAAATATTAGTTTCGTAAGCGAATATTATCTGCTATTTTAAAGAAAAAAAGAGTTGTAGTCCTAAGAAATAATTTGGGCAAATGTTTATCGCCCGTCACGTGATTTTAACGTTGCTGTATCAACAGTGTTTTCAAGTCTACATGTATTTTCGAACGAATTATTGGATATTGTCAGGGTGCTAAGTAATCGTTTGCGTTATTAAAGACTTGCAATATTGCAACCTCTTATATGATCATCTTTATTTCTCCGTTAACTTACATTGACAGAATCGTGCGATATTCCCCGATATTGAACACCTTCTTACTGTATCCCGCGCGCAAAGGAATTATTTTCTAACATAAACAATTTTTTTATGAATGAACTAAAGCAGATATTTCAAGGACGGCCACATACCAGCAAATGATTCATAGACTGACACATATAAACTGCTTTGGCACATTCCGCGTTTACTTTATTGATACAATGTTTCTTTTTTAGTTAAATGTAGACGCTGTATAGGGTCCTCACAATAACACGCAAGTTATACACATAAACTGTCTTTTTTAGCAGGTAATAAAAATGGCAAAAATATGCTTACAATTTTACATCCTGAATTTCCTCAAAAAATTTACTTTCGTAGGTCTGTAAATCTGAATTAGATGAGCCATATCATGAATTCTCAAGGTTGATTTCACATTTTGAAATTGTACTGTAATTTCTAATATATTCCAAGTGCAGTTACATCCTCCTTACTACTCTCAAAATAAAATAAGCATTAAATGGCACAGCATCCTTTTGATAATTTCAATGGAAAGGCTTCATAATTTTCCCAATTTATGATCTGAATCATTCAATGACAAAAGAAACGAGCATGCCGATGTCAACACACTTCAAAACGATTAAATTGGCAGACGCTGCTGGAATCTGATGCAAGTCACTTCATGTAGAAAAATCCAGACATAATCAAAAGATTGCGTTGAATCAACAAAAATACCAAAACGTATTCATTCCAGATCAAATGGGAAAGTTGTTGCAATGCTTATTCATGAACAATAATACTCCAGATTTCAATTTTAAGTACAGCAAGCGCCGTTTTCTTTCGAAAATTACGTCTAGCGTACGACCAACTTCATATTTATCTTGGCGGGAATATGCGCTCATTAATAATGTTGTGTAATGAGGCATCAACGCTTATATATTTAGTTTGGAATACGGAATACATTTAGTTCCTTTGTTTCTTGCAGTGTATGTTTGTTTATATATTTAAGCCTTCTGAAGAATAAGAAATGAGCATAAAAAAAAAGTTTACTGTATTTTTATGGGAAATTATGAACTCGTTTTGTCGGAGGGATATACTGCACTCCCAAGGTCGTGCAGTATAACCATCCGACAAACTCGTTCATATTTTCCCATACAAATGCATTAACCCATATTAATAGTGGTAAAATATGACCCAGCTTTGTCTTGACGTTATATCAATACGACGTCGAATCCCAACGTAACTTAAATTGTGGTTCTTTTCTTGTTACCGTCATCAAGACGATAATAAATTAGGTAACCTTTAAAACTACTGTACCTGGTCCCAGGTCCACCTTTAAAAGTCTGAAACTTAAGTCAAGGCTTAGTACGTTTGATACGTTTGTGTCATAATACGTTTAATACGTTTGTGTCATTATAAATGGCTAAAATATTATCAGGGCGTATTAAACAATATGAAAGGCAAAAGAGAGTTATTTAAGTTGGATACGTTTCATCTCATCCAGTTTTATTTATGTTACATTGATTGTCTATACTTTATCAGATACATTACTAGTAAGACGCATAGTCCCAAAATACTCATAGTTCTAAGATTTTAATATTATGTTAAAGAAAGTTATGTTCTTTCGATTTTTACCTTGAGCTTCAGTTTCATGCTCCGATAAAGTTTCCAAGAAAAGAGACTAATATGTTCAAACATGTACACGCATAATATATATATTATATTAGTTTCGATTTATAGGTGCAAGAGTGGTCTATCCAAAACATTAATTAATTTTAGTACATAAAAAATATCCATATGCTTAGTGCAATGGTACTTAAAGGTGTACTTAGCTTATAGTATTACGTACTGGCTGGTAGGTGGTAATCCTTCAAAAGGAAATGAGGCCGCAGATCAAGCTGTCGCACCCATTTGTAATTATATAACTAATACAACACTTTACATAATAAGAGCTTGAAAATATTATAAAATTTTTATGAAAATGAAGGTAAATTTGTTTCCGAAGTAAAACGAATTTGGGTTTCTGTGCTTTTCAAATGTAGTTAAATAGGTGCAAGTCATCAACCAAACTTGCAAGAAAAGCACGAGTCGCATGGCATGATGGGTAATACACATTCATTCCACACTGAGTCGTTTCGGCATTTTGAATAAAAAAAATACATTTTTATAGGTTAACACTTTTACACCTATTTAAACTACTACAGCAAGAATAATTGTCAGTCAACATTGGGGTCATTTTACATGGGATGGATGACAATATTCAATGGTCTGCGTCAAAACAGTACCAGCACGCCCCATAATTTGATCAAGGCTCATGTCTGCGATTGACTGTGATTATTAGCAATGTCCCTTAATTAACTGATTATTAAATTCATGCGAGTATCTTTTATGAACCATAAAACTACAATACGGATAAAGTTGATAGATATTTCTAATCAGTGTATTTGTACAACGAATGAAAAACGTAGTTTTTATTACTTTTTATTACTTTATTGATCTTTTCGATCATTTGAGCAGGCTGGTATCACATATGTAATACGAAGGCCAGAATATATGGACTGTGATTTTGTCGATTTGTAACATTGCTGAGACGGGAGGCAAATGTAGTTTAGCTTCCTCTCCAAAGAAAATAGGATCAATGTGTGACGTACTGGAATAGAGACTAACATAACTGTCAGATATGTACATGAACCACGAAATAAAGAAGAGCTAAAGTGGCTCCCTGTAGGGTTTTTAAGTAACGGTAAACCTTTAATGATGTGTCCGACTACATCATAATTTCATCACAGCTGACAGTTATTTAAATGTTATTCATGGATATAAGTGTATGTGTTATTTTTAATTTATTCAAATTGTTATTGAAAATCTAATTGAAACAATGGCCTGAAAAGTTAATTGCTTCAACTTCTTTTGAAATGAGCGTCTCTTCAGATGAAATATTAAGCACGCTATCACACTAGACAAACGCATTTAAAAGAAGAAATGCTAAACTGCATTCTTGGTGATGTTTAGGGCTGAACGGACGTTTCCAAAGAACATTCATTTGAAGCAACACAACTTTGCAGTCAACTTAAGTACATGCTCATTTCAGGGATTTATGTGGCAGCCTCGAACGTGTAAACGTACCAGTATAGAGAATCATTACTTAATTAAACCATGTTTTGTGCTTTTCACTGCGAGTATTACACCTGTGTTATACTTTACTTGTATTCATTTTATCACAAAATGTTTAATTTATAATATTAGCAGTAAGTTGCGGGGGTTGTTTGTTTGTTGTTTTGTTTTTTTTGGGGGGGTAGGGGGGTTCGGGATTTTATATTTGTCTATATAGTATGACTATGTTCACAAACTTAATTAACAGAACTTAATTAACAGAAAAGAAGCATAACCAACCAGTTTTATTAAACATAGCAAACAATTTAATTATCTAAGTTTTATATGAAAAATATGTGAGGAATTTACAGTATTGTGAAGTGAATCAAAACTGTTTTGATAAAGATGTACCTATATGAATAAAAAGTTCCTTATAAATTTAAATAGCGAAAATATACTGGCCCTCTAAGAACCGTGACGTTATCAAGATGGCGTTGTTCAGAGTTCCTTCGAATATTTTTTTAACAGTTTCAGAATAACATTATAGTCTAAATAATGAACACTTTCTATTTTCATTTAACAGTCCAACAATTGCTTTTCCTCTCGGATAATGTCTAAGTACAACAGAATACACGTCTGCAGACATACAACAGGAACATAATAAGTGTGAATGACTCCAAAAATCGGAATGAATTTGAATCTTTAATTTTCTCGTTATGTTGGCGCTCTACAGGGGTTAAAATTTTAAAGGAAAAGAGTTTCCCCGAGTTTCCTCACTAGTTATACTGGCTATTTAAAAGAGACTTTGTATATCTTAGGTATTGTTCAAAGAACCTTTAATTCCCTTTATTTTGATGTATGATTGATGGGTGTAATATGGGTTAGAGAGTATACAGCTTGGCCTTACTCAAGATGTGCACTTTTCAAAAAAGTGCTAGCTTTACTTGCTCAGTTTCACTTCTCGAACTCCAGAGGTAAATTGTAATAACTAGAGCCGATAACTTTTTTTACATTTTATGTATTTGGTAATTCATTCATTGAACTTTTAGAAGCTGTTATTGTCTAGTTTGGCAAAAATCAGTTTTCATATTTTAATAGCTGCCAAGAATAGTGTACTTTAGACAAATTCAGGTTGATTTTTGGAGCACAAGGGAGCAGTCATTTTAGTTAGGAGTGTCCTAAGATCATTTAAAATTTCCAAAAGTACAATATCCAAAGAAATTTCAGTCACATTACATGAAAGTAGCATATAGGTATTCCAACATTCTCTCCACTATGCATGTTTAAAATGCAACAACTTCACCTTACATACATCACTCTCTCAAAAGTACATAATAACTGGTGAGCGCCACCTATGTACACCGTATTCTGCGACTGCACTTCGTAAATGACCCCACGTGACAGCATGCGCTATTGTTTTGCGTCAAATAAAGCATATTCCCGTGACCTCGCGCAACTGATGGGAAGCTACAGAATTATTTTCAATACATCGATATCCCATCAGTCACTGAGAAACTAAGTTATAGGCGCCATTTTAAGTCTTATTGTTAAGAATATAATTAATAATTGTCAACATAGACATCTAGTTATAGATGGATGTGCTGAAGTTCCAATAGTCTTGATGTATCACACTGACATTGGGATGAAGATCTTTGAATGAAATCACAATAATTCCAACATATTGTTCAGTTCAAACAGTTCCAAAAAAATATTTAATCAAATGATTTATATAAAATTTCATCTAAACACAACATTAAATGCTTCTGCAAACTTTAACTAAGATAAGAAGAGAAAAAATATGCAATGGAATAATTGTTCACTTCTCTCTTAAAGTTTTTAAGATCTTGTTTATTAATGATCATTACAATCTACAACCATTGATAAAAGTTAAACTCAGTATAGATATACCGAACTAATTCCCGTTCGTGTATATTCTCATTTTGTCTTTCCTTTTGATAGTTTTTGGTTTCCTTGCTGCTTTCAGTGTGCTAAATTCATCTATTTCGTTTCTTTCAATTTATTGCGTTAAGTTCCCAGCATGCCTTATTAAGTGTGGACAATTGGAGCTATGTAACACGATTATGGTTATTATGTTTTGAAAACTATAATTAACTGATTGTCAAATAATTTGCTGGTTGTCACTTTTACAGATAGTTCTAAAACCGTTTTAGTGTCATTAAATTTCTTTAGAAAAAGACATAATATGTAAACAGGTTTTTAAATATTCTCACCATTACTAGCTCATAATTGTCGAGTTACTTCCATGATATACTACTTCATCTACAACATAAAAATGGGACAAAACTAGTGTCTTTTCTTTGCTCTTCAATATAGAGAATCTAATAGTTACACAAGGACATAAAATATTTTTTTTTTGAATTTTAAGTCTAAGATTCGGAATTTGACAAAAACAAAGAAAAGTAACCAAAAACGACAATGAAATTTTAAAAAATCATTACAGCATCTTTTAGCCATGGCGCAATGTTATTGTTTGAAAATGCACACGACAAGAACATTTAAACAGACATAGACATGTAAATTATATAACAGGTACGAAACAATATAGAACTCGACCTATCACAGAACCAATTATCAA
The DNA here is from genome assembly GCA_016746295.1 of Potamilus streckersoni. Taxonomy (NCBI): domain Eukaryota; kingdom Metazoa; phylum Mollusca; class Bivalvia; order Unionida; family Unionidae; genus Potamilus; species Potamilus streckersoni. The sequence goes on along the minus strand of JAEAOA010001729.1, from coordinate 9,884 downwards.
TTACTTTATTGTGTTGAAACTGTTTCCAAAAATGACCACATCATTCTAGAACAAATAACTCGTTTATCTGCGTATATATTCATACTTTAAGTTGCATAGACATGGTGTACAGGTCGTGATGCTACCCAAGTACCTTTCCAAATCTGGCAGTACAAAAGATCGGTGAAGAAGAAAGAGAAGACGTTACGGTTGCTGGAACTTTTTCACGGTGTATAAATGGTAAAATATCTCATTAGAGAACACGGCTTTGGAAGAGAAGAATACCAGCAAATCTCGATATCTACTTTGGCTATATGATACAGAATGCAGTATGTATAAAAACTTTCAGCTATGTCCACCAATGTTGTCACTTGAAAAACAATATGAATTTGTCGGGCAGTCAACAGCCCCAGGCATAAAGAAAAACTAGTATTGTTGGCTTCTTCTGCGCTTTCCGAATTATTTGTTGTTTCGGAATTATTTGTTGTCACTAAAATTAACCAAGATAAAAGGGCAGGAGATAAAATTAAAGTAAGCAAACAAGTAATTTCGCTAGACTGTTACACACACACACACACACACACACACATATATATATATATATATATATATATATATATATATATATATATATATATATATATATATTAGAAGAAAGATAGAGAGGTGTCAAATATGTTTGCATTAAATTATATCTCTTGTTGCATGTTGTAGCCGCGGAGGAAGGGTTACATTCTATGAAGACTTGCCCGTTACACTAAGGTGAAAATAACATACTATGAAAATTTCAGCTGCAAAATCAAAGCTCCCAGTGGTACCCTTTTCACCAAACACTAAGGGCTAATTGATCCTCCGAAAATCCTAGCATTTTCACTAACATATTGCTAGACTTAATCTTTGATCATCAAACTTGTCGGAAAGTATATAGCTAAATTAGTACCCGAAGTCCTACAGAAAACAGATTTTGGAGTAGGTTTTGTGGGCTGTTTTTTCGGCAGGAGATGGGGTAATTTATTTCAGATCTTTTATGCATTTCAAATTAATAATACCCATACATGTACTTTCAAAACCAAAAAAGATCTATAATTAAACAATGCAGTCATCTATTCCATAAAACAAGTGGTATTTGAATAGATTTGCAGATGAAAGAAAAATATTAACAAATATCAGTTAACTAAAATATACATGTTACAAATATTTATATACTTTGATCACGTGGTATAATGGGTAATTGATTCCGTAAACCGCATTTAGCAGTTTGGCAAACAATGTTCAATATCTGCATAAACATATGCATCTCTCTCTCTCTCTCTCTCTCTCTCTCTCTCTCTCTCTCTCTCTCTCTCTCTCTCTCTCTCTCTCTCTCTCTCTCTCTCTCTCTCTCTCTCTCTCTCTCTCTCTCTCTCGTCTTGCCCCTTCTTTTCCTTTTAAGTGGAAGTGTTATTGGTCCTTATTTGTCCTTATTAGTTTAGGGAAAGTGTTCAAACTATATACTTCTGCATGGTTTCTAGATTATAGTATTGTTTCTTTAAAAAAATGTATATTAAACGAACTGACAGAAAAACATTTGAGTGAATAGAATTTACCTCAGACATTGCCGGAGCAAGACAAGCTATGGGAAATAACACGTTTTACCTTTGCTGCCCAGTTCATTGCGAGTTGCATCCCTTTAAACGTTGTCAAGCTTGCTCGCATCAGCTATAAAGTCATGTATAAGCAATAAATTTATTGTCTTAAGCTATAAATTTATTCTCTTGGGAATACTTCTGCAGCGTTGTGTATGATTCTAAACAATGTCTCAGGCTAATGCTACACTCTTGCGTGCGCAAGGTTACCTGACCAGCAGTAGAGCGGAATGTTGAGTCGGCAACAGGCGATAGATCGCAGCACTTCACTTTTATGTGTTGCAGCTTATGTTAGGATCAAAGGGGCGGATGAGGAAAAGGTGTCTGGAGGAGAAAGTGCAGGATGAGGAAAAGCAGTATAGAGAAGTCGAGGTGGAGAAGGACTATAGAAGTGGAGAGGAAGGAGAAGGTGTACGAAGAAGTCGAGCAGCAAGAGAAGGAATTTGGAGAAAGTCGGGGCGGAAGAGGAGAAGGAATTGTGAGAAATATGAGAAAAGAATACCACAGATGAATAGAATACAAGAACTTATAATCAAATGATACAATAAGCTATTATATGGTCGAGCAGGAAAAAATGTATTTTGGAATTTGATTCATTTGATTAAATTGTTATTAAATTGTCATTCTTCAATCTTTTTGTATACTTAACCATCTAGCCGTCGGCAGTGCTGACTGGGGGCTCAGAGCTTTACATCTTATCTTTCGGTAATTTAACATCCAACATAATCGAGCCTGGGTGAGACTTTATAATAGTTTAATTAAAAAATTAGGAGCACCCCACCCCAATTATAACATCCTATTCCTCACAAATATTATTTTTATATATATATATATATATATATATATATATATATATATATATATATATATATATATATATATATATATATATATATATACAATGCAAATTAAATATACATAGATTGATTGTATTTATCTATTATGAAATTACTTAAGGAGATATAACATTGAGATAATATTCAGTTAATAAATTGATCATACATTTTATCAACATTAAAAAGATACCTATCTCTGCTTGAAATTAACCCGCTCAATTTCGCTTTTCACACATTATCCACTGTACTTGAACTCACCTATTCGGAACATCCTCGTCCCATTCTGATGTGAGTCGAATAACTGAAAATAAGCGACTCTACCATCTGGCGATTTACTAACCAACTTTGAATATTATCCATACGCAGACCAACTCGGGGGTCACAGATTAACAATATAGTTTCAAGCACTTGGCGCCATTCCTTCATTTATTTTTGGGACTTGATATGGTCATTCTAATAAATCTCATGATTACTATTTAAACTAAGTTCGATTCTGAGTATTTAAAAAAAAATGTGTAAACGTGTTTTTGCATAGTGTAAAATTGACAACGTTTATTAGAGCACTTCCGTTGTCGAATCTTCAATTTCAGAGCTGCGTAGTTTTGCACATTGTTAAGCTCTTCAATTTCGGAGTTGAGTTTTGTTTAGAGACCTCAATACCATCGCGCCTACATAGAAATGATCGGTTTTGAAAAAACCGAAACTTTCGAACTTTGGGTAGTCGTAGTAATGCGTCCCATACTGGTGTCTCTTTTTGCGGACGAACTTCCAGCAAGATGTGCAAAACCAAATTCTTATAAAATAATGTTTTTCTTTATTTAAAAAAAAAAAACTTGCCACTACTACAGTAATCAGTGAAATACTTGCACATTTATTGTTTAATGCAATTTTGTAAATATAAATTTAAGAAATCATCCGATTTCAATATTCTGATGTTGCCTACAGTCACGTAACGTCATATAATAATTGTGACATCAGTGAAGTTGTATGATATAATAAAGACTTGTGGGCACTTCAAATGGTCATTATATCAGTTTGTTTTCTGTTGTATGTTTTCCTGGAGTTTTTGTTGTTTGTGTTCGTTTGCTTGTTGTGGGGTATTTTGTGCTTGTTTTTATAGGTTATTTATTTTGTTTTGTTTTGGGGGTTTGGGGTGGGGTATCGAGGGGTTGAGGGTTTTATTATTATACGATATAAAGGTCGATGGCGTTACAACCAACGCTCACCGTGTGCAATTTAAACAAAATGTGGCTCTTATACTAAAATAGAATATATTTTTGGTGATCCCTGGCCTAAATTGGCATGCCAGTATACTATTGGAAGCGGGGCGACATAGTTATCTAATTTTTTATTTATTTTAAAAAATCTGTCTGACCGTTTTAAATTTACAAATCCTTTTTTCCTAATGAATTGTATAATGGAACGAAAACAGGAGAAAAGGTCTATAACAGAATATCAGCATGTAAACATTAGTCTGCAAATCAAATACAAATGGCAGAGAACTCGGTCATACGCTAACAAATGATACATAAAGTGACTAACCAAATATCGCGGCCGATATGCATGCAACGTCACAGGTCAAATAGTCACGTGATATTAACAAAACCAAGTTTTTCCCTATCGCGTGGGGAGGACAGCAAAGTATCTCACTGGCAGGAGCTTCCGTGTATTCGTCTTTACCTGTCATGTTGCAATAAAGGTTAATACACCAAACGTTCCATTCTAGAAAAACGACAAAAGCTCGAAAATTTTGAATGAAAGTCACGCAATGTCTACAATAACGAGAAAAAACACGTACTATTCAACTTATCAATTGTGATGACAGCAATCCGAAACATGCTGTCGCATCTTCCTGGAAAGAGACAGACTGATCACGCTGAACTACTTGTCAACGCGGGTTTTGTCGTTATCACGTGACTATTTGACCTGGGACGTTTAAGCATATCGGCAGCGAGATTTGACTAGTCATGTGACTAGCAATGACAATGGAGCAAACAAAGTCAAAATTCACCATTAAATGCTGAGCGTCAAGTGAGGCAGCTGTAAGTACCATTTTTGTAAGTCTTTGGTATGACTCAGCCGGAAATCGAACCCACAACCTCCCGCATCCGAGGCGGACGCTCTAACCACTAGGCCACCGGAGCGGTCTACTTAAGGAGAGAACTATAAACAACGGCTATAAATAATATGCGGAAGAGAACGAATTATCGTGACGGAAAGTATATGCATTTCAGATCACAGACTTAGAGGTGACGAAAATCCCCCAAGAATTATTTTGATGTCATGAAGGAAACATCGTCCTACACTATACGTATAGCAGGGGAGGATACAGCGATATTTTGTCTATAGGAACCTTACTACTGTTAACTACTTAAGACCACGCCGCAGACATAATTATCATCTTGGAAATCTTGTATCCTCAAGAACTCGTAGAACACATCATAGTAATAATATGATGATTTCACTATAAACGCTTCCTATCATATCATAAACGATCCCAAATGAAAATGGTGCCCATTTAACCTCAAAACTGGCTCCATGTTTGTCATCATTAAATGTATTTTAATTGATACTCTTCTAGAAGATATGATTGTATTGAAATTAGATTTTCACTAAAAACACTTTCGGTATTATCGAGTTGGTTGAAAATTAGCATGGCCCTGGTCAGCTCTCCAATTTGGCTGCGAAAGCTACTAATTTGAAAAATATTATCTTCGCTGTTATTCTCAAACACCTGACTTGTGTTAGTAGTGGATTCTACACTACAATGTAGCTTGAGTATAGCGCGATCTATAGGTAGTCCATCTGATTATTTTAAAATTTTTCTCGAAATCCACTTGTTTTAAAAAAACCAAACAAGATTATCACAGTAATTTGCTATTGGCATTCATAGCTACGTTTTGGATTCTTAAAGTTTCTTTGATGATTTACTTTCAAAGTTTTCTTTTTGTTAGCTATATTTTGCTAAGCAATACGAACCCTATATCCACATTAAGTCAACCCCACTTCCTTCAACACCCAGTTCTGACGTTACGCTTATGAATGCGATATTGGTCATATATTTAAAAAATACGCCAATACTTCATCTACTACCTTGATGTGTACTTTGGATAGACATTGATCACTAATTTACTCGCAAAATATTGGCTATTAATGTGTTAAAACCAGTCAGACTTTGGTTCGTCTGTACTCTGTGCTGCATGACAAGTTCATGACTTGATTGACTTGTCCTTACTGCCGGTCAGCTCCAGGTGAAGGATAGTTAACAATAGTATGCTTATACACCTGTATGGGGTCAAATTTGGCGGCCATTTGGTGCACTTATCCAACATGTGCAGGGAGCACCTTTAGTCCATGTAAATCTGCTTGACAATGAGCGAGAAAATGTAGTAAAGCAAGAAAATGTCAAAATTTCTAGTTTATATAAAATTTGGGTGCATTAGAACTGTTCAAATTCGTGGATTTTTGGTAAAATGGATACACACACGCACACACAGACACACAAAATAATAGGAATCAAACAGACTATATATGCAAAACAAAGCAATTTTTAAAGGGAAAAAATATGTTGTAATGGTCCGTTATGTAGAAATGTCCTGGCTTGGCTAACTTTCAAGTAGGCGTTTCGAAACTACACTACACAGTTTAGTGTAAAACAAAATTTGGAACAGTGTGTGAGTGTGTATGTGTGTGTGTGTGTGTGTGTGTGTGTGTGTGTGTGTGTGTGTAATTTAGATTTTTAACATTGCTTTAACAAATTTTGAGTCATATCGCTACGACATCTGCAGTGTGACAGTTTATAGTGATGTCTACCACCAGAATATCATGCCGCAGACATGTAGCATGATGTCCCACCCAGTCACATTATCCTGACACCAGTGAGGCATCTGTTAAAATCATGTTTTAAAGTTGAACAGTATGTTACACGCAAAGATAGATTTCTTCACATTCGGTATGAGAGAGAGAGAGAGAGAGAGAGAGAGAGAGAGAGAGAGAGAGAGAGAGAGAGAGAGAGAGAGAGAGAGAGAGAGAGAGAGAGAGAGTATTTATAACACAGAGTGCTCAGTTTTCGTATGTCTTTAATTCAACATTATGCAAGCTACCGCTGTCTTAGATCGTTGGACTTTATGAAACAAAGTGTGGGATAAAGCGTTTTTCGTCTCTCGTGACTGTCTGTAGCTGAAACGGTCTGGTATCCTTGGAATTAGTCATGTGAAATAGTTACAAGATGAGATTTTGAGGCATCTTCCCCGTACTAACAGTATACAGAAACATATAAACAAAACTACTAACATACTTCCTGTACTATAATACACTGGTATAATCCCCAGTCCTACCCCAAAGAATAAAATCTCGAGGATACAACGTTAATGCTGCATTAAAACAAAAACGACGAGACCACTTCCATATTATTGCATCCAAAATTATATTTTTTTTAAAAAAAAAAAGACATCTCTCTGCTACTGTCTTCTGCTTTAAGATTTTAAAAAAAATAATGAAAAAGTTCAATTCGACTTCTGTAATAATGTGTAAAACAACAACAACCAGGCTCAAGGGGGGGGGGCACAATTTTAAAAGGGCCTTGACTTTCCCGGAAAGGAAACGAAAGCAAATGTATGTGTCTGTTAACTCAAAGTGTACAAAATACCAAACAAATGTGCGCGAGAATAACACGATGATCAAATTTCAAATGATCAGTGTATGTACTTTTATTTTAGCAGGGGGAGGGGGTCGGAAACCTGGAAAAAAAAAAACCTCCCATCAGGTCCTGACCTTTTCTGACATGAAGTTAGTTTTATTAATCTGCAACACTAGCGTCTTAACGCCGAAACTACTATGACTAGAATGAGATATCATTTAAATTTAATATCTTTGTATATTCCAAGTATATTGTGCAAGAGTCAATATGACCTAACATGTCAATGAGATCAAAGTCAGAAGTCACTATCTAGCTGTTGCACTTTAACGGGCTTACAAACAGAGTTACATAGTTAGATTGATTTTCACCAGACCTTTATTTAGTTGTATTTTAACGGACGCGCGCGTGCGCATTCTCATATCCACTTTTCGTTATCAAACATCGTCAATAAGGATTTTATATGTAATGATTTTTGCAAGTGATAACACTAACAGGTATAAGTGCATTTCTATCAAATTATCTTTGTGGTTTGATTTGAAGATCACTTTGAATGAGTTTCAGTCCAATCGTCATAAAAGATCGGTTTGAGAATGTAAAGATCAAACAAACAGTAATAAAAACTTGGGATTTTGTGTGTTCAACAGCAAAACCAAATACTTCCAAATTCATTATAAATTTATATGATATTTGAGTATAAATTTGACCGACCCAGTGAAGTTTGAAACATTTTAAATGTCTAGTAATTTTTTTCGTTTTTAATAAATTTATAATATTTGATTTAGCTCTTAAAAGGTAAAAATAAAAATATTTTAAGTTTGAGCATTTATCTATTAATTTTAAAATCTCACATGAATCAAAAATGAAAATTGAATTAGCATTTGTATGTATCTTTAATTTCTTTGCGCGATTATCCCTTGTTCATGATTGAGGATACAGTTTTGGTGAGTCCTTTTTTTTGGGGGGGAGAGGATGGGCATGTCTGAAAGCTATAAATAGGTTGTTTATTTGTGTTTGAGTCCCAGCCTTGATTATCACTTTAAAAGATTCTATAAGTAAACTTGTATACAGTTTGAGATAAGTTTCCATTAGGATGACTGATTGTTTATTCAGAAAAAGGTCAAGTGGGAATGTATATCAATTTGACATCAACAAGATTATTCATTGAAACTGTAAGATTTGCTGTTATGTTCAAATATAATTTGGCAGGAATATTTTCTTTAAAACTTATTCATTGGAATTACAAAGTGCTTATTGATATTTCGGACGAAGACACTACCGATGTATTATTGAATACTCATTCAAAGGCATTCTGGCTTATATCATTGCGCTACTTCAAAAACTAGAGTCATATCAGCATTCAAGATTGGAATTCGTTCGAACACCATTAGAATTGATTCGGAACAATATACTTTTGGACATGATAGAACTTTTAATATCATTTGTGATTCAATTCACAATATTGCAAGTTCCTTCTGAATTTTCACTTTATATTCTAGGGAATAGTTTATTTGCTGAATTTTACTAAATTTGGTTTTGCTTTTTTGTTACTTAGTTTAAGATCATAGAGTTATAACAGACTGTATTTTCTAAATCACCAAAACTATTAATCGTTGCAAAGAACAAAAAAGTATTGAACCAAAGACAGATACAACATGAATTTGACTATATGAAAGATATATAAGCACTGTATTGAACCGTATTGCCTAACAAAACGATCACAATTCTTATCAGAAAAGAAATGTATTAACATTTTGACATCTAAATGATTGACATTAGATTTAAGAAATTAACCAGTACATCACACTTTCCTTGTCCTACGACTCACTTCAAAATTCCAGTTAATAGACAAAACTACGTATTTATTTTCTTTGATGTGGGAAGGAAGAATGAGTTTGATGTGTCGTTGGAATAAGTCGAGGCTGTCAGGCAGAGACGTATGTTTCTACTCCGTATCAAATGAGTTCATTCCCTTGACTCGGAACAAAATATTTAAAGATCACCTGCCACCTATATTGTACAAACGTGTGATATTATTATAGTCACAAACAAAACTCATTTCTTATGTATGCACACCATACAAATGCTTAATTAGACTTAAAAATCCACTTTTGTAGATGAAAAATTATTGGACAATCTCCGTAAACAATCGGTAGTTTCCTTGTACCAAACATGGATATGACGTACATTTATCCCTTCTATTCAACCTAGCCACTCAAGTGTTTTATTTCCCGACGTAAATGTCTTCGTGATATATCTTACGATCGTGCTTTTGTACAATAAATATGATGCACTGTGTTGCAAGAAAGAGTGATGATGGGAAAAAGGATTCACCAAATGTGACTGCATTTCTTAAAATTATTAATTTGTGTTGACATCTTTGAATAATTAAACGTGAGTAGTGAATGGGGGTACTATAGCGTCAATGGGAGTTGTCACTAAAATATAGCCTCCGGCACTTTGGCATCAAGAATTTTGGCGCGAAATGGCACAGCCGTGCCTTTATAGCGTCAATGGGAATTTTGTATTAGCACACCTGGGTCTGTATAGCGTCAAGAGAAATGGTCCCAGGTGACATGACATCACAGTTCTGAACACTTGTCAACAGTGTATCAATGTGCAAGTACTGTGACGTCAAGCATTCGTCAAGTTCTGTGACATCAAGCGTTCGTCGTGTTAGTGAATGTAGTGAAATGTATGTTTTATAACTTATACAGGCAATTTGTTATTGAAAAGTATAATCTTTTCGAGGCATGAAAAGTGGCCCTGAAAAGGGCCGTTGTTTATGATGTTAACATCATGTCGCTA